>JAEBDU010000086.1:4049140-4060785 GCA_016802625.1 Heliconius numata
GACTGACTCTTGCGGGAATGAGTGACTCCTAACAAAGTCATTTTGGACGGGAACCTTTGTAGGCCTTTGTTGTGTTACATTATTTCTTGCCTTGGTGATGCAGTGGTACGGTATCTGTCTGTAAGCGCAATTGTCGTGGGTTCAATTTTTAATTGGAGAAATTAATTGTTTTCATTTATTCGCATTGGTATCCATCCAAAGTGTTGAACTCTGCCACTCAACACGTAATGTCTCGAAAATTGGGACAGGAAGTGTGCAACGGAATGTCCTAAGATTCCCTAGAACAGAATGCATAGTGAAGCTAATTTAATTTTTATTTATTAAACCTTGAGAAGTTTCGACTAAAATAAAGGAAGAATTAATAGATAGAAATGTATTATCAACCAAAATTTAAGTCCATAAATAGAATTTAGTACTCTTCAAAAATCTGAAACAAAATACATTTTTAATTAAAATATTCTTTTCATTCTACTGTTTATCTTAGAAAAATATGATACTGTTCTATATAAATTGTTGGCGACGTGACGTGTCCAGATATGCGGTGGATTTTGAGATTAATTAAGCTTAGCAAACGTCGAGTCGTTCTTTGCGAGTTATATTTTATTTATTCAAAATGTAATTTTTTTTTCATAAATGATGGATGGTTAGGAAACAAATTGTAAAATTTTATGTAGGAGTTCTTATGTAAAGATCTATAACTAAATAATTTAAATATTGTATTACGAAAATGAACATATTAAATATCTATAGAAGTGCCTGTAGTAAAAAGACTATATAAGATACAAATGGAAAACCTACACTAAAATGGTTCGAATCTTTTTATTTCTGTTGTGCAAGAGATGCTTGGTATTGATAGCAGCTGGTATTCACAGATACGTTTTATCTTCTGACAGAATTTTTAGAACAAAATTTCTTTTTTTCTTTTCCATTCCATCCATGGCTAGATCCATTTTCAAAGTCAATAATATTGCCTTTCTCATCCTATGTTAATAATGTTTTAAAACCAAGTACACACAAGAACTTAGTTTTTAACAGCTTATACTATCAAAGTGAATTTCAAAAGCACTAAACATAAGATAGGAGGTTTGACGGCGCCAGTGATAGTTTTCGACAAGTTTCCGATGTTCTTAAACACAAAGCCTTTGAACATTAAGTACACTGCGTGCATGAAAAGTAGGGCCGGCAAAATGTTAATATTTAGTAATAACCTGAGACTTTGTCTTGCTTTTAGGTATCTACTTTGGAGGAACTTCAGTCTTTTGCCGTGGCGGTTTTTCTTGTAAGTTACCAAAAGTTTAATTTCTGTTCTTTTTTACAATATTTTAACATTTTTTTAAAAATTATTTATAGTTATTTTGTACACTATTTTCTATATGATATTTTACAAATCGCTCTTGGTGGGTGAAATTTAAGGAATGTAAGATACAAAAATAATCAGAAAACGAAATTATAAGGTACAATAATTCTATAGGAATATAACTTAAAACATTATGACAAGAATAACATTTATTTATTTAACAAAAGTGAAGATGGTTTTAAAATGTTTGCTTCTTAATTTTTTCATTATATGAATTTCGACATTTTCAAACTTTATCACTTCAACTAGAAACTATAAAATTTGGTCAGCTTCATGTCATATGATTCAAATTTAAAGGGGAAATCCATAGGAACATACAAAAATACCTAGCACAAACGATATTCTTTAAAAAAAAATTAGACGTTTATTAAATAAGTAAAAATGAAACACTTTTGATAAAACTATCATAACCTCAATACAATGAAACTGTCCAAAACTGTTTTAGCCTTACAAAACGATGAAAGTAACTATTGCTTAGATCACTAATACGGAAGTAAATCCTCTTGAATGAAGATAATATTACTTCAAGTGCAGACGTGGAAGGGACCAGGCCAGGGTAGAAATTCAGTGGTACTTTTATGCATCGTAATTTGTTATATTTTAGAGAAAATGATCACATTTACTTATTTAATTAGTTTAATGCTGAACTTAATACATGCATCAATTATATTGCTTTTAATAATCTAATCTTAAAAAAAATATGATTAATAAATTAGATTCTACTATTTGAATATACAACTTTAAAAGTTTTATTTTATGTAACATAATATTAAAGTTCCTCGTATTTTTCTTACTTTGCGTATAAATTTTAAGGAAAACGTTCCGGGTCTTGCCGCGGGACACCGCCTTTGTTCTACTGGCTTAACATTTCTTATCTTTACCACGTCTTGCCGCTATCGTAGCTTTGACCAGCTATTATTTCAAATTGTATCTGTAGCTTTGAACCTTTGACATGGAGATGAGCTTAGTTTCGTATTGAGATATTTGATAAAATAAAAATATACGAATATATTTTCTTTTTAATGATTATTGAAATGAATAAAAAACTGTAATTTCCCTGTTATTTAAATCCTCATATATGATAATATCGGCTTCACGCTGTATCCCGCACACAGCAGGGTAGGCAGAGTGTGACTGTAAAACCGACTGATCGTGGGTTCGATCTCCACTCGAGGAGATGAAATATTTATTTCAATTTATATTTCCATTTCTTCGCTCTAGAGTCGAGGTAAAAGCTCGACGTTGAGTTCTGCCACTCAACACGCAATACCCCCAGAATTCAGCAGAAAGTGGGGAACAGGAACTAGGTTCTCTTTGCCTACCCTGCGGTGTGCGGGATACAGCGTGAAGCTGATTTTTAATATAATGTATATAGTTATACTATAGTTTATATACTACTATACTGCAATACTAAGTCACTGAAGTGACTTCTGTAGGGTAGCCAGAACAAATCACTCCTTCATTTATGTGGCGCATAAAACATTGGGCTTACGGAGTATTCGCATGCGGCCAATAAATCATACGAGTGTGGTTTGGGAACCAGTTTCAATTTAACTTTAGCTAGGCTACCAGTACGTGACGTCACTGTCATACTGTTCTGAACAACTTAGAATTTATTAACGGATTGTATATTTGTATTGTTATGTTGGTTGATTGAATTTTATTATACAAATGAAAGTACAAATAAATATGTGAATTTTTTTCGCAAATAATTTCAATATTTATATTAGGAAAATGTTGCAGCAATAAACTAATACCATAATTATTTATACCATTTCACTTTCTTTACAGAAATTATGTATGTGTAACTCAATGGGACCCAAGATAACGGTTAGACAATGAAATTAAAAAGAAAAATAAAAGCTTATGAATCTATTCGAAATTTGTAAATTATAAAATTACAAAAAATGAAAATATATTTTTAAATACTAATACATCTAGCAATGGAAACAGAAACAAAAATAAGACAGCAAAACCTCTTTACAGTAAATAAATAACATCATATTCAAAGGAAACATTTATCTCATATCTCTTTGATGCGACTCTTCATTCATTTACTGTTTATCTTTTACTATTTTTACACGTACATTCGCATCTAGTTCGTTTAAACAAAGATTTATGGTTTACAGTATACATCATATTTATTTCATCGACTTCCGCCACTCAACACGCATTGCCTCTAAAACTTCTGCGGTAAGTGTGGAACGGAGTGTCTTAACACTACGTTCCCTCTGCCTACCCTACTATGTACAGGATACAGCGTGAAACTAATGATATAATTTATCAACAAATAAATCTACATACACGTCAAGTTGATAACTTCATTGTTCATTTACAATTTTTACAGTACTCGCATCCAGTACATTCGAACATAGATTTATGGTTTACATACGCAACCGAGGCGAGGTAAACAAAGGCTAAAAGCCAAAGCCACATCAGTATTAAGTCCATTAAGAGCGCACCGCAACAATCGGGCCGGTGCCGGTGTAATGCAGCGCAGTCTGGTGGAACCATCGCTTCGACCGCCGTATTTACTGGAGTAAACTCTGGTTCGCCTTTTGACTGGTGGACGTGTTTTACAATGAATATGAATGTATTGGTTCGACTGTCAAATCTAGTTTTGTGTTTTTTCTTTGTAATTGGATAATATAGGCCCAAAATAGTCGATTAGTTGTTTTTGTATATTTCTTTTGTTGAAATTTGGGATATAATAAATTATTTTGATAATGGACTCAAAAGTTCCGAAAAATAGCAAAATAATATAAGTACCAAATAAAAGTAAAAATTAATATGAAATAATTTTCCTTATTTTATCTACGAGTAAATTACAAGAAATTTCATTCAAATATGTATAAAATTTTATGTTATCCCATTGTTCTGTAAATATTTAAACGTCGCTATTTATTTGAGAATACAAGCATACCGACATTTCAAAGGCAAATTGTTGAAACATTTTGTCGTGGCAAATCTGCGACTTCCTCTAAATGGAAATGTCTCTATGGCTTAGCCTGGAAAGTGAATAGCCACAATCATAGATACTAGTATGATTACATAGCACTATAATCCATGTTCTACTACACATACAATCAGCGATATATTATACTAAAGATATATGTAATTTTATTTATCTACTATTAATATACTTTTACTATTGCTAAATAGTTTTAATATAAGGTTTTTCTGGTTTTTTATAATATAAACACAAACCAAGGGCAACTTACTCAGAAGAGTTTCTGGAGCTTCTTTGAATAAATGAAAATATATGTAAACTTTATGTTAAATTTAAATTATACATTAAATTCATTTCAATATAATATATTATACTCTAATATAAGTTTTAGGTAGTCTGTATGCATGTTTTGCTTATACATTTTAAATCTAACAATGCTTTACATTTATATTTCTTATCAAATAAAATGTATAAATTTAATTCATTCTCTTCATTAATAAATTTACATAATTTCATACACCAAAACATATTAAGCTATAATAAATAAAGATTCAATAATAATCTACACTTGCATTCCCCTAACGAAGCAATGTCCTCGGCAGTAAGCCCATTGGCTGGACCGCACCATTCTCGGTGTCCAGTCACAACCGCAGTCTGAACTCCGATAGGACTTGTCTCATCTTATGCTCAGAATTTACTACGGACTACCCGAGCTTTCCAAAGCTATATTAAACTTTACTATCCAATATAGCGGGCCCTTGTTGACTTAATTGGCTTAATAGTACGTGTGTTGTGAAATATTTAGATATTTTTATTATTTTCATATTTTCTTTTTAGCTGCTGTATGTTTTTAAAATAAAATTTGTTTGTAAAATAAATGAAAGGGAAAAAATAATAGTGTTTCCCTAATTTTCTCTACATACCTACTCCTTGAAGAGTCTGCGTCATTATAAAAATTGGAAATTCTCAATATCTGCCCAGTTACAGACAGGATTAATAATAAATATATTTTTATTATTATAATTTTTTCAGCGTCACGCTAGGTTCTCATGTTCTTTCTAGCACTGATATATCCATGAAGCTAAAAGAAGGATTAGTTGCAGTAGATACATCCGTAAAGGTTCTAATTAAATAGCATACCTGTCCATCAATTAATTGTAGATAGCAATTAACACGTCACTAACACGTCATTTCGTCTTTAACACGTCAAAGGGACAAGTCCCTTTCAATATCATGGATTCCTTAGTTCTGTCATCTTTTTATGAATAAAATGCGTCCAATCGTTTGTAGGTGACGGCTTAATTGGTATAGACGTAAATTGTATTTTACTTCTGTATTATTTTTGTGTTTTACATATTTTAAATGAAACTCTTTAACTATACTATATTTTAATAGTATAAATTTTGTGAATTCTACGCTTCGAACACTTCGCAGTTCGTGACTGCAAAGTGTTCGAAACGTCGAGTTGACTGACTGCCTGCGTGCTCGCGGGTGGACTGAAATGGCATCCGTTTGTCAAATTTCATTCAGTAACAATTTTGATGCTTTTGTTTTAAGTAGGAATTGAACCTACACATATCAAACATACTTACTTATAATTACAACATTGTACATATAATCGAAATTACTGCAATTAAATTGATAATACATTGTTACATAGATTGCAAAGTAAAAGCATACATTTTGCGGAAATTAGAATCGTCCTCGTGACAAACGAGGCACTACTAATTACTATGTCAATGCTAACACTGCTGACCGTTGTCACGGCAAATTGTCGCGGTTTGTAACGCTACTGTACTCTATAATAATAACTATTATATATTTCAAAGTGCTTGGAATATACGACAAAATAAACATGCCTATATACAAGTATTATTTTTAGTCAAAGACAAAATAAAAAACAAACATGAAATCGATTTTTCACAATATATAAAAACATATAGTTAAATTCAACATGAGATCAGTGGTAGCGCAGGGGTACTAAGTTTGATTGTAAACACGTTTGGATATGTGTTCGATTCCCACTCGAGGAAATGAAATATTTAATATTTGCGTTTGTTTGAGAACAAAAAAATGAATATATCAAAATATTCATCATCATCATCATCATCATCAGCCTGTCCTCGTCCACTGCTGGACATAGGCCTCTGTCTCTCAATGGCACGCCACTGAGCTCGATCTTCATCTTTTCAAAATCAAAATATTAGCGATAAAGAAACTAGCCATTTTTATGCATTTCAATTAAATTTCATTTCCTTGAACTTATAATAAAGCCGTCATTTCTGTTAGATATTTTATATATTTTGGTTTAATATTTTACACACAACACAACAACCCGTTTTACCAAAATACTCTGAAACTATGCTATATATTTTCATTACAAGTAAAAAAGTAGAATACACACGAGTCATGGACTATGGTGCATTATTACCAACATAATATGGACTCATATATACATAAATATAGGCATGCCGGCTTGCCATGACAACTAGCGCGTCTCTGCGTGCCGCGTCGTTAATTACACGCTGGAGTGAACCGAAACTATTGTAAATTGGTGTTTGCAATGATTAAGATAGTAATTGTGTTATGTGATTTTGAAGATGGTTTATTTTAAGTAGATTTTTTTATCAGCTTCACGCTGAGCCCAGTACTAAGATACGCCGTTCCTCACTTTTCGCAGAATTCTGGTGGCCTTGCCTGATGAGTAGTGTTCCCAAGTTCTCTCTGCTTACACTGCTATGTGCAGGATACAGCGTGAAGCTGATTTTTTATTTGACTAGCTGGTTTAAGCTCTATGTAATTATTTGATGAAATTTTGTAAAAAACTGTTACTATTAGAAAGTCTGAAATCACGATTTTTTTCTAAAATTCGTCATAAGAATAGTAAAGTAAACCAAACTATATTTATATTGCAATAAAAACAACATAAAACAATAGCAGTAACTTTTTATATCTGTCCGTCATATTGATCGTTGTTATAAAACTCCCCCTCGGCAAGAAGTCCCGGATTTATCGAAGTTACCCCATATAAATAAATAAAGTGGCGAATCATGCATTTCTTATAAGAGGTTACCCAACGAGTGAATGGGTTGAAAAAATCTATTGGTATTTATATATTAAGCTTTATTGATAAAAAAAGAAAAAAATAGATTCCAAATGCTATTAAGATTAAATTAAGTAGAAGACTATAAGAAATATAACAGTTTAGGAATTAGCAATTATTTGGGAATAATACATTTTTTATTTAACTATGGCGAAGTAAAAAGAAGGGTTATTATTTTCATCAGTATACATACCGGTATGTAAATTCATCTGTTTCCATGTAACTTCTAATATAATTATTTGACAAATAAAATCATTTGGTCATTGGAAGGATTGAAATTGGCTATCTGACGTTATATTAAATTGAATGATGCACAAAAGTGTTAGCTAAGTCAGTTTTTCTTTCTCCTGATAGAATTTAGGCACGTGGCATACGACTACAGCTGCCTTCTGAAAATCATAATAACAATGTATTAAATTCTTTAAATTCTTAAAAATATATTACGTATATGTTATATATTTAATATTTTATTCATCATTTCAATATTAATAATATTGAAAAACTGATTGTTAACATGCTAATTTTTAAAAAGGTATTTCTGTATATTCAATATTACCTTAAGACCATAAAGCACAATACAAATGAAACAGCACAATAGCCAAACAATTTATCTAAGTCTCAGATTCAATCAGATTAAAACACATTTAACATTGGATAAAAGTTCTATTTGGGAAACGGGGAAAGAAATATGGCGCAGGTAGCTGGGTTTCAATTCAATCAGCTCCCTTTGGTGCCTTTCGCCGCCCATGATTTGATGAGATTGTTGGAAATCAGAATAGCTTGAGAAAAACTTAGTCTATAGCCTGTAATGGAAATATCGTGTCGGTGACGGTAAATGGTAAACTGATGTTGAAATACGATTTGGATTCTTTCTTATACTATAGTATTATAAAGTGCTATACAACTAAAAATATTATACAACCCCTAGGGGTTGTATAATATTTTTTGACATCTTTGCCCCTTAGCTTATATATAGATACTTTTTTGTACTCAACGATGTAAATTAATATAAAAATAGCAGCTTGCTCATTTCCACATTACAAATACATGAAAACTCGAAGGAAGAGTCTCCAGCCTATGTGTATACTTCATAAATACAATATTTAACAGGTCTTTAAAAAATATGCTTATGAGGAATATTATTTATTTGTCTCTTAATGTACAGCGGATGGATGAGAACAGTCCAAGACCGGAATGGTTGATGCTTTATGAGGGAGAGGAGCCTACGGAAAAGGACCAGACTTATAAATCTAAATAAGACTTATAAGTGCAAAATTTTATAAAAATATCATAAAATTTGCACAATGGAAGAGGAAATAAGTTGAACTTATTTTCACAACACTTCTATTTATTTGTGGCAGAAATTTTCGAAAATTTTGTAAAAGCCACAATTTGGTCACGAGTTATTTATAACTACTGTATTGTTACCGTTTTTGTATTCCAATGAAATATAGTATCGTAGTATCCATTGCCAGGAGTGGGAACAGCGAAGAGGCGGAACGGGCCAGCTCGTCTATTTGTCAACATCATTGCGATTACGTGAATGTCGTCCAAATAAATTGGATCCAGTTTAAAGACTGCTAGATTTACTTTGCAAAGGATGTTGGCATCATTGTGCGAATTGTTTACAAATGATAGAGTATTACTGAAGAGGACTTACAGCGTATAGGTAGAAAAGAAACTCAACAATTGGAAGCTATACAATAGTTCTATATTAAGATATTGTCTTGTTTAGAGTAACTATTTCTGTGGGAATGGAGGGAGACCAAAAGGTTACATAAGCAGAAATAAACTTCCACCGTCACGGCTTTTTTGTAATTTTTTGGCATCGATTGTGAAATGCACTTTGTTTTTTACTAATTCTATAGTTATGTTCATAATATATGGTATAGAACGGAGAGAAGCCACACCTTGATTTTAAATAAAAATCACCCATAAGTGATAAACCCTTAACGTTTAATGCAACCAAATGAGGAAGATGGTTGATGGTACATTAGTAACTATTAATACTTATAAAATACTTTACATAAATAAAATTAGGGAAACCGGAATACTGAAATATGAAGCAAAAAAAAAACACTGTTTTATTACGACGATTTTTTTGCGTACGGAAGAATATGTTGACACTATAGTGTAGCTCTGTTCCAATGCAATTTAAAGAAACCTCCCACTCCCATCGTCAATTTCAGAAAACAAACACTGTATTCGTGTATAATGCATTCCGAGCATTCATATATAAGGACTGTTTTCCGGCTTTTACTATAGCCAGAGATATATACGTAGGTAATATATTTTAGACATATAATATAACCCTTGAACTACCTATATTAAATTGGTGTGGGATAGCATTTGAGGATGGAGACATCCTCAAAATTATAACAATAATTTCTAAGGACTTTAGTTACGAATTCATTAATAACTTTAATAATATATGTAGATATAAGTAAGTATTGAACCTAAGCGTAGCATAGTAGATTACAAATAATTAATATCTGACAAGAAACTAAAGTTGTGTGGTGAATGAGATATATTGTCCACAACAGTTACAAAGTCACAGATGGCCCAGATGAAGCTTAACTCATAATTAATACATTGAGGTTATGGAATTGCAACTAAATATAATTTTGAAATCTATAAATTATATAATTAAATTTCAAATCAATGTTTTCCATGCTTTAAATTAAAGAGAAAAATGTATAAAGTGAAATTGTCTTTTTCTTTGCATATTGTTACAATCATAAATAAATAGAAATATATACGAGTATGAAGGTTCAGAGGTTTGAATTTCACATCTTCTATTGTCTAAAAGATTTCCTCTATCCAAAATGGTGTTAAAGCGCGACTTTGGGTTCAAACATTCAGCACATGGTGAAAGACAGAAACCAGAATATGAAAATGATTTTAATTCTTTGTGTGTTTGTCTGTGTGTTTGTGCATTATAATGTTAGAAACTTCCCGTAACATTTAGTGTTACTTTTATTTAAATCAGATCATAAATCAATATAAATTATTTCAAAATAGTTTATGTGACAAAATAAGTGTTTGATTTCATTGACTTTAGTTTTCAATGTTTGGATACTGGACTCAAAAGTAAGTGATTTAGATGAGACAATTAATAATTTTGTAGAACAAGCTATATACTATGGCTTATACTACTTAAGTAGATATATCAATAAGAAGATAGAACTTTTCTTTATACTCTTTGTATTCTAGGAAAACCTCCGTTACCTTTTTCTACATACAATATTATGGGCCACAAAAAGTTGTTACATTATTTACACCAGCCGTATTGAAACCTCATAAAAATCCTTCCGTAAACTGAATATTTTCACGCCTATTTACCCATAGATGGGTCAGAAAGCCGATTATCGGTCGCTTAAGGATACGAAAGAGCTTTTGCGTGTAATCCACTAATATGAACGACTTATGAAGGATCTAACTTGTAATGATTATATTAATCGAATATATTTTCATATACTTGTACTTTTCTAGTAGTTGTAGCGTGCGACGTAGTTTAGCGGATAAGTAATACACTATGGTCAAAGAAACAGAAAGTAATAAAAACGGATTTTTAGGTTGATTTAGTTTGGTAAGTTTCTATTTAGGTAAACATACATATATATTTGAGATAATATGTATAAATGAAATAATTTTGCTTTTTGTCGCATAAAATGATGTCTACCGATGAATATAAACAACGTAATGAATTTCTGCACGTAATATTTTTTTACAGACTAATCGAACCACTCGTGATGTTAACAGAAACTCATGTTTTGGTATAACAAAGGATGGAAGGATGGAGAAAGAGAGAGAGAGACTCTCAGTTCTTATTATTCTGAAAAAATGGAAATATGCTTGAAAATGATATTAAAGATTAATAAAATTATTATAATGTTTTCTTAAACTGTCATCAAACTTAATTTAAATTTCTGCTAAAACTTATTAAAGTAAAGCGAGAACAGGCTTCAATACTCGTATATATTAATAAACATAGATAATAAGCTGGGGATTGAATGCTCACTGTTGCATCGACAATCCTCCTATCTCAGAGTCTCACGCTTTTCTGCTGTGAATTATCCAATAAATTTAATGAAAATTTATGGCTGAAGTAACTCATGTATGAAAATTAAAGATAGAATAGAAATATATTATATATATTTGTTTGTAATCAATGTCTACATAGCAGGGTAGTATTATTAATAAGATTTTATTAATTTTAAGCCCCAGGATTACAT
>JAEBDU010000086.1:4060795-4119646 GCA_016802625.1 Heliconius numata
ACACAAAATGTAATCTCAATAATTGGATTTATATGTAAATGTATCTATTTACTACCGGCATTTATCGAATGTTCATTTTGCCGAATTCAATGGTAGATAGCGTTCCGCGATAAATTCATTATTAATGTAACTCTTTGTATAATTATAATAATAAAAAAGTATTTTTTTTGTTAATTCGATGATGATTATAATTACTATATTATATGTCACAAAAAATGTAAATCATCGTCGTCGTATATAAATCGTTAAAATATTATAAGAGTCACGTCTCTAGCTAGCGTCCCGTCACTTTCTATTCTGCTTCACGCCATTCCTCGCATATAGAAAGATAGGCAAAGAGAACCCACTTCCCAGGAAGATTCGAGACAGTGTTTTGAGTAACGGGATTCGACTCTGTACTATGTTTTACTAGATGACTTCATGTGTGATGCTATTTCAAGTATATAAAAAAAAAAGTTTCATGAATTATTTCAACATCCCTACAAGTAGCGAAATTTGTAGCACACCCTTGAATTTTTCTGCTCAAGATATTATAGTGAGATACCAATTAGAACTGCTCTTAAAACGTATAGTTTGCCCTCGTAGTATGTAGGTACATATATACAGCGTGTTTGGTTATTGCGGCACGCGACTGACACGTGCCAGGAGGAGAACACGTCGTTAGGTACCTACCTCGGGGAACACTTGGTTTTTTATTGACTTTTTGGTTTTGTCGCACTCCTAGCTATGTTTTATGATTTTTAATTTTAATTTGTTATTTTTTAATTATTATTAAATATGATTTCAATATTCAGTTGTAAAGAATAAATTGGAATGGACCAATAAATGCAAAAAACGAAATCTGTTTTTATTGAATATTTTAGTTTCGACGATTATATTTTCTTCTTAAATTAATTATATATAACGATATTATGTATTAAATGTATGTTATTGTATAATAATGCAATTTTAGAAATACAATAATAATGTGCAAACATATTTTGTACCATACACCAAAAGAAATAAGAGGGGTGAATATTAAAATCTCAACTTTAAAATCTCAAGTGTGTATACTGTATATATCTTTAAAGTAATAAATATATAAATAATGAATTTTCATTTTCTATTTGTACCTACGTCAAAATTCACATCTGTATAGATAAAATTGTAAAAACGTTACTTTTATAATGATGATAATTCTAGCTGTACCTAAATAAAAATATAATATTTTCGAGCAATCAAAGTAAGCGTTCAAACTGCTTTCACATTACCGAGGGTTTAAGATACAGTAACGACTTACATTTGTCAGTGCCGTCGAGCCGACTCATGATGGTGTTCTATCTATGGTGTCACCTGAAAATCTTGATTAATTACCAACTGCCCAACCTATTTGGAATCGCTATCGGGTATATTATATGGGTAGCTAGTATGTGCTATGGAGATTACTTGCTCATTAAGTTGAATATTATGTTATTAATATCTAAATAATAAATGTATTTATCGCATATATTGCTAAATGAGGCCAGTTGTAGCGCAAGGGCTATGGGTTCGATTTTGAGTTCCGTCACTCAATAAGCAATGCTTCCAGAAGTCGTCGAAAAATAGACAACGGAGCGTCTTAGCACTAGGTTTCCTCTGCCTACCTTGCTTTGAAATGTATTCCTTAATATTTCAGTCGGAAAGCTGCTATTTCAATATACGTTATATTTTTTGTTATTTTACCTAATCTTAAAACAAAATCACAGATCCATTTGGAAGGTACGGTTTTTTCCATAATTGAATACACATAAGTAAATAATCATCAACATTAATTAAAGCAATCATCACCAATAGCTTACGTTTTCAAAAAGGTTAATAAAGGCTTACTTTTCCAAATCTACATTTTTAGCAATAAACTTCATATTTTTATCTGAGTTAAAAATATTATCAACCACCAAATTCATATTTATAAACAATCTAATTATCATTAAATGAATTGTTATTCCACACCATAACCAAAATAAGAACACTTATGAAGTGACAACGGAAAGTTTCCTTTCCTGAATAATGGCCGCCGACTTCCGGTGATATATTTCCGCTATCTCCCCGGCAACATGGCGTTCGCGTTTCCGCTTGACCGTTATGGTGTGTTAATCGAGCATTAAGTCTGGCAGATGAAAAACTATCTAAAGACAACCTTTTGGGAAGATAATTTCCATATTTATTACCACCTACTTCAATATTTATAAAGGAAGTATTGTACCGCGTTGGGGTACAATACTTCCTTTACAGAGTATATTTACAAATATTTTGTGGTATGAAGATGATGAAAATTTGTATAATATTTGGTAATGTCTTTGGATAAGTAAAACATGGAACCTAACGCAGCTTCGCCGCGACGGCCTATACAAGGAAGGCAGAGGGAACCTAGTGATACTTTTCGACGAGTTCTGGAGGCATTGCTTATTGAGTGGCGGAACCGCTCTTCCTCGACACCAGACCGAGAAAATTAATATTAAATATATCATTTCATCGAGAGGGAATTGAACCAACAACCTGGTACATTTACAGTCACACGCTGGAGTCCCTGCACCACGACTACCCTCATTTAAGAATAAGGATATCTTCAGTAGCGAAATTTGTAGCACACCCTTGATTTTTTCTGCTCAAGATATTATAGTAAGATACCAATTAGAACTGCTCTTAAAACGTATACATTGCACTTGTAGTTTACATATATACAGCATGTTATTTATTTGCTTATTATTATAACAGTACATACATATTATAATAGTAAAAGAAAGCGAATAACATTGTAATCTTAGGGTATTCAGCGTAGTAGAAAATTCTTATAACAACAACTTTACTCAGCCAATATGATCGACAAATGAAGCTGGGTCGTAAATGCATGAAAAATAAATATGAGATAATTCTTAATGGAAACGTCTACTTATCTTTTCCCTTATAATAAAGCTTCTTTTGCGTAAAATATTAATAATAAAAGACAAAAATCATTTTTGTAAAGAATAAATCTTCCAAAGTTTGAAATGTTCAGTGTGAAAGTTTGAATATTTGGCTGTTTGAAAAATGGAAGTGCTCAATCACATCGCAACAAGTAAAGTTCGTGCAACGCAAAAAGTTTCTAGAAATCTTTTAATCAAATGTTTTGTGAAAAAAGTCTTAATATTCTCAAGAATAATACATACATTATTTATGAATTTAAATTTTGCTTAAAAATAATTAAAATATAGATATTTTGATTATTTTCGGAAAAACTCAAATAATATTTGACATAGATATATAAAGAAACTTATTATAATATTTGACATATTAGGTATAATACATATATTATGTCAATTTTAAATTACACGAGTGAAAAGTCCCCCCCATTAGAATCTCAGTTTCATACCAGACATTATTGTTTGGGCTCCCTTGTCTGCCATCTTTTGTTATTATTCTAGCTTGCCTCCAAACAAAAGAACATTCTTGTAGCACAAAGACGTAATTATAGAGACGATGCTATGAAACTGATGCTTTATAGCCTATATATTTCCAGACTAATTGTATAATAAATTATTGTTCACATTACTTGGTTGTAATATTATTATTTTACTGGATTTTAACAATTAATTTTCACTATAAATGTATTAAAAAAGAACTATTCATATACTTCAATTTAAAATCTGTGCTATAGCCAGTGTCGAACATCGAATTGGCCTTCAATATGTCTTATAAAATCATAAAAATAAAAAAAAAGCTTCACGTTGTATCTCACACATAGCTTAAGGAACCTAGTGTTAAGACTCTCCGTTCCCCACTTTCCGTCGAATTTTTAGAGGCATTTCATTTCATTTTTTTCAACATGTTGAGCAGCGGAAGTCATCACCGAGCTTTTTGTCTTGGTACTAGAGCGAAGAAATGAAAATACATATAAATAAATAATAATTCATTCTCTCGAGTGGGATCCGAACCGACAACCGTCGCGTTTAGCTACACTCTTATGACCCTGCGCCACGGCGACCTCATAAAACTAGAAATAAGTAATATATTTTCTTAGAGCCAGCAATAAACGAGGTAACGAGGTAGCAAAGAAATCAATTCCACTTACCGTAGTTCATCAACCTATAATTCAATACGTATTGTTTCATTAAGGAGTCGCTTGCAGAAAATACACGCAATAATACTCTTCATACCTGTAATTTAAGAATTTTCCTTTCTTTTCCATTTCTTTATTTCTTTCTGCTTGTAATTCAAAAGTCCTTATGTCACGGGTGAAGCACGACGTAAAATAAAAATAGGGTGTCTTTAACCACTAACGAGAAATAAAATATGAATCGAGTCTTTTGTCTATTTTTAGTATTTGTGTGGTAATTTATTGCGTCTTATTCGAATGATATATTTTGATATTGAGAAGCTTATATTTTCATCGTTATCATCCATTATTTTTAAAATAATTTGGAAGGTGCTCTAGAATAGAAACCTTTTAGAGGGAGTGCTGTTATGGTAAAAGAATATAATTCTTTTTGAGTACGTAAAAAAAACTATTAAAATTGTATTTATTAATGTTTCAATAGTGTTTAAATTATCAATTAATAGATTAACCAAAAGCGACTTCTCGATTATATTTTTAAACGTTAGCTCTAGAGATTTCGCACAATTTACTAGACTTTACTAGACTTGAACCCACTACCAATACGCACATTTAGATAATTTTTAACATTGACATAACATAGTAAAGTTAAAATAAAAATAATTCCACCATTTTCCTCTCAACATTAAATACACATAAAGGAGTCGTACATTCAAATTCAAATAACGTAATGGGTCCCAACAACCACAGTTGAATACAGTACAAAAATGCCTCGGCGGCTTGTGGCTTTACTTTCTACCGTCCTGGCACTTATGTAAATACGACCTATATTTTCTTGTAATGGCAACGCTCTGACATCAACCGATATGTGGATAGGCCAAACCCGTGCTAATAAACTGTTAAAAGGTACTTAAACATATATGTGGATAATTGCTGTATAATTCTTGGAGTTTTGATGCCAAAACCAGAATTTATGAATTTTGTTCTTCATCGGTAATATTATTGAGAATCAACTCTTGATTTTAATTTTGGAGGAAATTTATACAAATAATATACCTTAGCTAATTATTTAAGATAGTGGCTAATTTTAAGTAGGAATATTTTTCGTTGTATCTACAATCCTTACATACCACATTAGACGGCTGTTTCATTTGAAGTAACGAGAGTTAACGTAAGGTCCTACAAGCAAAGCTTAGTCAGTTATGAATATTATATTAAAAACTGTGTATATAACGCCATTTACCATTCTCTTTGAATTGTCGTACGTGTTAAGTTGGAAACATCATTTATTAATAAGGTTAGAACGTGTAAGAGCATGTGAGATAAACCGAATAAAATTTTTACATGCCTTTTTCTTATTTATGAAAATATGTAATTTTATTGCAGGTTAAGTTTATAATAAATAAATGATAAATTTCTCTATTAAATATTTTTTATTCAGAAACACTTAATTACAGACCGTAGAAATAGTTCGATATAGAAAGCTGAAGTCTACCCTCATCCTCTCTCTCTAGCAGTACTTTCGTTTGAACGGAAAATGTTTTATCAGCCCAATATGAAAAAATGAAACTAATTTTTTTTTCATTATAAGCAGTTAAAATCATGCTTACCATAGAGAAAAATATATTTTAAATGTAAGAATTAAAACTATGACTTTTACAATAAGACACTGTGATATGTTTTTTTAATAAAATTACCTATATTTAATTTTATTCTTATTCCGCACGCAAAAATTGGTGAAGTTTCATATAGGTATTTATAACTTAGTAAGTAAAATATTTTTCGGCGTATGCATGAAAGAGCATAATTAAAAGTCTTCTTAATTAGGCCGAGGCGGCACAATATGCTCCAAAGTTATAAGACAATAAGAAGGAAGTAATTAAAACATTAACGTTCAAAATCGGATGCTTTTGTCCGCTCATTACAGGGCTCAACAAGTTTGACTTAATTTCTGAAAAAGACTTTTTCATTTTATATTTTGAATATTGTCGTATTTGAATCAGCTTCACGCTGTATCCCGCACACAACAGGATAGGCAGAGGGAACCTAGTATTAAGACACTCCGTTCCCCACTTTCTGCCGAATTCTGGAGGCATTGTGTCGTTTGAAGTATTTTTATGTATTCACGCATCTCCTGCATTTGGCGGCGTAGGAAAAGGGAGTCTGTAGTAGAGACTTCCATTCCATTCCATTTCATACTTTTCGATCATTTCCTCGAGCATGTCTCTGTAATAACACAATTAAAGATAATTATTATTTTTGAATTGATTATAATGTTTGATGTCATTATTGTATTATTCATTTGAATAATTGTTTCTGCATCTTTCCCAGCTTAGTATTGCATGCAGGATGACGAAACCCAGCGAAGCACTTTGCGTAATCCTATAGGAATTACCACTAATCGATTACACTGAATCATGTATGATGGACCTAAAAGACTAATTGACATATTAATATGAATGTTTTCTCTAAGTAAAATATGAACCTGCACCTTGCACACTACTACACCTTGTATATCAGTGGAACAGTGTTGAACTGTAAGCTTGGTTAATGGGTTCCCTTTCCATTCGTGTTAAATTTTTTTTTTCATATCCTCGTCTTGATAAGAAAAAATACTTAAAACAAAAAAAATCTGTTCAGGCAGTCAAAACCTAACTAGAAAATATTTACAATTAATATTAAAAGATAATAAAACCTATTATACGAGTTACAACAGGTATTTCACGATTAAATGTCAATGAATTAATCAGCAAATGGTTTCTAAAACAATATTTACACAGCGTACATAGGTAGTATGTGTGCTGGTAGACTATATGGGGTCAATAGCTTTCATTCCAGGTCTGCAGCAAAACTGAAAACTAGCCGCTATTTATTCAAATTGTTGGACGCCCTCACGTTTGGGGACGGTTTTAACCCAGTTACGAACAAGTAGCAACTCCAACAGATGCTTCATTCATATTTAGCGGAAAATAAAATGTGTTATATTTTTTTTTAAATATGACTTTTTTATATTTTATTGTATAGAATTATTCTGCAAAAAAATTATGATTGCATTTCAATAGACATGTTGATTTTATTTGAAAATCGAAAATTCATTTCAGTAGTGTCAATCCATCCATATAAAAGTGTCTACTCTATGTAAACTGGTAATATAATATTAATTGTTTACCTAAATCACATAGTAAGGTAAGTAAGTTTTTAAAAAATATATATTTATTTCTGTATTTCACTTGTATAATATCGAGCATCGTCGTGACGACATACGACATCTAATTGGAACTGTCTTACGCTCGATCGTTGCGGGATTCAATCACTGAAGGGACAAATGTTTAATATGTACAGTACATACAGTATGTGTATATGTAGCGGCGTGGTTAGGGCTTTTCTGTCCAAAGAGATTATTGTGGGTTCAAATCCATTTCTGATACTAATATACTAAGTAGTTTGTGGTTAGCGAGATTAGATTAGAGTTAGTTTTTTTAGGTAGTTTCACTTTGCTTGGAAAATCTTTGATCTACAAGAAAATTGAAAATCGTTTATCGTGCTTCTTAAATAGACCAGAATTGTTATTTTAAAATAAACAATATTTATTTTAACATTGCACGAAAATGATAACTGTCAGTATATTAAATATTAAAACCGATTTGGATAGGCTTAAAAACTTTACTCACTTGATGCAATAATGACGAAATATTAAATGAAATTTAAATGAAACACTTTATGTAAAAAATGTATTTGGGAAAATTTTACACGTTTTTCTAAAAGCGACTTCTTAGTCTTGCTTGCTATGAAAGCTATCTTGAACGAGAAAATTCCTCCATAAAGTGTAAATATATTTATGTACATATATTACTTGTGTTTTTAGAGTTCACAAGTATTTTTATAATATCAGAATATTACTTTGAGAACGGAAACGAACGTTTGTTTCGCTATTTACACACGTGCGTGTTCCCACGCTGCTGCGCTGTTATTCAGCATTATGCTAATTTTGTGCACACACAGTGTATTATTGTTTCTAACTTTTGTGCGTGTTGCTGCTTCTCGTATACTTATGATCTATGTATTATATGCTTGAAATATGGATTTATTTAAAAAGCTTCACGCTCTATCCCGCATGTAGCAAAGGCAAAGGAAGCTTAATAACTTTTATTAATAAAACAGATCCTTGCAGATTGAATTAATGGGATCTCGACCTACAAATTCTAGGGGCATTGCGTGTTGAATGGCGAAACTCAACGCCGCGCTTTGTCTCGTTACCAGAGGTAGAAAATGAAAATATAAACTATTTTATTTCCTTGAATTGGAATCGAACCCACAACCTGTCGCGTTTGCCTCTTTGGCATTTGTCCTCATAATGTTCAATTTAGTTTTTTTCAATATTATAATACTCTAAATTTAATACATTTATATACTTACTGTTAATACGTAAGCGTAGCGTAGTGGATACAATACATTTATGTGGGTAGTGTGAGTAGGTCATTTGCCGGATAAATCGGATTTAAATCCCGTTAATACGATATATTATGTAGAACGTTGCAGAACATTTGCGACAACTATTTATTGTGTTACATTAGTTGATTAACAATGGTAGAATTTTCACGCTTAAAAGTTAAATCTGGTAAATAAATATTTATTTGTATAATATAATTAATAATATTAGACCAATATTAAATCCCTATAATATTATGCTATCTGAGAAAATTATTGATCTAATAATATCTTATCTTATACATATCTATATCTTTTATTTTCTTTCTTAAGTGAAGACCTCCAATAGATATATTTATACGTACGTATAGAAATGTTATCGATTTCGATCCATACAGGTTTGGTTGTTATTATTAGCAGAAAGAACCTGGGAGTCTAGTGTTAAGACACTCCGTTTTCCAATTTCCGCCAAATTCTGGAGGCACTGTGTGTTGAGTGGTTATTATCCTGAATCTATATCGTTTTTAAATTCACTGAATCTCTTTTTAAAGATCTTATAATAAGTAGTTATACATATTATTTATCATCTCTTATTTTAAATATAAATTATTAATATAAAATACAGTAAAAGCTTTTGTATTTATAATTGCAATACAATTAAGAAAACAATATTGTACTTTAAAAGGATATCTACGTTGCTGCAATATTTCTCATTCGTTTTATTTATCCTGTAATGATGGTGTCGATTTTACCAACATAATTTTAAGTAAGAATACGAGAAAATATAAAGGAGATACTTAAATTGTGCGTACCGTGAAGCATCCGGAACATTATTGTAATTATCTTAAAAGGTAGAATCGGAATAATGGTATAAAACACCATAATATTCCAAGTGTAGTACAAGTTTAAACATTACTGCGACTATTACATAGATACCTATTCCTACAAAAAAAGTATTATTTGAATTTTTTTCTTATAAGTATTAATTTTTTTTTAATGACATTTTATATTTTATAAATCAAGCCCATTTATTTGATACTTATAATTGAGTGGATTGTGCAATAAAATATAAATAATCACATAAAGATAACACAGATAAATAATAAAATTCCATATTAAAATACAAATGATAACAGCGTCAATATCAAAGAAATTAAGAATTAGAATTTTAAATTTCCTAAAATAAAAATAAAAGAAAAATACAATAATTAATACATTTTAATACTAAAATATCAGTATCTCAACAAATATAAAGTAAAAAGTATCTTATAAATTGAATCGCATCAAGAGATGATAGACGAAGGGCGCATCACTGGGCCGTCTCATTTGCCGCAAACAGGAAAGAGGCGGTCTACGCCACAATGACTGGCGACGCATTATTTACGATAACCGACGATATATTGACTTTAGACGAATGAATTGAATAATTATTCAAAGTTACCAACGCCAAATGCTTTATCCTGGTTTAATAAAGGGTCATCAACCCGAAGTAATATTTGTTTTTGAAAAGACCATACACCCATAGACGAAGATAAATTATGAAGAAAAGTATTTCTGAGGTTTGTAGCAAATATAAATTGTATTCTACTTATTTCCTCAAGTAAAAACCTGAGTCACAGTTGGCTTCATTTTTGCTATTAACCCAAAATATTATCATAAAGTTCATATTTATAACCATAAAGTTCTTATTCAAAACAAACGAACCAAATTGGTTATATAATGCTACATAATGAAAAACTAGGACACAATACAATATTGCTACTTTTCATGAGAAAAATGCAAGAATTTACATAAGGGAAGATAGAAACCAAGGCAAGGCGATGCAGGCTTTCATTTCGCCAGCAAAATTGTTAAATGGAACGTGTCAAATCGTCTTATTCCAACTTATATCCCGGACACGCACGCCCAGACGCGGCGCAGGCAGGCGACACACTCGCAGATTGTCTATTATTTATGGCAAGCATGACCCCCAGCATTCTGATGCTTTCCCTTCAGTTTATTCCAATCTCGCAAAGTTAAAGAAATATGACGATATTATGGACCACCCGAGCTATAAGAACGCCGACCGCGGTCAGCTCGAAAGGGGTGATTTTTTTATTTGCCCAAAAACTCTAAAGCTCGTAATGCTTGCACGAATGAATGAAAATTACAAGGAGGAAACGATGTAGATTTTTAAAAACAAGTCGCACTGAGGGAAAACTGTTGGGAGCGACGCATAAATTAAATTCCGGGATGTTTTGTTTCGTATTGCAATTTTTCGCGTAACTACCTACAATGAAATTTAATATCAAAATGCTCGTCCTTTTTATGCAGCGAGAAGTATTTTATAAATGTTTTCTAAGAAATTGAGTTCATTGTCTGTAAATAGCAGCATTCATAAGAGATTCTATAAACAATTTAATGCTGTTTTAATAAACTCTAGAATGCAGATATACATTCAGAATGTATATACATTCTTTGTTTTTTTTTTCATGAGTAATCTTATTCTGGTAATATAAAATGTCTGTCTGTTTTTGGGCACTCGAAGATTTATCTTTTTTTATTTTTTAGCGTTACGCAGTATCCTGCAAATTTCCATTTTTGGGAACCTAGTGCACTTCCATTCCCCACTTTTACTTACCTACTATAATTATACTAAAATCAATGCATCCTTATATACATATAATATGCAATAAATAATACTACTAAAATATACGAGTATGTATTAAAGTCGTTATGTGACAAAGTTGATCTTTTCTGAAGCGGGGCGAGGATTTTTGCAAGGACCGCATTCGAAGTTACCAGCACTTACATATTTATGAGTTTTGTTCCAACCGTACCTTGATATCTGAAAGAAAGTCAAACATTAATGAACGCTTTAATATTCGGTACGTGTGAATAAAGAAATGGATTTTTACATCATAATAAAGAGACCAGACCTTTATATAAAAGGCATTGGAATGTAAATTGAACGAGAACTGAGACTATCCAAGTTCTAGGATGGAAATTAAATTAATTAACTTTATCGCATTTTATCAACGATGTACTTAACTACGTTTATTTAAGTTAAAATATAAACAAATTGCTTTATCGTATTTTTACTTTAAATAATATTTTACTTAACATAATTTACATTTGAATTTTTTAAAAATATTTTTCAAAATGTGATTTCTCGCAATGAATAATTCTTAGTTCATATCTAATGTAGTGTCCTAATCCTTTCGGGGACGCAGGGCTCGTAGAAGGGATTTCCACTGCTCTCAATTTTGGGCAGCAGCCTCCAGATCTTGCCAGCCCAGACCAGTTAAAGCTGCTTCCTTAACCGCCTCCAGGTAGTATGAACCCAGATTTTCTCTTGTTGACTGCGTGCCACTAAGACCTTGTATAATAAATCTATGTAGTTCTTTAATTTTTTTTCTTAGCGTGTTATAAACTTAATAAATTATTACGTACGTATCTATAACTTTCTATAGTAATAATTCTGATTATCTATACTAATATAATAAAGCGGAAGAGTTTGTTTGTTTGTTTGTTTGAACGCTAAGGTCTCTGGATCTGGTCCGATTTACTTTGTTTTTGTTTTGTATGAAAGCTGCATTCTTCAGAAGTGCTATAGGCTATATAACATTACATTACACATATATACTAATATATTAAAATACTTATTTCTAATTTGACATGCAATTTATTCTGCCATGTTAATAACAACCATCGTCGCTACGCGACCGTTACCGCGACATTTTGATATTCATCCTTATGAAAATTAATATAATAGTCACTTTTAGCATTTTATCTAGATTGAAATTATAGTCCTATATCTTATAAAACAAAGTCGCTTTTTGTGTCTGTCTGAACTTTCTAACTCTTCTTCTTCTAAACCACCCAACGGATTTTAATGCGGTTTTGACCATTAGGTCGAGTATTTCTCAGGGAAGGTTTATATATAGATTATTATTAGTACATTCTGACGTAAATTAACATAAATACGATAAATGTGTATAAAGTCCTACCCGTTGAGACACTTTCGCGCATGCGCTGCTTTAATGGTAAGTACTACATGAAAAAAATGTACTGGAGTATTGTTCCTCTTAATAAGATCTACAAAAAAGTCCGCGACGGCATATTCGTATCTTTTAAGAATAACGTGTAGTGATCATTTTTCTGTCTAAAAATAATAATGAAATTATTATTTTTAGACAGAAAAATGATATATATTTATATATATTTTTTATTGTGAGTCATATTTTTCCATAATGGTATTAATCCTTATGCTTTAAAATACTTTATTAAATTTCTATGTTAAACGAAAATAAAATTTGCTATTTACAATATTTCGAAATTGCGAATAGTTTTACAGAAAAACGCATTTAATTGATGACACATCCTACCGTTGTCACATCAGCTGTATGTTACTCAAGTTTCACTTATCCCTTACTCTCAGCATATAAATAAGTATATTAGTTACGTTGGCCATTTAATGTAGATCAAAACTGTCTTTTACTGTTTTTCATCCGGGTCCGCCGCGCCCGCCTGCCTTACACGCATCGGTGGTTCAGTGGTAAAACGCGGGCGGCCCGGGTCGATTCCTGGCCGACGCATTCTATTTAATTTTCCTCACAGGCAGACACGTAGTGTTTGCTGTTCATCAGGGACAGAATACCCTCTTCAGTATTAACCACAAGCTCGAAAAAAAAAACCTGCCTGCCTCTATAGCAATGAAGATTTAGATTCGTTTGCACGTATTGGATAATTCGAATTGAATGTATTATTTCAGCGCGATATATTTGGTTTCATATTTTTTATAGTAGTTATTAGTAGATAGGTTTTTGTTTATAATTTCTTCCGTTTAAAAATAGTCATTTAATTATCTAAAAATAGTCATTTAAATATATTTTAATAAGTTCTTGAAAAGATTAGTAGCACAGATTTAAAATTACGGTACCTACTAAAAAATCCTTGCTGTGTAAAACAATTGGAAAATCCTTATTGAAACTACGAAAATGCGGGTTGCATTAGTGTTTAATTAATTTTCACATTATCTTAAGTGCTTTGCAAACTTACATTATATGAATAATCCAGTAGAATAACCCAGTAGTAAAAGCGGGCGAAGCCGCAAGAGGGTCGCTAGTTTACTATATAACAGTCTAATAAATAATTAAGGATATGTCACTGATTCGAAATGACCTAGCCTTCGGGCGGCACAGTATGAGTATGACCGACGCGAAAATATTGTTATAGTTCAAGCAGGCGTAGCCGCGTCCGGGTCCACTAGTGATATAATATATTTATATGTTAATATTTTTACCCTTAATATACATAACTCTTAATATTATCTTAAGGGGACCTAATACTAAATTCATATAACATGGTCAGTTAGCTGATTAGTTATGAATTACTGTGCGATTAGCTGGTGACCACGAGTGTACCGGAAATACATTCACCGGAATAGGTTGGCCGTAACTCAGGGAGTGAGCATCCTGTAGGTACACATTCGATAGCCCTGCATGTATTTGAATTTGTTATTAAAGCTTTACATTGGATCAACATAAAGATCGATACAGACTGACTTTTTACATAATAAGTATAGACTTATGTAATAATGAATAATAATATTTGTGAGATATTACATTTAAAATATGATATATGTTGTTATTTGTATGAAATTCTATGTTTAATTTAATTAAAAAAACATTATTGTTTTAAATAGATACATGAGACTTATTCGGAATTATGAAAAAGTTTTAATTCATTTCAATGCGCTATAAATTATTTGATAATACTTCAGAAAATGAATTATGTGAATAAAAAATGAAAGCGCCTGTGAAGAATATCCGAGCAAAATCTGTATTCTGTTTTTGTTGCTTCTATACAAAAGGACAAAATCGTCAAATTAATTATTT
Source organism: Heliconius numata (assembly GCA_016802625.1). Lineage (NCBI taxonomy): Eukaryota > Metazoa > Arthropoda > Insecta > Lepidoptera > Nymphalidae > Heliconius > Heliconius numata. Next base: position 4,075,151 of record JAEBDU010000086.1, read on the forward strand.
TTTTGGCATAAAATAGTATAGATTAAATAAATCTTTTTGTTAAATTAAGCTTTTAATTATTCATGTAACGTGTACGTTCGCTTGTAGAGTCCGTTTTGGTAAGTTCTGGAATGGAAAAACTTTTTTCAGCCCCAAATCTTTAAAGGCTCATAAATAATTGTTACTGCAAGCTGTTACGCACGAATAAAGTTCATTCTTCTTAAGATTAAAACGAAGGGTCAATCTGCACGTAGGTAATTATGTTACAGTGCAAAAGATAATTTAGATTTCTCTACTGTTGTGTAAATGTTTAATATTTTTTGTATAGTATAAAACATTAAAACTATTATATACAACTAGCGGCCCGCTCGCGGTTTCACCCGCGTGAACTATGTTATTATTAATTTCTGTCTCCATGACTACGTCCTAGTGACGTCCATGCAAAATTTGAGACTCCTAGCATTTGTAGTAACGAAGTTTCATAGAAACTTTTGACCCCAAAAACAACCCCTTGGAAGTCGAACATTGCAAATTCCCGTCTTAGCGAGCACCTACGTCTTATAAGTAACTCATATGCAAAATTTGAGATTCCTAGCACTTGTAATTTCTGAGATTTCGTGATGAGTGAGTGACCTTTCGATTTTATATATATAGATTATTATTATATACATTTGTAAAAGAAAAAAAATATTTTCATGGAATATTTCTATTTTTCTATTTATATAATTTTAAACATACTCGTAGTAGTGTTGTAATATTATGTTATTGTAACCACATGACTGATTAAACTCATACACGCGCCTAACAAGACCCAAGTCTCAAGTCGTGGAAACTTTAGTGTCTGTGGAAACTAAGATAAATATAGTTAACTTTAATAGAAGAGTCGTTTTAATAAATAAAGTTAATATTATTTTATTTAATATGTCTAAATAATTGGTGTTTCGTTCTATATTTTAGTAGTACTAGACTGGTCCCACTAGAATTAACTTGGTTTGTATAATAAACTTGATTCAATTGGGATATCTGGCTACGCATAAAATGTATATTATAAGTTTGCTTAACTTACTTATGTGCTATAATTTTAAATTATTTAAATGGCAGCGTTGTGACTTTGCGGGTCCATACTAGCTAGCGCCTGTGGGAAATGCTTGACACAATGCTATCATTGGGATTTTAAATCTAACTTGGAAAAATGTATAAAATGTTTTCATTTCTATATGTAGCTTAGAAAAAGCGAAGTTCTGAGTTATATTAATGAACATTATAATGAGTTTTATGCTGGAAAGAGGAGAACAGATTAAATAAACAATTATTTTAGTAAATATATTTATAACGCAGGCATCCGAATTGCTCTTAAAAATAATTAGGAGTACTTAAAAAAAATAAAAGTTTCAAACAATAAATATCGACTAATGTAGGCAGAGATATTACTGATGTTAGTATATAATATATTTCTTCTTCTTTAATTTTCTGCTCATTTTAAATACCTTTTATAGAGTACAACCAAAACCGTGTTTCTAAATAAATTTATATTGTAAATATAATATACGCGTCTATTTAGTTAATAACGCACTTGAGGGCGAATAAATAACAATATAATTAAGTATTCAGAACAAAAATTATTTAACATGAAATTTTACCAACAAATATTATTTTGTAAATATAATTTATTTGGTAAATTATTTCCAACTGTTCTATGAAATGTTTCGTAAACAACAATATCTAGAAATTGTTACTTACAATTTGCGGCTCAGCTTGGTGCTTAATTTAATAGTTTATCTTGAACTGCGCAGTTAGTGGTTGTGAAATAAATAACTGAGGTGTCTCTTAATGTCTTACGGTCACAAGTTTGTTAATCGTTGGTGTTTATGAGACGGAAAGTGGGCAACGAAGGGTTATAACACTGGTTTCTCTCTGCCTACATTGTCATACGCGAGATCCAGGGTGAACCTATAAAAATATCCTGCATAAATATAAATCTGCAAACCGGGGTAATTATTTCAATATTAATATTTATCAAGGTAAAAGCCACCAGATATTAAATTCTCGCTAACTCTAGCCGGGTACTTAAAGTAATTCAATTCAAACGCCATGTTAAAAATAATAAGACGTCAGCTTAGCTCTGAGCGTAAATGCTAGAACATTGAAGGCAGCGAAGGCTTTATATCTCCAGGGACCCGTAGCGCCTCTACGACCCGTAGCGACGTAGCGGCTACCGTAACGAGACAGAACTACAACCGTCGTAGACCTGAATGACACCAATATCATTTTATACAAGAATTCAGTGTTAATTGTCTCTTTAATAGAATCTTAAATTTTTACAACTAAAGAAATTTGTATATAATTTGAATTAATAATTGAATTATACAAAGAAGAAGATACTGTTACACACATTTCAATTACATATTTAGGACGCAATTATTTTGTCATCTTTATAGATAACGATACAGAACCCTTTGTGCATGAGTTCACTCGCACTTAGCCAATTTGTAAAATTTGTGTTTGGTACAAACCAAATATAAAATGTACGTCGTTTATATAAAAAAATAAATAGTTATTACCACAATTATATTACAACATAATTTATTTAACTATAGTTATTGCTTAAATTATAAAATTATCTTCCAATGCAAGTAAAACGAACGCAACTTCTATACAATCGTAAGGCATCCTGCTCGAACGTAATCAGTATCGCTCATCGCCCCACGCAACCGGTAGTTGGATTTCTTGAACCGTGAAATTTTATCAAGAGAATTAATCTCGTGAAACTTTCCCCCTGGACATCCCACTCTTTTCTCTTTTTTTTATACCGGACCAAATTGATTTCAGTTTTTTTTTCCATAAAAAAGTGAACAGTAAGAATTAGCTTTGTAGTACTCGTATTATATTTGATTAAAGTTATCATGTAGAATTTTTTCCTCATTTCACTTTATGTATTTTTCTATTTTTAGGTAAAGAGAGAAAACAGAAAGAAATATTATTTTTTATAATTTATGTTTATATAGAAGGTTAAATAATAATTCATTCCCACGATTGGGGATCGAACCCACAGCCCCTGCGCCACGTTGTTGTTTTTATATGAAGTCGACATCTCACATAAAAATAAATACTGAATTTAAGTAACATCCTGTTAAACATAATAAAACATTTATTGAAAATAGTATATATTATTCATTATTATAAACAAAGTTTACTTTTCTAAAAGCGTGTTATTAGAATTGAAATTACAACATGTGAAAGGCGTCAGTCGACTTCCCCTAACAATTTATAAAGCACCCTATTCATTTAATCACCTTTCTTTTGAGCAATGAACCAGTTTTAATCTTTAACATTTTTTTAGAAGATATAAAAAGAATATTAATTCTTGTTTATGGTTGTGGATTCGATTTCGAGACACTTAAGTCTCGAAAGTAAGACGAAAGATGGATAGTGGTATGACTTACCACTAGGTTCCCTAGGATGATACGTAAAAATTACAAAAAAAGCTAAAAATATAAAAAAGTGGCAAACAATTTTGATATACACTAATAACAATTTACCTGAACACATCAATATTAATAGTTATAAAATAAAATATTTAATTATTTTTAAAATCACTACAACAAATGAACATGAAACTTACAGAAATGGCAAAGATATCGATTTGTTTAAAGCAAAACGTATAATTAGAATACTGCAAATCGATTCTTGAGTATAAATGCCTGTCTAATTATTTCACGATGTCTACATCGCAGTTCGCTAACTATATTAAATATTCTTGATGAAACAAAACTGCGTAGTCGTATGTTGAATTGTTTATTATATGTTACTAGTATGACCCATATGATATGAACTCATTGCTGGACCTCGAAGTCGTATTAATTAATATTTTCATTTCGTCGCTCTGATAACGTAGCACAGCGCGGCGTTAAGTTCCGCCACTCAATACACAATGCTTCCAGAATTCGGCGGATTGTGGGGAATGGAAGTATCTTAATGGGAATGTAGTTCCTTAATTACTAGGTTCTCACATCCCCTTTTGCGTACTATATGTGCGGATAACAGGTACAGTAAAGCTAAAAAAGGACTTAATAATATTAGGATATAAAATATTATTAATATAATAAAGATAACTAGTTTCGTACTATTTTTTGCCAATTTTTTAATTTGTGGAACCCAACTTTAATAAAAAAAAAAAATTGTGAACTTTGAACCCATGATTATTGCGGCACCAGCTGGGCCATGCTAGAGTTAAAGCTATTTCTTTCTTTTTATTACGTATTTAACAAAAAAACCAGAAAAGGTTTCCATACGAATTGAAATAATTAATAAGCAACGTAACGTTTGTTTTTTGCTTTTAAACGGACAATATATGGAGCACGTTGCTTTTGTTCAAGCATAAAGGTCTCATAAATAAGGTTGAATGTGAATATTTTATAAATTCGCTTCCATTATCGGATGGGGTAAGGATATCCGGGACGGCACGATTGGGGAAATCTGTTATGTCTGTCTCGTAGTGAAATAGTGATTTGATGTTTTTGAGATCTAAAACTCTATGTTTTCTATTATTTTAGTAGTTTGTCCTTAGGAAGAAAAAATCTTTTGATGTTAGATAAAATACATTGTAGGAAAATATATTTTAAATTTTAACATAACATTTACTTACTCCTGTAATACCTATACAAGATAATCATTAATCGAATATTTATCATTTTTGTTTATTTAAGTGGTTTTTGTTTAATAAATTATATTTTTAATAGAAAAGTAGTAATAGAGATTAATTTACAAAAGTTGTACAATATTTTAAATGACGCTATTTAATACTAATAAAAATCTTTAATTCACTAAAAAGTTTTCATAATGTTTAGTATCTAATGTTATTTTGTTGTATTTTTCGTTTTATACGTATATTTTGTTTACAAAAAGGAATCGAGAGGAAGCTATTTCGGAAACATACGATATTCGGAAAGTGCCACTAAATTTCTGAATACGGTTTTTTAGGATCGCCTCACTGATCCATATCACCGGCGACTTATAAAACATTCATGATGCTACACTTTACTCATTCATGACACCTCGGGATCCGATCAAAGCCCCCGGACAACGTGTTGGTTATTCTTTCTCAGTGTTTAGTTCCAGTTGAGTTTTCAAATCATTTCAATATTAAATGTTCAGATGTTTTAGCTCAAAATATTTAAATATTTTTCTTAAATAAAATGTGCATTTTATTTACTTGTGTGAAATTTATAATATGATAGATTTTTTTATTTATTTTTAGAAAAAAAAAAATAGTGAGAGTCGCTGCATTTTTAACCCATCTGCCACACGTACTGTATGGTAGAGCAAACCGCTGTATTTTATCTTGTTACAATGTGGTATCAGATAATACAATAATTGTATTCAGTGGCACCACACGAACGTTAAAATTATAATTTATATTCATATAAATTTTCACTGAAGGACCTTCCCAACTAATAATTTTAAGATCTTTGTATTTTATAATAAAAATATCCTCCTACCTACTAAACTTGGAACTTTTCCAAGCATCAGTAAATCGTCTGCTTTAATTTGATATAAATGTCAAGGAAAACATTATTGCATAAATAATATCAATTTCCTTGTCGAGTATTTTCTTAAGCCGAGCCTATTTTTCCGGTCGCATTGCGATCCTCAAATAACTGAAAATCCGCTTCGGGACGTCTAGAATTTTCATTACTAAAGGGCGAGATCAGACGCAGAATCGAGAATCCTCGAAGGGCGGAGATTATAAATGCAACCTTCTTATTGCCAACTTATCAAGAAATATTTAGAGGCACAACAGAATGTTCAATTACTTTGGCATGTGAAAGGCGCTGTTGCCCAATAGCGAAACAAAGATCGGCATTTTCTTTCAGACGGTTAATTATAATCTGGCAGTGCATAACAGAAATATTCCGAATAAAATATTAAAATATTCTATCCCAATAAAATATTTCTGCAAAGTTTTGTTTGAAAGTGTTGTATAAAGAGGGAGATGAATAGCTTTCATAAATAATTAGCAATATTACCAGTATTCAATTTTTGAATTCTTCATAATTTATTAAATTACAACGTTCTTAAGAAACGTCGTCTGATAAAATGATTCGCAACTTACTTGCCGTTCTAAGAGAAATTCTTAATTAATTAGCTTCCTTTTATATGGAATGGCAACGGTGAAACTATTTATTCGTACGTTAAAAAGGCAACTCCATTAGTAGAATGAGCGTCGGGGGATGAATGGAGGTCATTCAGGAGATGTCGTGTGTCACAAAGGAGCCGGGGTGAAGAGAAACAGAGGTGCGAACTGGGGAGGCTGATTCACCTTTATGTGGAACAATGATTGTGACAAACATACGCAATGCGAAACAGAAATACAAATGCAAAAAAAGAAAGTTTAGGCAACACATCTTTAATATAGCTGGTGTGATAAAGCAACTTCCAAGCAATAAACAATTACAAAAGACACTTTTAGAAGAACCTATATATATTTTTCCTTCTTTTCTTGCTTATTGTCTCGTAGCTTCTCACGAATGAATCTATTTTCAGAATGATTAGAACTGATAGAAACACTTGAAAACACGCTTAGAGAACATAAACTTCTAAAACTGAGTACAAATTTTTAATTGACCACGTATAGCCAAATCGATGCGGAACGTAAACTCACAATGGTCTTATCCTAACGCCGATTTACTGCAGTCGAATACGGATATGCGATAACGAATGCAATTTTCCAGTTTCTGAACAGAGTTTAGGCGGACCCTACGGTTCCAGCATCTTTGCTCCACCTGGTAAACCAAGTTCTTTTTATGTCCTTGCAGATCTTATCTAAGGGAGCCTAAAGCTTATATTAGAACAAAATATTCGAAATGGTTCCCTAAACTTCAACTAAATGGGGGAACTGAAGAAATATTTCGTATACGTGACGAAACAGTTTCGCGCTGTGAGAAATTTGAATCTTTGATACTGTAATCATTCTAATTAAGATCTGTAGAATGTTGTTTTTAACGAATTGATTTAATTTCTATAAAACTCGCTGATTATTTTGAAGTTGTATTATGTTTCGTTAATATTATTCTAGTTTTAGAAACTTTTGATATTATATAAGTATACGTTTGACATTGATAATTATACAAATTAATGTTTTTACAATATAAAACGATGATTCCACAAAAAAAATAAAAAAATAAAATATCAAAAGGCCAATTTAAAATATAACTAAGTATAACTAACTATTTACTTATAACATATATTAAAAATAGTACCTACCTAAATATATATATGTTTTATATGTGTATATATGAATACTAGCTTTGACCGGCGGCGGTTATCCGCATGTTCCAATGGAAATAACTATGGGTTGTATGGCATATTCTAAGTGCAGGAGGTAATACCGACCGCAAATACAGATACAATGGGTTTCATAGAAATTGTGAATTATCTGGCACAAATTTGTTTTTCAATTTTAACTAGTATTAAAATCAGCTTCCGCTTCACGCTGTATTCCGCACATAGCACGGTAGGCAGAGGGAACCTAGTGTTAAGACACTGTGCTTCCTACTTTCCGCCGAATTCTGGAGGCATTGCGGGTTGAGTGGCGAAATTTAACGCCGCCGTTTGCCTCGACACCAGAGCGAAGAAAAAAAAATATAAATTTATTATTTTATTTTTAACCAGTATCTCCTAATATTAGCACGTTCAACTAACTAAACTCTTCAGCTTTATATCATTAGTATAAATAATATAATTGAACTGTTTTTTCTTAATAGCAAAAAAGGTAAATCCCGTTTTCAATACTACCCGACAACGGAATTTCGTACAATGATCACTTAAACGAGCATTTCAAAAAATCTTTCCGTACCACATGTCAAAGCTATAGCTTTCGATTTTAAATATTACAATGAATCGATAGCCCCCTTCATTACAACCTTATGTGGGTGGATAAATGTATTTGACAAAGGAACTAATACACTAGGGATCACTATTTAGCAGATAAGCCCCTTTTACAGAAAAATGAATCGGCAACGCTTTTATGTAAATTAAATTAAGGGACAATAATAACTAAGTCCGCTTATTATTACCGTAGATTAGTAGAAAGAACTAAATTGGAAAATAGATTTGAAGCTGTTAGTGTGGAATATAGATATAACATTCAACTAAAGAACTGAATATATATATTTTTAAGTATATAGAATTTGGGAGTAATTTTTTTATGTGTATATTAGATATACTTTACTTATGTATTGATTAGGTATATTTGGCGGATATTAATTGTATCCTAATTCCCGAATCTTGAAATTAATTGATTTAAAGAAATATATTTGTATCTTCTAAAAAAATATAATAATAGCTTACTCGAGTCACTCTAAAATAAAACTCAGCTCAATTTAGTGCTTGCACAAACAAAATACATAAAATCAAAGTAGCAAAATCGTGCTAAAACATGTAAAGGTATCACGTTCCAAAAGTATATTTGGCATTAGCCAGGAAATCGATGAGGCGTTGGAGCTCCCTTCGCGGAAGTTTCTAACGACATAACCGCCTGCAATTGATATGCCCCCAGAGTAGGCCCATTGTAAAGAAAGGAAAATCCCGATCCGAAAATCTTGGGCGAGTTAGGAGTCTACAGGAATCATCAGTATTCTTCCCGCGAGCCCGCCCGGTGTCGGGTGCCTTCCCCCTTGCGGTGAACTCCTTTAGTAATTTGACTTTGTTGTTATAACTCAGTTTTAGTTGTTTGTCGTTGTTGCCAGATTTATTAGTTTAATGAAATGCGCCACTTAGGGCACGCGATTTGCATTGCGGTTGTGACACATATGAATGCGGTGTTGCATTATTTCTGAGGCTATATTTAGTATGGAAAATTGGTTTATTTATTGATATTTGTTTGTATTTCATTCATATTATAAATATTACGAAAAAAAAGATTTAAATGAAGAGCTCATTAAATATTATAAAAAAAACTAAGAACTCCATTCTGGATTTCTATTCCAAATAAACAAACTCCTGTAACTGGACTAATCAAAAACGATATGATCGGGTATCGTCGAGTTTTGGATTGGTTCTATTAAATCACAGCATTGTCGTGGGCAATCCTATTGAGCTTGAATACCGTACACCGCGTTGGCTCCATCAAATTGCATTGAACGGACGCTAGAGCACTCATCGAGCGTACCCAACGAGCTGAGGGTAAAAATTTGAATAGAATATACGTACAGGGAGAAATGAAAGGCCGGTGACGCCCACTGCGCTCTTCAGCCATACTTCCGACCACTCGGACTTTGGTCACAATGGATCGGCATGGACTCGATCTGATATTGAAATTGGAACTAAAATTATGCTGATATTTCCTTACGTTGCTAGTTTAAGATTAAATATTTTACTTATGGTAATAAAACCTCTTTCATAAAATCTAATTTAAATGAACCAAATTAACAATTTTCTCTCCATATGAAAGCTACTTAATTAATTGTCATAATAAGTCTGATTACATTTTATCCACGTATTAACAACATTGTTCCGGCTTTAATATCGTTAACGCAATTTCATTTCGAGAGGCGAGAATAAAAATAGGTTACCATGCAAACTTCCGCGCCTCTTACGTGACTGGACTTAAGCAGATTGTTTGTGTTAACTTTAAGAACTTTCAAAATTATCCATAAAATGTATAGGGTTAGTCAAATTTCGTTCAGTCTGTGTCAGATCTGATGAGACGTAGTTCAATGCATTCATAGTCACGGAGGGTTTGTCCCTCGAATTATGACCCTCGATGTGATCGTTAATGATGGCCCCTTATACGACGAAATAATGTAGGTTACTGTGCAAATAGATGTCTGGGGCGATCGGCCTTTGCGATCGACATATCTGCTTTGTAAGACAGATGGACTTATACATATATGTCGATTAGTATTTTTGTTAATTCTGAGCAATTTATTAAATTTTCTTCATAATTCATTCATACTCGTATGATGGTAGATCTAATCAATTTTTAATTAAATAAAACAAATAATGGGAAATGTAAATAGTAATAAAGCTTTAACTGCCAGCGTATTAATGGGTAATTTAAAATTGCAATGGAAAAAAGAAACAGGATAGTAAATTATCACTATTATTTTTCTATCTATTTAAAATAGTATTGAAAGTAGTTTTTTATATAAGATAATAATTTAAATATTTTATGCATTTACTTTATTTTTGTATGTGTACACATAAATATCACTTTCTTGGAAAACGATTCTTTATTTTGTTGTCTAGTTGTCTATTTAGAATCCTGCATTTAATAAGATGTTATAAAATATACAATGTTTGTATTTACAAAATGGTCAATGGAGTCAATTCACTGACCTTTGGTTTCGAAGATTCCGAAGATCTTCCATTAATACGTAAAAAATTATATAAGTAATATCGTAGATAGTACTTCAATTATTTAGTAAAATTCAATAATATGTCAACAAAAATACTCGTTTAGTTAAATAAACAACATTTCTATGTTAATCCCATTAAATAGTTCCATATTTTAAATTAAAATTTATAGCCATCTAAAAGTGGGTTTAATTGTGCAAGTTATATTAAAGTTATGTTTACAAAAGATTTTTGTGCACCATAAAATAGACGTACGTCTCGTCTATAAGATAACCCTATGCAATAGATGCATGCACAAATCATTTCTCTAACAAATGCATTTAAGAAATTCTTAGCCTATGCAAATTTGCACTATAGTACATTGTAATAAAGAATATTTTACATTGTATTTTTACTGTCAAAATAAGATTGTCAAAATCAAACTTTATGTTTGACAGGGTAGAGTAAAATATATGAAATTTATATATAGGGGGACAGATAACATGGTGACCTACATCTCTGGAGAGAGACTAAGTAGCATTAGTGGTATCTACTGGGAATAATATTTATAGGGTGCATTATGCACATGACATTTTTATGTTTTCGGCATTGCGTACGGAGAATTGTTGTGGATTCCTTTTCATTTGTCGATTATAGATTGCAGAAATTGTTGTATGGAGAATAATTTTGTTTATTATTCTTATTTTTTGATTAATATTTATTTTTAATAATAAATATATATAGATTGAGGTTAAGAAAAAAGACTTGGAGAGATCACTTTTTTCAACTTATTTTAATATGTTGAATTAAAATATTATTTTAAGTATTATTACACTCAAAACATTCTTTGAAATTTATAATATTGAACTATTTCCTATAATTTTTATTTAATATATATTAAAAATAAAATATATTTTATTTAACGACTACTACTTTTAAGAAGTTATTGACGGATTAACATAATTGGTATAAAACTTTAACTACCAAAGTTCTTGAAGTGAAAGAGGCTCAGTGTGAAAACTTCACTATATTTTATTGACATTTGATAAATATGTACAAATGTACATAGGATAAACATGACATAATAGCCTCGATGGGATGCTTGATTAAATATTTAATTTTCTTTAGTGGGAATCGAACCGACAACCTCTCGCGTTTACGGATTTTGCCTCTGCCCTACGACCTCATCATGTATTTATTTAATAAAATAAAATAAATAATAATAGCTTTAAGGCTGTCGCGACGCAAGGAAGAACGTCGGAATTTAAACGCGACGGTTATGGGCTCGATTCCTACTCAGGGAAATGATTTCATTTACTAGCTCTGGTAGCACTTAAAAACGTAATGTCTTGATAATTCAGCGGAGAGTGTGGAACGCAATGTCTTAAAACTGGTTTGTTTCTCCGACCCTACTGTATATAGAGCATAAAGCTGAAAAAATACTGGATAAGCGAAAGCCTAAAAAAAAACAATATTAGTACAAAGTAACACAACAAAGACATTCATTCATTCATTCATTCATTCATTCATTGTCAACTAAATTACTATTTGGATTTAACACTTGTTATTTGCACATGCAAATCAACTGTTTTTATTTCTAAATGAGAAGATCGTAAGACAAAGGCGAGGGTTAGAGTAGAGAGTAATAAACACAGAGCGGTTGACACATTTACATAAACTATTAACAATATGCAGCTGAGCTCTATATACAGACAGACGCACAGTCCAAAGTCACTTTTGTTTTCAAATATATATATATATGTAAATCTACTTGCTCGAATTGGAATTTATTAACATGCTATAAACATTACAATGTCAAAGAGATTTACTGTTAATTAATTTGAGTGGAACATATGTTTGGAAAATTATAAATAAATAAATTTTAATTTATTTTATGATTTATTTGATTGTATATGGATATATTGTGCTTAAAAGATCTTAGTGTGAACTTATTTTATTAAAGTATTTATATTTATTTTATCAGCTTAGTTAATAATAAACAAATAGATTACGAGACACCATTAGAGTGCAATAGAGACATTTAGATAATAAATAATATTAAAATATGTAACAATTAAGTTTTATTAATTTAATAAATAATATGAATATTTTGTTAAATTACCGTATAAGAAAAAAAAATATAATATTTATTTTCTCCTACGATTGGAATGTAGTATCTTCGCGAAGACACGTAAACCGGGTCCAGTCCGAGAGTCATAACAAAATCAAATATTGCGCGTTTTATTTGTTCATATATTATTCAGGGTGAAGTCATGTCTGGGGCGCCAGGGTGAACCAACCAAGCTAGGGAAGGAACTATAAAAATATTAATAACAAAGTAAATATCAAGTAACGCAAAATAAAACAGTCATTAACGTAATTTTATTAATACCAAAACATATTAAAAAAAATGTTATACAATTAACAAAACCTTTCGAAAAATAAATCACCTACAAAGAATTTTTAATTCAATACAACGTCATACAAAGAGCAGAAATCCTTTTAGCGTCCTATAAACACGGGTAGCTGGGCTATGGGCGAAAATTGGTAAAAATCAATAAATACCGCTACCCCTCTAATGCAATGATGGATCGCGCCTCACTTATCTGCTGGCGACATCGCGTGTACGAGTAGTGTATACATTTTTGTTCCTTTTGGTTCCCAAACTATAAAACTTGTATAGACTGTAGCCGCGGTGTAGGAAAAACAGCAAAGCTAGCTTTACACGTAAAGCATGTTATAGTGAATTCGATTTTTTTTTATAAATTCCACATAGCTATGACAGGGTAGGCAGAGAGAAGTGTTGAGGCACTCCGGTTTCCATTTTTCGAATGGGGGAACACATGTTTTTGGTCGGTATGTCGGTGTGCATAATGAAAATAGTAGTTGAACCCGTAACTGCTTATAGGCAGATGTATCGCTACCACGCATACCATTTGATTGATTTTACAAAATTTTATAAGAAGTTTAGTCGAAATCTGGACGTGTTTAGTGACGGAACCCAACACCGCGCTTTGTTTCGACGCCAGAGCGGAGATAGAGAAATAAAAATTTAAATAAATATTTCATTTCCCCCAATGAGGACCAAACCCATAACCAGTCGCGTTTTCCTGCACCACGACTGACCTCTAAATATGATAAATATAATATTAATTATTCTGTCATGGATTTCATTGGCTATTTGACTTTTAAATATCATCTGCAATAGATTTACAGACAGTGTCTTTTATATGTGTACTCCTTGGATGCAGGCCTAAAAATATGCATTTAATTAAAATTGTAGCAATATTTGGTTTGATTTACTCACAAAAAAAATGAATTGTACACGTTTATACGCTCATCTTTCATACATTTGTTCATCCTTCAGTCACTCATCCATACATACATGCATTGGATAGTATAAACAGACTACCAGAGCCACCGGCGTAGACGTATTGGCTTTGATAGTCCATTGAATGCGCCTACGAGCCTGTGAAATATATACTTACACTATAGTACAGGAATTTACACAAAGGAAACAAAACAGCTTGGAAAAAATAAAACCAAGCTTGATAAACGATATGATACTTTCGAATTCTAGATATCACCTTCACACATCAAATGCCTTCGTGTCTAGGTGTCATACGAAGGGTGACCCTGCTTAGGAACTTAGCGAGACAACTAAGCTTACAAACGACAGTGTCTCTTGATTTATGTATAGTACTCACGCAGTTGCCGTGACTGCGTTAGAATGTATATTTGGAAAAACCATCTAGAAAATATTATTTTGTTTTCAATTGTTTTTCTTAAAAAAAAATTTTTTTTACCTATCTATCTGAAATTGTAATAAATATGATTTGTTACTTTTATTAAGAGACGCACGTTTTTTAGAAAATGTATATTTTAAATATATATATTACCAACACGCCACTATGAGCTCTCGTTAAAAAGTAATATTTTTTTCGGCTTCACTCTTTATCCCGCGGCTAGGCAGAGGGAACCTAATGGTAAGACACTCCGTGCCCCATTTTCCGTTGAATTTCCGAGGCAGTGCGTGTAGAGTGGCGAAACTCATCTTTGACACTTTGCCTATATACCAGAAGCGAAGACATGAAAATATAAAGAATTATAATAATTTATTCCTTCGAGTGGGAATCGAATCCCACAACCATCGCGTTTACACTCACATAAGGTGCACAAGCGTGCCACCATGCCACGAGAGCAATAAAATATATAAACTGTGTGCAAAACATATAAACATTACCCGGTAGTCTGTCTGTCTGGACATAGACAAAGCACGGTGATGGAGCTACCGTCTAGTCGGCAACGTGACAAATCTGATGAAAAACACGGATTGGGACGATAAATACACCGTGTTATCGCTGTTGATTTAGTACTACATTTAGTAGATACTCTTCTATCTCCTATATCCATATATGTACATACATTCATAGTGTCTATTTGGAATTATTAAGTTTTTGCCTATTAATATTGTATTTATTAATAATGTAAATCTATTTTTTTACATTTATCTGTTGAGAAGTTGTTTAAACGAATCGTCAATGCAGTACAATTTTCTTCTATATGCTTTAATTATGTAGAACTTAAGTTAATTTAAAAAAAAAACTCATTTTTGGAAGACCTTTATAATTTTAATACAGTTAAGTTCACGAGTAATAGAGTCTGTAGTCGACAATGCGCCGGCAATCTACGAAGAGCTAACCGTTTATTGTTATGTCGCGAAGTTCCGAAGTTGTTCTCAAGTTGCAAATTGTGGCAATTTTGTATACTCAACTAGACCATCCTAAATTTCGCCATATTGCTAATAGGGTGATAAGTAATAATATTACTATTATTTTATACTAAAAAGCTGAAACTGTTGTTGAATCTAAAGAGACTGTCATTACTTAAAAACTTTTCAAACCAACATCAAAGTTCCCCCTTTTAATAAAGAAAATTCAAAAAAACAATAACTGTTTACAGGAAAAGTCTCAAAGGTTTTAAAATCCTGAAATGGCAGTAATAATACAGGCAAAGCACTAATGTCTATAGCAACTGGGAACCCATAGATAATCCCCCAGTCGACCCCTCAATATGAACCCGTTCGAAGTAACGAGTCCACTATCGCTCATGGCCACATGCGACTGACAGAACTGTTATTACATCATTAATAAAATTACAAAACTCTGGGCCCATGTGCCGTTCTAACATATAGCCCGGTCGAGTCCAAAGGGTTGGTGCATCGCCTTAATTAAATTTGGGCAATCGTCATCGCTAGTTTAAATTGTTACGAGTATGTCTCGCAATCATGGTGTGAGAATTGAGTGAATTAAGCTGAATCACGTTTGTCACATGTATACGGATGCCATTTTAATTATACGATGTATATTATAATATTTTTATAAGGAAATATTTATGAAATTTAAAAAAAATTGTGAATCAAAACGCATGTTTCTTACATTCTTGTACAAAGAGAGTACATTTTTCTTCTAAACGATGAGCACATATTAAAACTCGAGAATATCAATTAAATCAAAGGGGAAAACTTAACAGTTTCAGCGTCGAATGCTATTAAAAAAGTAAAGAACATTATAAGAGATCCGATGAAAGGCCTACTAAGGGTACAATATTAAAAGGCTTAGAAGTGTTGGGCCCGAAAAGCCTCTGAACATGTCTGTACCTCGCCCACTTAAGCACAGTATTAAGGGCACTTTGGGCTTAAGGGCGGCCGTATATTATCCAGACCTTTTTCCTACATGAGAAGAAATTTTATATGCGTTTTATGCTTTGCTAATTAGACCGAGCCGCGTTAAATTTTAAGTAGGTAATTATGGACTCTCGGAACGAAAAGCACAACGTAACTCTACATTGACTGTATAAGGAATTAAATTGTTATTTGTATGTAAAAATATCTTTATATTTTTTTAAATAAGTTTAGGAATACGTAGAGTAATTATTCTATACATGTTTATTAAAATTCTTTTTTATTTAATGTTTTTACAAAAATTTTAAAATATTATATAAGGCAACATGTTTTATAATTATTTATAGTTAAAATATAAATAAATAAATACATACAATTAATTATTAATTTTAAGATAATATGTTATTAAAATTAAGTAACATAATATGTCATTATACATATTCTTAATGCAATATTAAAAATATCTTTAGGAAAATATTGACATTCAAATGAACCAGTCCACATAAGTATATATAGTAAGCGATGAACTCTACGTACCAACTGGCTCCATTACCAAAATTGACCTCAAAATCACCACACCTGCGAAATCATATTTCTGTTAATAGAACAAAACACCCCTCGAATGACGGACGCAACTTAATAAAGCAATTAATTCTTAATTGAATTATATTCGTCACTGACTCGCCGAGTGCCCGCTTTCAAAATACCTGTTCATTTGATGACTAGAAATAATTCATTGCTTCATAGAAGTGAAGAGTGAGAGTTGAAATTTGGCGTGCAGATAGCTATTATGATGAAGGCATCCGCTAAGAAAGGATTTTTGGTAATTAAGCTTTTAAGGGGGGGTGCGTTGTTGAATTTTATATGAAATCTTTTATGGATAATTGATTTGTTTAAAATTTTATGGTGTTGTTTTAAAATACCGTGAAGATGCGCGCCAGTGTGTTAAGCCAAGTTGAAAAGTTGGAAACATGTAATGAAAGAATTTTATCCCAAATGAAAACAGAACTTGGCACCCATATAGATTTCCCATTCTTTTGTCAGAGAAGTCAAGAACGATGTACCTATTATTTAACTTAGCTCTCATTTTGCTTTTATATTTTTGATGGGATTATATATATAATAGATATATAATATCAATTAAATAAGTTTAATATTTGTCTAACCATCTAATTCTTATTTTAGCTATTATATCATCTTTATTTATAATATATTGATTTGTATTTAGAATAATAACTTGCTTGCCTAACTGAATTTTATTTATTTAAAAACGTGTTACGTTCAACGCATTGATGCGCAGAATGCCTCACTTTCACTCACCCTTTTGTTTCATAAATAAACGTATCTTTGCATATAAATTTTACATTCTAGCCTCATATAATTTTCTAACGGAAGAAACATTTTCCTCGCCTAGCGCACCACCGAGAGCGTTGATCAGTTAACTTTTAAAGCTCATTAAAATTGATGGTTCATTCAGATCGTGTAAATTTCCATGCTGGCGGAAAATTAAAACGATACCCGAGGCGACCGCGCCCCGGCATTCCACATACTATTCTATGTTAAAAAAATATGCGAAACTGAACCAAAAGAGACGACCTCACGTTTATTCATACATTTACCTCGCTCTAGAAACTTTATCGGTTCCATAGATTTTTTATTTTATTTAAAAAAAAAACATGGAGCAAGTTTTATAAAAATTCGATCGAAAACTCGACACGATTTCTCTATTACAGGCAAATTGTGTACATGCAAATATTCGATTGATCGAGCAATGTCAGTGGCCCGAACTGAAAACCTCGCGAGCCGAATTAAGGATAAAGGATTGGAATTTATGATCGATAAACAATTGTTTAACCTCCTTTTTTAAGCTATGTAAGCCACGTATTTAGGTACTATTTGTATGGCACAAATAAAATAATCCTGAAAAATATTCTGCTAGCGTTTTATAAAATTTTATAGTGTTATTTGTACACTGGGGATTGTAAACGTATTTGAATGTTATATAAATTGTCTAACAAAGCGAAATGTTTTGTAAACTAATATAACATATATATACGGATGTACTTAAAAAAGATACATAGGTTTTTTACACATAAGTCTTACATTGCTTTTATAAAGCGCTAGAACTACTACTAGAAGGGACATTCGACATTTAAAATCTTGTATTTCGTAAAAAAAATAAACAAGATAATATTTTTTTTCTTTATATTTATTTTTACTTAAATTCCCCAATAAATACCCCACTCAAAGTAATTTATATAAATGATCATCGACTAAATTGTTCACAATACAAATTGAAGACAATGGTTTATGGAGCACCAGTCAAAAACAATGCTGAAATCTGGCATGTGCGAGGCCTTAATAAGGTTAACTATGTTATCTGACATTTACAGACGGACCGACGGACCGACGGACCGCAAGCGGATGCTAAATATCCAATAACGTACTTACGACGAGTGTCGATGTGAGATTTGCAGCTCTATATATATCACAGAATGTGCCAGATAGAACTTAACAATGGCTTTTATGCAATTTTTGGTATAGTAATCTATATTTGCTATATTATGTTTGTGCCTGAATAAGCTTACCAGATTTAACTTTTTGTTTTTCCAATTATATTCATATGTAATTTCAGTTAGTAATACATAAATTAATTTTTAACAAAAAGAAAAACCGACTTCTAACAACGAACTAAAAAGTGAAAAATAATTTTACAAAGATTTTACAATTTTGGAGTCGAAGAATTATTCAAATCGGTTTATCCAGTCAAAAGTTATGAGGTAACAAACATAAAAAAAACATACATTCGAATTGATAACCTCCTTTTCTTACAGAAGTCGGTTAAAAATTACAAAATAGGTGATATGTATTGTTTATTAAATTGTTTCTTTTAAGAAAATGAAGATAAGATCATTAATTCCAATTATATCATTCTCTAGAGACTTCTAAGATAGATAGATTTGAATATATTCATTTAAAATTATTGATGACATTTCTCTTTAATCTCTGTTCTATGTGAGTGGTATTGAAATATATTGACAATGCTCGGGCACATTACATTCGTTTCAATTTAATTTCTCTTTATTTATTCAGCGTCGTGTGGCCATTGTTTATTTGATATTTTCATAGTGTACTCGTACGAGTTGTGAATGTTGTTGACTTTGGAAATTGAAACAATTGAAGTTTCGATAATGACGTTTAAATAGTAAACGTGAAAGCAATATATCGTGCAATTTTTTTGTTTTTTAATGACAAAGTTATTGTAAACGCTAATTGAATAATTCCAAATATTTGAATAGTTTAGTTATTTATTTAAGTTGCACTCGATAGCAATGTATGTTGATCTTTACATATACATACAATATATGCATATCTTTACATAGTACAATCTATATGTGATAGGATTAAATTTTTAATTTCAAAATAAATATTCGACTTTTTAATTTTATTGCAATCTTAGCACAAATAATTATTAGTATTTTTGGACACGGGTAGTCGAGGTGACTATAGAGTATAAACTATTGTAAAGAAATCGAAAAGTTAGATTTCCAGAAATGTCATACAAAATGACACGTCTGACTAGATTTATTGAAAATGTGTAAAAATTGCAAAATCTTTGATAAACCTCTAAGATATCTGACGATATCAATGAAAGCACCAAATCTCAAAAATCTTTTAGGTGCACTCAAATCTTTTAGGTGTGACGGTGTCATTCTAGACTATTGCCGTGGTAAAAAAATAAAACTTCCATCAAGTTAGTAATTTTTATTTTATTAAAAAATAGGTATTCAAACACCGATATAAAATTAAAATAGGTTTTGATTATTGTGACCATAGTAATTAATGTTGCCATAACATAAACGTATCTGCACAAAAATAGGCCTTTACATTGTGTCGTACAGATATTATAATTGAAGTAAGTATTCGAAGTTGTCATTAGCAAAACTTACATTTTTGCTTTGCTATTTTAACTGTTACATCTATATTAGCTATAAATTTTACAGATTTGCATCGAAAAAATATTTCTATGTGTTTCATAATACTTTAGCAATAATACAAGAAGATATAAATTATAAGCCAAATATCCCTCATACAGGAAAAAATATATTGTACATACTATTGAATTTTATACATATTTATAGAGCTAAATAAAAAATGTTAACGTCTAAGATTTAATTATGAAATTAATGACGAATAAGTGAAAACAACGAATGCTTTAAATATTGGAAGCTTGCCTGGTCCTTACAATAAATCTTTCAATTGAACAGTGTGCCAAAATAGGAACTAGAAGATATTTTACATTTTATTTTTTTCAATATAACTAATAATTCAAATTACGTTACACTAATAAAATAAATATCATGAAAATTAAGAAAAAATAATTATATTTATTTAGGTTTTAATCGCGTAATGAAATCATAAAATTAGAGAATAAATATATAAGTTCACCAGTCTAATAATTTTTAGGCATTAAGATTTGATTGTACATACTATTTACAAGAATATGGCCACACATAACGTATTTATTACGTGCATAATTATAATTTAGTGGATCTGTAAAATTCAACATACGTAAAATTGAATGAAAAATATGTTTTTAATATTATAATTCACGTGTTTCCTATTAACTCTATAATACTAAATAAAAATATTTTGCAGATAGCTACAGTCAACGCTATATGTGGCCATAGGACGAACAATTTAAATAATAAGTATAATATAGAAGCCTCACATTATAACAATACGTACCTACAGATGATATGCAATGATACAATAGTGCTATCTTTTATAACGAGTGACTATACATATCACATACCTTACGTAGATTAAATTTTCCTTTTCGTAAAAGATTTGAATTTTATCTCACAACTCCAATGTTACTTTATTATAATTTAGGAAACAAGTATGGCACACGAAATTAGAGTATCTATTATATGAAATTAAAGTTTATTAATACATTAGTGCCATTTTGTTAGGCTTACGTTATGCTATTCTTATATATGCCAGCTATTTTTGCGTATTTGGATTTATCCATTGATTTTTTATATATATATTTTTAAATAATCATAGCTACATTTCTTTTATATGACATTACTAGAAATTTTATCTAAATCAATTCAATATTTACACTACTGTGAATTTTCAATGTTATTTAAATTATTGCCAAGCGTTTACATCAGTTTAGACTTAAGCTAATGATAAGTAGGTCACAAATTCGTTTACTGATATTCGACGGACTACATCATATTGTTTTAATCACTAAATAAACCGATAAAATCTAAACTTTTCTTAAATTTTTCACATTTATTATAATTAATTATAATAAGATTTCTAAATAATCTTAGAGTAGTTCTGTACATAATTTACAAATTTAACATTACAAAAGACTAGCTACGATATTTATAACATAATAAATATTTATGATACGCAATAAAGCTTCAGTACACAAAGTTACTCATATAAAAATTAAGCAATTAAGCTCAAAAATAATAGTTCACTGTGAAAATTAGTAAGAAATACGATATTATTTGAGTACTGGACACAAAGAAAATCTCCATTTTTTACACTTCATTTCACTTCACCTGGAAACTTCACTACAGTGCACTGTGGTCTATACGTCTGTTTGGCACAGGTCGCCGAAAACCGGCAAGGCGTGATACTACCGCGTCACCGAGTCTACCCTCGGATGTGGAGCAGGGGGAGGATGAATAGGCGCGTGGGAGCCTTGTGTCCCGTTTAGGACACTTTGCCCATGTTTGAAAGACGTCAGCCGCGCCAACGTTCTAGTAGGATCGTTGTCAAAATTAGGCCGCTCGTACTGATGCTTAGGTCTTTGTCTTTGCGGTTGCATAGCTTGCAATTCATCATAGCCACCGTCATCACCGTAATTGTCATCATCTGAATCATCTTCACCGAATGCTCTATAAGTAGTCTCGGATTCGGAATTTTTTCTATAACTTCTACCAATTAATGATTGTGTCACATCTGGTTTGACGTTCTTATCAATTTTTCTCTCTTCTAAGCTCTGATTATACCTGAGTTGGGCTTTCTGAGTTTTGTCTAATGAAGGCAAATCATAAAACTTAAGAACGTTTGGGTGCCCTTGAAAATATTTTTCGCTGTATACGTTTCTATTATAATATCCACCATTACTCGCAGGATAAAGTTCCTCTTCTGGTGCGTAACGATTGTCGTAATTGTCGACGTTTTTACTCCCAGGAGGAAACCATCCCTAATAGAAAAGAAATAATAAAAATAAAATAAAACTTTTTTTAGCTTCACGCTATGTCTGGCATCCAGCAGTATAGCCAGAGAGACCATAGTGTTTAAATACTCCACTCCCCAATTTCTGGCGAATTCTGGAGGCATTGTATGTTGAATGGTGGAGCAAGGTCCCCTTTGCTTCGACACCAGAGCGAAAAAATGAAAATATTAAATATTTAATTTCCTCGAGTAAAAATCGAACTCACAACCTGTCGTCGTCGTGCTAGATGCGCCTTGCATAGTCACATATTTATTGGGCAAAAGCACCACGATTAGCCTCAATTAATATATTTTTTATAATATATATTTTTTTATCAATTAAAAATAAATAAAAACTTACCAAAGAACTAACACACTGCCTTGTGTTGGCTACGAGTGTAACCGAGGCATACGCTGCGGGCGATGTTGCGGTTTTGCTTGTATTCCATTCATTGCCATTTACCCTGGAAGCCGTTACTTCGGCATATTCAGGCAACTGCTGGGCAACTTTGTCATACTCAGAATTTGTTTTCTCTTTGCTTTGATTTGTTTGACTATTGGTCATGCATAATCCTGGCTGATTTTCCATCCACAAAAGTGATTCAGTTTTAGTTACAGTGTTTTTGTTGTAACAACTACTAAGTGGATGTGATAGGGAAACAGCCGCCTTTATATTCATTTGAGTCACCAAGCTTGTACCATTGGAATCTAAAGCAAAGAATTTACATAACCTATAGAAAGCTTACTATTACATATTTTATTTAAACGATATGCGGAAAATTAAGGATTATAAATTCTACCCGCAAATAAAGTGAATAAAATTGGCTTAAAGGTAACTGGGTGAATCAACAAACGAATTGCCTCGAGGAAACAAAATAAAAACATTTACATTTACTGAGTTTTTATTTTTCGGATTTGTATCATTCCTTTGTGCCACGAACGTGAATGTAAAATGAAAGAGATCCAGTGCTAGGAAGAGAGGGCTCGTGCTACCTTTCAACTTGAAAGTAATCTAGTACCCTCCCGCCCCTCGCATGGTAAAGCCTCCATCAAACAAACGCTCGGCACCCTCGCCACCCTACGACACCCGTGGAATGTTTTTAATTTTGAAATTCTGATGCTGATTCTAGGGAAAATGTAAGTATTTGAAAGTAAGTGATGTATAAAGACGTATTGTTTACATAAACTTTCACCTTCACATATTCGAATGTTTATTTCTTACCGTATATATTTGGCAGAGCAGACTTCTTTGCAAATATATTATGTCTTCGAACATAAATGATTCCTCCAATCATAACGATTTTAAACAAAACAATAGCCCCAATCAAAAAATAGAACCAAGTTTCCATTACAAAGTCACCAGCAACGATCGATACTTCTCCGTTTATGGGATATCTACAACAATACATTTATTATTTTTAACAACTGTAAGAAAAGGGTGTATTTTTTTTAGTTTCACTTGACCTCGACGTTTAGTACAGTAAACAGAGGAAAGTAAGTGTTAAGATACGACGTTTTACTCTCCGCCCAATATTCGAGACATTATTGTCAAACACAATGTCTTATTAACAGAGAATTTAAATAACTCATTCTCCGATTGGGAATCGAACCCACAACAGTCACATTTACAGACAAACATTGTGCACCTGTGCCACAGAGACTTTGATAATATAAAGGCATATCTAATTGTTACTTAATAGCCGTTATAAATCAAAAATAAACTTTCATGTGTTGCTTAATTACCTTGATAATGGGTCTAATCCAACAGACCGAGAGTCGATGTTTAAATACACTTTTTGACAAAATGGCCCCAAGCCCACAATAGTTTCAGCGGCTATTTGGACCGAATAGCTTACACCCGATGTTAGATTAGTCATTATCAAACTCGTAGCCTGATGTACAGTCGTATTTATGGCTACCATTGACTTATTGGCTGGTATATCAAGCCAGTTCAGAACAACATTATATCCTATAATAGCTCCATTTTGTAAATGTGATTCGGGAGGATGCCATTTTAAATGAACTGTCGTTGTGTTATAAATAAACATTTCAATATTAGTTGGAGGGCCATCGGGAACTAAAACAGTGAAAAATATATATTACTATAGGCATCAATTTAAAAAAAAAACAAAAAAAAAATTACTTTGGTTTTAAAACCTACCATCATCCAGTGTTTGGGTTATTTTAGAATTAGAGGGTTTCCCTTCGAACCTCTTATAGAATGGCACAAGGAAGAATTCATATCTCGTATATTTCCTAAGTGAAGTGATTTCGTATCCAGACACATCATTCGAATGCAATATTGTTTTCATTTCATATTCAGTAGTTTTATTGTCAAGTGCTCTAAAGTATATAAATAGTCCTTCTAAATGGAAGAAGTTCAATATTTCCCACATGAGTTTAATAGTTTTAGAATCTATAGGTGTTGCTTCTATTAATTCGACGATATTATCTGTCATAATGTTCTTTTTGAATTCAGTGTTATTAGAATATATTCCTCCTTCCCATAAAATATTGCTATCTTCACCAACTGTTACCGCTTCTGATATTTGACTTGGTGCGGATAGTCCATGAGAGTTTTCCGCTCTGACAATAAACATGTATGTTATACCAGGGATTAATGATTTCACTATAAAATGTGTCTGATGGGCTCTCTTAGACACTACAATCCATCCCCGGGAATTTCTAGGAGTATTATTTCCCAATAATGTTTCTCTCGAAAACATTTCTACTTGATATCCAAGAATTGAAGAGGAACCTATTTTGTTATTTTGATTCCAAGTTATAGTTACACTTGTGTCAGTAATATTATAAACTTGAGGTTTTGTTGGTGGTCCTGGTAGAGCAGAGGTATCGGCTGCTCTAAAGAAATGAATATTCGGATTAATGGGACTGTCAACGAGTAATACTCCGCTCCATACATATTTTCCATGTTGAGACGAAGCGACACACGTGTACGTGCCGCTGTCAATTTTATCTAAATCTCTTAAAATCAGTGTACCATCACTAGAGATGTTCCTTCGATGATTTTGTATTAACGCTTCTCCTTCAAAATACCAAGCAATAATGGGTTCAGGTTCTCCAATTGCCGCACAAGGAAAAACAGCCATTGATTTTATAGGTAACGTTTGGTTAGAGGGACCGCTTGTTATGATTGGCGGTGGGCGGTCATCGTCTGACGTCACGGTTAGTTTTCCTCTAACAAACGAACTGCCAGCAAAGTTTACCGCCGAACAAACTATTGTGCTTCCACTAATATTTTTATTTGTATTATTGATCGTCAATATTGTTATACCATCTGATACCGACGAAGCGTGATATTTTTGTATCGATGTACCAGGTAGTATGATAGTTCTATTACCTTCGATACTCCAATACATAGTCGGTTCTGGTTTGCCTGTAGAGGCACATGTAAATGTGGCTGTTGAACCACTCTCAACAATTACGGAATGTGGCTTCATTGTAACTGAAGGAGGATCTGAGAAAATAAGAATGAGTTATATTTATCTACATAAAGACTAATATTTTAATATCGAATATTGCCACGTTAAAAAACATTTATGTAACATTTTACATATACGTATGTAATTGTACATAGATGTATATAAATAGATAGGAAGTAAGAATATTTTATACACTTATGTGAAGAAGAAATGTATGTAATAATTTTCTTTCAAATTTACATTTACATACCGTGAACGGTCAAGTATCCGCTTGCACTAACTGCTCCAACGGCATTGTCAGCTTCACACGTATATTCTCCCTCGTCTGCTAAAACAACATTGTCGAGCCTGAGGCTCCTATCGTCAAGGACTTTGACACGCCCAAGTGGCATGTTACCACCGCCGGCTGTCCTCCTCCAGAGTACGTCAGGTAGAGGATCACCTCCCACTCTACATTGGAAAGTTACACTTCCTCCAGTCTGTGCCACAACATCCTCCGGGCCAGCAATTAAATAAGGCTTAACTGCACAATACAAATTAATTTAAATTAGTATATTTAATTATTTTATTTTATAGTAAAATTTGAATAAGACAAAATATGAAGTATTTATTAATAAGTTCCTGGTGATAATAAATATTCTTAATTCTTAAACTTACTATGAATTCTTAAAGTAGCAATTGCAGATTCCCTAGTACCAGCTGCATTCCTTGCAATACATTGATATCTGCCAGCATCGGTTTGCCTCGCGTCTTGTATTACGAGACTGCCTCCGTCTACTAGATGCATTCTAAATAAACAATAAACGGTGCTATAATTCTTAATATACAATGAAATTATTAATTACATATTCATTACTATGAATAAAGCAAAAGTAACAAAGTCATTCAAATATTGGGCGGAATAATTGAATAGGAAATTAACATTTAATAAAGGGTCCGGTGAGTCACAACTATTCAGATTTTTACTTGATTGCTTGTCGAGCTCTTCAAATATCCCCTTCCTTATGACTTTGATGTACTCTCCCTACTGTTAATTATTTTCATGCTTCGCCATACACACACTATGCCCTCAAGATGTAACCTAACGCCATATCTCATAAAAATTCATAGACAACGAATGGAAATGAATTGGCAATAAATTTTTTGACAAAATTCAATTTGAAGTCAGCGAAGATTGTTATTAAAAAAAAAAAGGAAACATGTCCCAGCTACGAGTATATTGAATTAGGTGTAAATTGCGCAAAAAATGTTGTTGATATTTTACTACACGTAAAGTTTAAATTACCTGTTTCATATTTAGAAATATAATTATATATTTGGGCGTCCACATTTTTCTATAATATAAAGAGAGCCAAATTTGAAGACTGAAGTGTCTTAACACTAGGCTCCCTCTACTTACCCTGCTACACGCAGGATAGAGCGTGAAGCTGTATTTATATTGTCATTATGTAAAGAATACAAATACAATATATAAATTATATTCCTCCAAAGAAATTTGATGATATGCTACTTTATTCAGTAGAGATTTACAAGACTATCGCGTTTCCACCATCCCATTTAACTCCAAGTGCTCTTACCAACTACCCTCGATTTTACGTTAAGTGCGCTCTGTCGAACTGGCGAGTAACTTTCATTTGATATCCCAGAGCTCTACATTTTAATATATCTGCCAACTTTACTAGATTTCCGCAATCCGAAGTTAGTTCCTAACAGTCCTTTAGTGTTCACATAAATTATTCATCCGACAAAAGCATTCTGGTGTAAGTACCCATATTCTATTATTTCAAGTTAAATATTACACACATTCAAGTATGTTATAAATTACCTGGAATCACCATCGAAATGCAAAACTTGGCCATTCTTCTTCCAATAAACTGTTGGTTCTGGAGAACCTCGTGGAGGGGAGCATTCTAATATCACAGTTTCCCCTTGCGCTGTCTGAGTGGTAACTGGTCCTAAGCGAAATTCTTCTCGAAGAACTACAAAAGTCGAAAATTATTTAATAATAAAAATATATGCAATCACAGTTACCTTGTATAATATTTTGTTATTTATGTAAAAGTAAATTTTACCAGCAACGTGTAGTGTAGCGTTTCGACTCCTTGCAGTTCCATAAGGATTGGTGGCCTCACACCAGTATACTCCAGCATCTGAATGTGCTCTTCCATGTGTTGCTCTAAGGAAGAAAAGTCCTCCAGCAGGTAGAAGACTTCTGTGTGTGTCTGATACTACGAGGACACCAGCTTTGTACCATCTTATTGTTGGTGATGGAGATCCGCCCGCCCTGCAGTTTAATGTTGCGGGTTGATGTCGGGCTACCGTCACGTCTAGTGGTTGTTCTATAATATACGGCGCTTCACCGCTGCTCATGTAGTCATCACTTAGGCCCCCATTTACTGAACCTATTGAATAAAAATATCTTATAATAAAAAATATATAGTACATTTTTTCGTATGTGGTTACGTTTTTTATAAATATAGTTGTAATTTAGAGAGAAAATACAAAATTTACGGAGATATTAATCATATTCTAATTCACATAATTAAATACGATTTCATTAAAATTTACAATATTATAAACACAATTTTACTATTCTTTTCAAATTACTACTAGTACAAATATTTTACGATTCCATTTTGTTCAAGTCTTTATAATAAAGTGTTTATAAAAAAAATCCAAGAGATGTAAACAAAATAAAATCATAACACAAGAGCTTGGCGGGTTGCTACTGTATTATAATTACAATTTATTTTCTTTTACAACATACACTTTGTACTCTCACTTAAATTAACCATAAGTGTGTTGTCATTATTTTAAATTTATATAACAATGATTCTTTCTAGGCTTCAGCATATAATATGAATGGGTTGAGTGTGTCATTCTCAGCTACTTTAAAGCAACGAACAATAATAATGAGCTATAAACACTGGCTGGGGTCCCCCAGGATGCTGTGCTGGAACCCTCACTATTTTGCTGTGTTTACAACGAACGACGCAGATGTTAGTTTTTGACACTTGAATTGATGTATGTCCATTGTTGAGCCTTAAGTTATTATTACGACATGAAAAAAAATCGATTTCTGAAAAAAAACACAAAATCCGGCTAAAGTAACCGCCCGTTATTATACGCGACTCTATTTTGGAAATGTATCAGAACAGGGATTGTGTCCATTGTACGAAGTAATGGTGTTTATTTATTCACGTGGCCCATATCGTGTGATGTAAAGATACGGCTAATCTATAATTGAATCTTAGTTATTTTTTGTTATCTTTACATTTTTGTATTCTATCGATATGTGAGATAAATTTACATTTTTTACTAAAAAGATATCAAAGATATCTTAAAAATCTTACTTATAGATATTAAACCTATATAGATATTAAACCAATACAGATCAAATGCGGTAAATATCAGCACTATAACAAGTCAAAAAGAAACCGAAAACGATATAAATAAAATTTAGCGGAATTCACGCCCATAAAATATTGTTTATGTTGATCTCGATACGTTATTTTATCGCACATAAAACTCACTTTATTGCTTAGTTGTGCGTTTGAACTATCGATTATATAGGATAAATGAAAATCCTCGATAAAGTAGACAAAATGAGTATCATAACGTTACATCCGAAAAATATGAAACTAAAAATAAATGTAACTACCGTCAAAAATTTCAATTAAAACGGTTTGTGTACAAGAATGCTTTAATTTTTTATACAATATTTTTCGTATAAAAAAATATTGCTTAATTTAAAATATTACTAAATATTTTAGAATATTAAAAAAAAGAGTCCCAATCAATGTTTTCATAGCGACGCCATCGACTTTACGGCTAAGGGAGTGATATTTTATTCGCACGCGTGTAGTTATGTAGCTATTGTTCAAAAACTTTTGTTAGAAAAAAGTTTGCGAGGGAGCGACTTGTCCCCCAGCTAATTTATACTACTTGCACATGTTGACACGCGCCGAGTAAAAAAAAATGAAAAAATCGGTTATAACAACATGGCTTTTACATTTAAGCCGCCACGCTGCAACAAATTCCAATTTAAATCTAAAATAAAACTAACAACAAATACTAAGAGCCCACAGAAAATTGACAAGCTATATATATATATAACTTGAAAACTACTAAAACTGAAATGTACAATTTATTACAGTACATTTTGCGGCATAAGAGTCAAATGAACGTATCTACATTTTATAAATTTTGCAGGAGCGCAAAAATACTGTGAATTACACCTCAAACTTTACCGACTTATTAATAGAGGTAATATTTGATTGGCGAAATTAAAATACTCGTATATATTAATGTATTGTTTAATATTGGAAGCTTTAAAAACAATAATAATTGTTTATTTACATAATCTTACAAATACAGAATATATATTTTTTGTAGATACGTTCTTATGCCGCGATTTAGGCTAATAGTCCCTCAACTAGCCACTCTTTTATTTTCTCATATCAAAGAAAACTCCAATCTGGTTCCTTTTACCAACCAATCACTAACTTGTCGACGTGCGTTCACATCAAACGCGTGGTCGCTCGTTTGATACTATCAGGCTACTTGCCGTGTAACATCTTTATTCGTTATCTATATTTGGCTGATGAAAATAAATAGTGGATCCACTAGTTAAATTTGTTTTTAAATAACGTATATATTTTTTTGTAATATTGTTTAACTATTAGTCTTCAGATAAAAAATATCAACGCCAATTAGAATTCAAGTAACCATTTATTTTTTTATTTTAATCCGCTAATCACGCTTTTTTATTCCAGAACGTGGAAATAACAATAAATAATTCCCCTAAATGAGGTGGTACCTATATCTATCGTTTTTACAGACACTGTCCAGTGCGCCACCGTAGCCTTATAAACCAATTTAATTTTAGTAAACTAGAAGTTCGTCGTGGCCCAGTAGCACAAGCGTGTGACTGTAAATATGACGGTTTTGAGTTCGATTTCCACTCAGGGAATAAATAATTTAATAATTTCGTTTCCTCGCTTTGGTAATAAAAAAGCGCGGCGTTGAGTTCCGCTATAATAATACGCAATACCATGAATCGAAAAAACTAGAAGTGTAACTGTAATTTAGCATCGTTGCATTATACTCGTTACAAAGATGCAATCTTTCTAGCGATATATAATTATTTCAGATTATTATCTAGTGTCAAGTATTCAAACCTACGACCCTTTGTAATTCGATATTCGTTTGAACTGAATATCTAATTCTAATGACAGTGATTGGCTCCCTTAGGAGGCAATTATGATTTTTGGAATTTTGAACACGTGTGCAATCTTTAGAACCCTCTTTGCAATATAACTCCGGGCTGTAATTACGCTATTTTGTATTATTATCGTCGATAATTGGTCAGTTAACACCGTTTTTATATTAAAATATCGTTTGATAAAGTTTTATTTTATTATTGAAATTAAACGGAAACTCTCAATTAAGCTACATATTAACAGTATTATTTAATATTCAACTATTATTAAACATGAAAATACAATTGGTTTAAAAAAGCTTATATATATACGGTATAAAAATTAATTATATCTATTACTTATATTATGGCTCCTGATTAAAAATTTTACAATCGGCAGTGAGAAATAACTTCAAGCTGTATCTCGCGAGTAGGGTAGGGTAGGGTAGACAGAGTGAACCTGAGAACCTAATGTTAAGACACTTTTGTTTTCCACTTTCCACCGAAAAGTAGTAAGAAAAAGATTTTTATTTAACAATATAATTTAGAATCATGTAAATAATGTAAACTAGTCTTTGCCTACAACTTGGTTTATGTGGACTATAGGAGGTAAAATAGGAAATCCCTTTTTTTCTTGTGCCTGTATGCAGTTTAACAATTTTAAGAGTTAAATAAAATGTTGATAATAACATTTTTACTGTTTGATAAAATAGCAACTAATAATTAAAAATAACTTGACAAATTTTAAAATATTAACATTTAAAGGTTCAAGGAATGTCATGGTTAATGAAATAGCACTTAACGTTTACGACACAAAAACGCCCAAGTCGTCGCACATGTGTTGAAAATTAGCCGTTTTGCCTCAACGGATGGACGGATTAGACTAATATGAATTTCGTGATTTACAATGTTTGTGTTGTAACGCGCTTCTAATGTAAAAACAAATTGTTTACACAGTTTCAACTTTGACGGGGACTTGTGTACCTGCGTGAAACAGAAGTAGTCATATGATATACTATATGGTTCACCTAATTTTGCTTCCCCTTCAATATTTTTAAAGGATTTTAATCTTTAAGCCGTTGATTGTAAGATACATATTTGAAAGTTTACGGAACCTAATTTTACTAAAGAATCCGGAGTAATTGATCCCGTCGGCGACAGTTGTGACATTTCTTTTGTTCCTAGTTTGTTTATGCAGCATTCAAACGCGTGGCAATTTGTAAAAATAATGATATAAATGGGGATTAATAATTTGAGAAGTTTTAAGCATTTATTTTTTCTTAACATGAATTGCAAATAAATGTTTAGCATATGTTAAGCCTAAATATACAGGTAGTTCGTTTTTTGCCGGAATTTATCAAATGATAGAGCAAAAAGTAAAATAAAAGACAGTATAAAAGAGACATCCTGCTTCTGTAGTGTCTCCATTAAAAACGGTAGATAAATGAGCATACTTTGCAACTTGAAAATTATCTGATCGCCAAAGTGCTTGAAGGATGCAAAAAAAACATATAGAATTCGGCCGTTGCTTATTAGCAACGACATCTGCGTTAAGGTCGAAGTGATTTGAGGGCCTTAGAAACAGACGGCTAATTTACTGCCAACGAGACGTACCCTTTTAATATCAACTTCCGCCTCTTAATTTCAAACGACGGCATATGAAATGGTCTATCGATACTGAACAGTTTATTATAATAGGGGTTAAAATATGTCAATATTCATAAAAGTTACTTTTGTCCGAGCTCAGATCTGAGATACGATTCATTTTTCATATATCTCATTGTATACAATGACTTCAATGCAAGTCCATTGTAAGGGTACCCTAGCGATTGATTCTGTTTTTTCTGTTTAATTTTTTCCACATATTTCACGCGGCATCCATCACGCATTAGATACAAAAGATAGGCGTCGTTTAACATTAGCTTAACTTCTTTACGCTTTAATAATCGCTTGGGGCGAATGCTTTTTTAGTCACCGATTCGTGAACCGTAGTATAATGTAGTTCCTTCATGGTGACAAAACTAACTGGGTGAATGGATAATTTCTGTGTTCGTATTTATAGCCTATCGTTTATAAAATGCATGCAATAGACAGATGTTTCTCTAAATCACTGCATGTGTGTTTTAGAAAGCTAATGACGTTAACTTTACTTTTTAGTTACGGTGTCTCCTGAATAAAATTATGCCCCAGAGAGCAATTTTTTAACGTTTTCTTGTAAGACAAGACATTAAATGTATAGGGGACTATAAATAAATTTATCTGTTTACCACATTATATGTGTGAACTTTAGATAAAAAAAAATAAAGTCGGTGCATATTTAAAATTAAACAATAAATGTGTCCTTACTTCACAGCCAAGGGCAAAAAGTGTGATTAAAACGCAACAGGTAGTAAGCTCGATTCCCGTTTCTTTGCTCTGGTATCCAGAATTTGGAGAAAAATGAAGAACGGACTGTCCTAATACTAGATTCCCTCTGTCTACTCAGCTGTGTGCGTGACACTAAAAAAAATCTTTCCTTACTATACCGTCAATATATGTCAACATTTTTATTATTATTGTTGTAATCTAAATATATACCTACTTTCAGAATCAGAGTACAATATCTTAAAATAGGTATACATTTTTCTTAACTAAGTGGTTCCACAAATCTAAGATGGTACGATATGGCACTAAATATCGAAGTGTAGGGGAATGCGACCCCATGGGAGGGCTGCTATTAGCGCTGGTTGAACTTTGACTTCACCGTGAATTCTTTATTTCTTCACCCAGCATATGGAATGTGTTTTTGATAGAGACGAACGAATACATATTATATTTTATGAGAGTTTTTATTTTTGGCTTACTTCGAAAAATATTGTTAACGTTAAAGATATAATATAAATAAGAAATATTTTATATTGAATGTGAAAAATAAATTTAAATTATGATAATTAATTATACATATATGACAATTTATTCTCATTGAATTATTTTATCTTACTCATATTAAAATGTATGAGGTTGCAAAAGCGTTTACCCCAAGAGTTACTTTAACTTAACCTAGTGATATCCATATGACTATATCAGTTCATATATATTTTTTTACTAATCGATAACAACAACAACAACGACAATAATTTAAATAAAAAAGGCCACACGTGGAGCAAGTAAAACAAAGCAAGTGATTGTAAACCCGGCAGGTTCTGGGTTCGTTTTCCGCTCGAGGAAATTAAATATTTAATATTTTCGTTTTCTTAGTTTTCAGAATTCGGTGGAAAGATATAGCATGAAGTTAAAAAAAATATAAAGTGTCGTTTAACTGCGCTAATATTGTATCATGAAATTGAAAATTATTTACCTAAATCTTTTCTAAAAATTCAATATTTCTAAGGCTAACAGGATAAGGCACTAACCGAGACAGAAGAGTCCCAGGAGAGAAGTTACCACAGCCAGCGTATCCATGCTGGCAGGTTACTGCCACATATCCAACTCTTGATATCCCACGAGGAAATGGATCATGATTAGTTTTTAACAACTATCTGGAACAAAAAAATATGTTCAGTTAGAAATATTTTTAAACACATTACAATATATAAAATGTTATATAACAGCTTTTCTATCTTTTGCTTTTAGTCACAACCAAATTTAGGACATTGCATATGAAAAATTGCATATTAAACCATTGGGCTTGAAATTATTTTAATTTAATATTTGATTGGGGCCGTCATGGGTTCGATTCTCAGTCGGGAGAATGAATTAGGTCCCCCTAAGTGTTTTAATACTAGGTTTATTCTGCCTGCCCTATGGGAAACAGCTTGAAGTAAAAAAAAGTATATACTTATACGTACATTATACTTATACCAATAAAATTACTAAGAATTATTTTTAAAAAATTTTTTTTGAATAAAATAACTTAGAAAGTTAAATTAATTTTGATAAGCAGTAGACACTTTGAGAATCCAGCTATAACGTAAACAACTCTGTTACGTTAACGTATTAAGAAGACTGTAAACATCTGTTTCTATGAGATTCGAAACTCCTAAACTCGTCACAGTTACTATTCAGAGATCTATTTCTCATATATCAAATACTTTATTTAAGACGAATGGATTTATATATTAGATGTCGAAATCGAATCCCTTTTAGTAGGTCACAGACTATTTTTAAGTTTCTAAAATCTTTAAAATCTTATAATTTGTGACATATTTCACAACATTTAAAAAAATATTTTATTATACGCTAAATGCCTTGAATTAGAAACCCATGAAAAAATTATCACATAAATTTTATATTTCTCTATAGCTGTGTACTCGAACCGTTCTCGGAGACATAAATATTTTTATTTTCGCTATGGCAACACAAATAATTGTGTTAAAGTTAGACAACTAAACACGCAATTTCTCGAATTCGGACCAAAAGTGGCGAACAGAGTCCTGACACTAGGTTATTTACGCCTACCCTACTATAAGATGGAAAATAACGCATTTACTAGTTAAAATCTCTAATAACACTCACTTATTGATAATTTTTTTCAATTCAATTTAAAATATTCTTTATTTAAATAGACTATTATTATAAGCACTTTTGAATCGTCGAATGAACATATTATATAAACAAAAAGCTACCACCGGAAGGCAGTTCTGTTGAGAAGAGCCGACAAGAAACTCAACAGTTGCTCTTTTCAAAGTCAATTTTATATCGTATTTTCAGTAAAGTTAAAACCAGTAATTTACGTTTCCTAAGCATCGAATCAAACACATCCGAATCAAGATGCACATCAGCACCAGCTCGACATAAACCAAGCTACCTCATGATTTACACCATGTTATACGGCTAATGGAATATTTAGTAGGGACATAATTTAATTTATCACCCTAATAATTAATTTATAGCCAATGTTGCTAGACTATTATGAAATTCATAAAAATAAACCAAATAAGTTTATTGGTATACAATAATGCTATTTAATATTGACAGTAGTGTCGATGATAATTGACGTTTCCTTTTACTCTTTCTAATACAATCGATACGCCTCGATGCTTATACTAGTACTAGAGCAAAATCGTTTTTATTACTGAGTTGGTTTTAATATAGGGGTCGGCAAAGATGCAAGAATATTAAAGTAAAGTATTATTAGAGAGTATATTATTTTAGTTTGAGAGGTAGACAGAGGGAACCTATCTGTTAAGAAACTCGGTTCCTCATTAAGACATTTCTATTCCAGACATTCCATCGAATTCTTGATTCATTACATGTTGAATGGCGTAACTCAACGCCACGCTTTAACCCGTTACCAGAGCGAGGAAATGAAATTATTAGATATTGAATGCTCTCGAACCCACAACAATCCTATGTACAATCGCCCTAATATATATTTTGGTAAATTTTACATACTATTATAGAACAGTAATAATAAAACGCCAATTCTGTCAATTGTAATTTTGTCGGCCTATCATTATATACGAGTAAGTATTGTTCCACGCATGCATGACCCTGATTTAACTTTTGACAGGTTCAAATTACTCAGCTCAACTACCTTTGACATAAGCTTCCGTCATTCGCTGGGGCATTGCACGACTACTAGTACAAACTATATTTTAAATATATTATATAGTTCTTATTTTTTCACATTTTTAAAGTGTTATTCCATATTTAGGGAAGACAAAAATATAGATACTTTGTAGAAAACATTAAAAAATCCCCCTACGTACAATTTTTTAATATATTTTCTAAAAAAATATATGTAGAATTCTTCTTTACAGCTGAGAATAAGAAGAAGAAGAGATAAATCTTTCACTAGCTAAAATCTTAAGCGTTTTACATCTAGCGATTAATCTTCATTCTATTTTTTTACTTGATTAAGTTAAGCCATACATTAATTAAAATTATTTACAAAACTAATATTTTTCATAATAAATAAAAATAAACACACTTAGACATAAGATATAAATAATATTAGATATACTCATGTTTCAATAAAAATAAGAAAAATATAAATGACTAAAATTTATACGAAACCTAACATAACATAAATGAAAAGCTAACATAAATTTGTAGGTACGAGTATGTACTCGTACGTATACGATTTTATACTATGTAAATATTTTTGTTCGCCACTTTTTATAGGGCAGTGATAAAAATATCTCTCTATAATAAGATGCTGCAGTAGCCTGCGATAAGAACGTTGGGATACTCGTACAAGGTATAAATATAAAGAGATTACGTGACAGCCAATAAATTGGCGTGACATATGCATATATGATAAGGCATAAGTATATTCCTGTTTTATGTAGACCGCCGCGTTAAACGAGATTTTAACTGAATAATTTTCTGGATTTCACAGTTTTAATTTAAATTTTATGAAAATAATAGAAGTTTTGCTCTGTGAATCCGTGTAGGGTAACTTTATACTTTGGCATTTAAATACTATTTTTTTTATACATTATTCGTTTTTTAGTTTCACGCTCTATGCCGCATACTTATAGGAGGATAGGCAAATAGAGCCTAGTGTTGAGACACTCCACTCAATACTGTCTGCCGAATTCTAGGGGCATTGCTTGTTGAATGGCGGAAGTCAACGCCGCTCTTTGCCTCGACACATGAACAGAGCGACGAAAGCAAAATATGAAATATTTCATTTCCTCGAGGGGGAATCGATCCCACCTCTCATAATGATAAAAATTTTACGCTTAAACATATAAACATTTAAAAGTAGATGGATTTGAACCCACGCCTCACTATTTCATATTTCAAATAAACTTTTAGGACGGTTCCTTGACCTTCGACGAACGGACTCGTACATTCTAAGGCAATAGTCCTAGAATATACGAATCCTGTACTTATTAATTCTTACTTTATTTCGTAGAAGAAACTAATTTGTGATAAGAACCTACATATATATAGTCTATTGCTACGTTAACAATAATTTACTAGACTTACGCTCATCACTGTAACAATTTTAATCAACAGTAATACGCCGGACCGGTTAATTCATGGGATAATGTGTTCAAATCGTACTTCATTAGTTTCATTCCAATCGGAAATCGAATCGAGTATTAAATTTTAGATGGACGACAATTGTTAATTATTAAATTTCGTGTATGGTAATTTAGTACTTACTTACGTAAGAATTGTATTATTTTTTTTAATAAAAAATTTTTATTATAACTTAAATTAGTTCTATGAGAACATAAAAAATGATTATTACTAAAAATTAAGTGAAATCTTTGAATGATCTCAACATTTCTAAAATATCTTTTCATATAAAGAAAAACAAAAAAGAAATTATCAATCTTTCACTATTATTTAAGACTCTCAAGTCAATCCCACAATAAATACTATAAAAATAAACAGCTATTAGAAAATTTATAGAACAGAGTACTTGCTACTGAGTTCTCACGGAGCACACATGCACTCTGAAACGGTTAACCAAAACAAACGTGGCCAAGGTTAAGTTTATAATTTATTGCCACTTGAATGCTGACGGGACGGCAGTTAACAAAAAATTGTATCGCTCAATCCAATAAACAAAGACCTATTTAGTGGACGGCGCGCCGAAATGGCGGAGACGATGGATAGAGTACTTAATCATAGGAACTAAATGTAAATAAAGATTGTAAAAATTATGTAAAAAATGGTAAGGCAGTAAGTGAAGCTTAGTTGGAGGGTCAAATAAATATTGTTTAAACTTAGCCTAGATAAATCAAATATAATCAATAAAAACATAAATTAATATATTTTTTACCATACAAGCTTTTTTTAAAACTTGCATTTGTGAATTACCAGTACGTACTTAAATTTTAATCTTTATTTTAAACAAAATTTCCATCTAAATAAGTTTGTCCAAACATCTCCCTGTCATATATTTCTAATACTAATATTGAAATTTTTCGACTATAACAACATCGTTAGTTACTTGATGGCTCTCCAAAGCATAATGCGACTGTTGACATTTTACTATTGAAGCACGTGTAAAGATAACTTTAGCACATCTAGGCTGGGCCTCATCATGTTTATTTTTCACATACGACTAGCTGCATCAACAGAACTTATTAACATTCTTGATAGCAGAGACGGGTACAACGCTATACTAAACGTTATTTATTCTAACAAAACGTAACAATCTAGATGTGCCATATTTACTCTCACTCCAAAAATGTTTCATAAACCAAACATACCAGTAAATGAATTATGGCAACATTATGTAAATGTTTGAACAGTAGCCTTAAAAGTAAATAGAGAAATCTCACGAAACCTGCGCCGTGGAGATCACACGCGGTGATTTTATAAACGTGAATGCTATTGTAAAAATAAATTAAACATGTTTTTCAGAGTTTGTTATGACGACGACTACCATATTCGTGGAGTCAAGGGTGTCGACGTATATTGGACCCACACGGAGTTGAGAAACCTTGTGAAATATTATGAGTGTTCTACTTCTAAATTGATTAATTGTAGGTTGTGTGGTAGAGATGAAGCTCGGCAATCTAATTTGAAACGACAAACACCATTAATTGAGGGGAGTTATTAGGGTTCCGTACCTCAAAATGTAAAAATGGATCCCTTATAGGATCACTTTGTTGTGCGATTGTCCTTTTGTCAAGACCATTTATCATGAGATCGCGTGGAGGTATGAAGCTGAAATTCATATCCAATATTCAGGACCATGGTCTCTTGAAAAACAGAAAAATGCAGTCAAAAGATATGTATCGACTTTCCTGCATTTTGTGTGAAATTCCCGGCATAATCATAACTTCCTGGGTATGCCCGCAAACTTAATTTTGTCAAATTTTATGTGTACTTGCCATTCTGAAATTGATACGGAAGCCTCGGTAAGCGAATCCGACTCGCACTTAACCGATTTTTTTTCATTAGTATCATAGCGTTGATTTAAGCGTTAACGATCTTGTTGATGGTTAATTGAAATGGGTGAGGATTTTAGCTAGCAACATGGTGTTTGGGTATAGGATTAAGTTCGTCTGTCTGTCTTTTTTCCATGGGTGCGCGTCGGTGCGTGTAGGACCAAAAATTGCACAAGTTTTTTTTATCAAAGTTCCCGACAAAGCATTACTCGTCTCACAATAGTATATTTTTGTTCGTGCGGTCTCCACTGACAGTTCGCGTGATGTATTAGGCTCTGGCGGAGGATTATTTTTACCCATTTCACGAAGTTTGCATGCATCTATTGTGTGGACCGGAAGCGGCGTCACAAAGCATCTACGAAATTATTATCGGGAGTGAGCTCGTGAATGATTAGGGATTTGAAATACAATACCTATTTGAAAAGAATTCTCGAGTCTAGGTATAAGTACCGATGTGTTGTTTACGCTGAGTGGTTAAGTATTGTCATATGACATTTTTTTCTAGGTTCATGCTATATTCTGTACATAACAAGGAACCTGGTAACCTAGTATTTAGGCACTTTGTTCCCATTAAGAACAAAGTTCTTTTTCGTTTCGTTCCCTACTTTCCGCCGAATTCTAGAGGCATTGCGTGTTGAACAGCGAAACTCAACGCCGCGCTTTGCCTTAAAGTTAAATCTTCTCTCTGTATTTAGTAGAAGTTAATCCAATAATGTCGACAAGCTGTGAAATACAAACACAAAATACAGATATTATTTTAAACCAAAGCTAATAATATATTATACAAATAATTAATGCGTTAAGAGCAATTAATAGAGAAATATTCTGTAGACTAAGATAGCCATAAAGATATTGTACCTATAGAGAAGTGAAATAACAAATAGAACTGACAGCAACTTTGAAGTTTGAAATAGAAATGTCACAACGCAGAATCGAGGAAAAGTTTAGTTTACGATACTGCGATGTTAAGTTTGTCGAATCTGGATTCTACAACATTGATAAAATTTGAAACGAATTTCAAAGAAATCTTAGGAAACTGTCGACATTTGAATCTTTTTATATTTATTTCTAATAACAGGTACTTTTAGTATTTTATTGAAATAAAATAAATATATTATGCTTTGCTTTACTTTGCAAAGTATGCATAGAGAGCTCCTACTTTATATATCGCGTTTAGTCAAGGCAAAGATATTATCATTATTTTACCATTTAGGTTCTCATCAACTTACCTACTACTAAACTGATGATGATGATGAAACCAATGACCATCTTTAATCCAACTCTAATACAAAAATATTAAATTCCTAATCTTTTACATTGTGAGCCAATTTGTAAAACATCCATTGTTAGAAAAATATGATAAAATACCTAATTTTAATATACAATGTACAATTATGTCAAAACGATAAACTTATATCGTTAATTATAATCGATAACCTCCTCGGATAATCTTTGTGAACTTTAAGGAATTTGATCTAATGCCTCCCACACATGATGTATATGGACCGTCTCTTCTATGATAATAATTAGTCGCCTGCTTAAAACACTTCTTGTCTTACATACACTTTATTATTATTTTTATTGTGTTTTAGCTTAATGTTACCGTTCCGTTACCAATAAGACACTTCCGTTGCCCATTTTCGAGAGTGAAGAAAATCTTAATTACTTCATTTCCTCGATTGGGAATCGAACCCAAAACCTGTTGTTATCCTTGTACCATAAACCGTCCAACTGTAAATGCGACAGGTGAAGTACCTAAATGAAACAGAAACTTTTTTATTACATATTTCACCAAGTGGAACTTGAACTCACGATCATCACTTCAATTAAATATTTTATACATTAAATTTAACTATCTCGTGAAACAGAATATTTTATGATAGTCGAAAATAAAATTGTTATTTGGAAATTATAACGCATAAAGCTGTGCCATTCGCAAATTTTACAGTACTTTTGACGAAAGTTGTAGATAGTATAAAAAAGGCTTAGTGAAAATAAAACTAGTAAAATATAAAATATGTATGCTAGGAATACCTTTAATATTTAGCAAAGTTTTGTCTCTAAAATTAAGTGATGCATGGTTTTCAGTATTATTAGTAGGTTCCCTCTACCTTCCCTGCTTTATACGTGATACAGCGTGAAGCTAAAAAATGCATCTCCCTGTAAAGTAAATAGCGAAGTTATTGTCAGACAGAGGCACCTAGTGTCAAGACATTCCGATCCCATTATAATAAACTTCTGACCCTCGCCTTGAGTGTAGAACTCAATGTAATCATTCTTTTTTCCACAAAAACCTTTTTATTTTATTTTTCTTTTAAAATGCAATTTTTAGGTTACTCTAGTACAATGAATATATTTAAAGTTCGAAGTAAACTACTGACCTCATAAACAAGTTCTTTTACAATATTCTCTCATTTCATATTTTTCATAGTTCACAAAGAATATGCCGCATATATGTAGTTATATACTTAACACATAAAAATATAACTACACAGTATTTATATATTTAAATAAAATAAATTAAAACTCATATAAGAACCAACAATTTTTATTTAAAATCCAAGCTTTGAAGTTAGTTTGCTAATTTAAAAAATACTAATTAAAACATGTCCAAATGAAATAATCACAGGATGTAAAACTTGAAAGGAAATGTAACTCATACGTACGAATATATTAATTATTATTTGTCGCTAATTCCACATGAAAAACTGCATTTCCGCGAATATTCATTTGCCACGCGCCTTTGATGTCATGAGGAATTTCTTGGCTCGACAGCTGACTCATCGTTAAGTTTTATTTTTATTTGCATTCTAATGCTTACTAAAACCAAAACTAAAAAGCAAAAGATATATGTGAATGTTGTTTTTCAATATCAAGCTGTTTTCCGCATATACTCGTAGTATAGTTCTTAGAGGGAATATAGTGTTAGGACACTTCGTTTTTTCCGTCGAGTTTTCGAGGCGTTGCGTGTTGAGTGGCGGAACTAACTCCACGCTTTGCTTTTATTATCAGATCAAAAAAACGAAAATAATAATAAACAATAACACATTACCCGAGTGGGAATAGAAACCACGACCACGCACGTCGCGTTTACAGTCACACACTTGCGCCACTGCGCCACAACGGCTTCAATGAACATATGAATTCCATTATAGAATGGAAATATCATAAAGAATCATCTA
Source organism: Heliconius numata (assembly GCA_016802625.1). NCBI lineage: Eukaryota > Metazoa > Arthropoda > Insecta > Lepidoptera > Nymphalidae > Heliconius > Heliconius numata. The sequence continues at coordinate 4,118,056 of JAEBDU010000086.1, forward strand.
ATCTAAAGAGCATGTACATGCATGTACATGCTCTGTATAATTTAGTTTAATTACATCACTAACGATTTGTCGCAGTTGTTTATTTAAGTAATTAAAATAATTCCGTTTCCGTAAAAATCAAATATCCTCATGCGACGTGAACGTTTACATATTCGCGTGTTTACGACGCCATTAGCTGGGAATAATGAACTCTACGCGATGAGCTTTGTTCTATTTAGGATCTATTTTATAAGTGTTAGCACTTGTGACTCAGGTTTACTTTTTGAAAAAGGGGGGGGTGGGGGCTAGATTTTAAGTTTGATTAAAAATGTTGGTTGTAGATGTAATTTTTTTTTATTTCTGGGACAAAATTTTTGTTAATATTTTTTTGACATGGGCACCAGACTATTCTGATATGGGCACCAGACTATTCTGGGGTGGGCACGGACCACCCGGTACCCCCTATTCCTATTCCCATATTTATGTTAGCGTTTAGGAGCACAGCTCGCTACATTTGTACTTTGTTATACTCGTGCGTGCTTACAACCGCAACTAAACAGCCACATACCATTGCACAATGTTTGACCACATGTTTCTACAGTCCTCGCACTATCAAAACATTGACCCTCTTATCCACAGTCGAGTACTATAGCACTTTAATATATACAAGTGTACCTTTTATTTGCTTAACCCATTAGCAGGTACTTAAAGCTATAGCGTACGCCATTAAAAAAATATTTACCTCCGAGCCGTCTGTCTCATCGATGCGGTGAATTTTATGTCAATAAGATTTCAATTTTATCAGCTTTTGTTTCTATTAACGCTACTATTACGACTACCGCTTGTTTTTTGCTTGGTCGCGTTAAATCGTTATGGTCATTTATTAGGCCCCTTTTTTGTTGAAAGGGACGTTTTTAAGCATAAAGGGTGGGCATCCAGCAATTAAGGAGCTGTTAGAGCTAAAAAATGTCACCCTTTTAGAGCCTTTGCGGGTGCAATGTCGAAAAAAGTAGTCATTTTTTATCACCTGGCCTGGAAGTCACAAAATGTTTATCGCCACTCGACGATACGTTGATTTATAGCAGCATGAGGACCGGGGCCCGAAATGAATTAGATTATTTAATTGGTCATTTATTTTCGGTGATAATGCTGGCTGCTGCCCTGAACGTATGAGCTCGCTAAAGTGGCATTCAGTTGATAAGCTGAAATCGTTTTTTAATCTATCCCCTTATTTTTTATACCATCATAAAATGGATTTAGACATCCGCTGGTATATTGTATAGTACAAGAATATATTTTGAAACTAGTTGTTGATCTAACTTTAGATTTATTACACGTAATTGCTATGAAAGCGCCATATCTCATGTATTATGGATTATCATCGAGAAATATGAGATACTTTAAGACAAAAGGTATAAAAATTGTACTAAAAAAGTGGCTAATGACCGGCTTACACTTGAGGCCCACCCGTAACGAAAAATTAAAGGCTTATCTTAAATTATGCTTAATTGGAGGGTCCAAAGGTACAGATTGAATTTCAAAGCATTGATTGATGGTGGTACATCAACAAAATTTACGATAAAATTAACAGTATTCGTACGTAATCGATTAG
>JAEBDU010000086.1:4147051-4236602 GCA_016802625.1 Heliconius numata
AAAAAAAAAAAAAAAAAAAAAAAAAAAAAAAAAAAAAGTTGCTTTGCACTTGACTACTCGGCTGTACATGCTCTACTATAGAGTCAAATTATATGTATAATATAACTTTAAATGTGAACCTATTAATTATCTGCAAAAAAGCTATTAATTATTATTATATTATTTCCTAAAATTTATCCATTTATTATGTGAAGATTGTTTTTATTAATGCATTTTGAATGCAGTTCTTAAGAATAATTATGTTAAAATATAAGTTTATTACTATTTATACCTATTAAAAAAAAAAATAATTTCCTTTGAGTGTTCAACTTTATGCTATAACTTTTCACTTTTGTTAGAGTAACAACTAACCTGAGTTAGATTATATTCATATTTACCACGTATATTTTCCTAAAAAAATAAATGTACAACAAGCAAGAAGTTCCTTAAAATCATATATAGGAAGCATAGAAGGTAAATTCTTGGACATGTCAATTCTAGTTTTAGAGAGCCTTTACATTATTGATATGTTCTCAGTTCCCAACATGTATTAACAAGAAAATGTTTGTCCACACATGTTGCAAATAAAACAGATGCTTGAATCTGTAAATTTCTTATTCAATAAATAAATACTAAACAGACACTAAAACGACGACACTAACATAAAACAGATCTAGTGTCCACATTTATCTTTATTTTGCCGTCTCACTTAGCATCTTGGAACTTGCATCTTAATCAATAATAAGTACCTTTCAGAAATATAAGATGCGGGTGAAATGACAAATTGATGTCCATATGACGGGTGGTTTTATTCCAAGTGTTTAAAGTGGCATTGAGTGATAGAAGAATCATGATATGGCAACAGCAGTCAAGCTTTATGACGCTATGTTATAGAAGTTCTTTTTCTTATTATGTTCCTAGTTGAATGTCGGGCTATTCAATCGATTTTTAAGGCTTAGGTCTTTGATAATGAATTTATTGATTGATTTTTTTTATAATAAAGTATTATTTTGATTTAGATTTAGTTTAGTTATTCATAAAATCAATTATCAACTTGATGCCACAGACGTAGCACAAAGGCACAAGCATTCCCTCTCTAGGTTCCCTCTGCCTACCCTGCTATGTGCAGGATACAGCGAGAAGCTGCCATGTCATGTCATGTCATGTCATGTCATAGGAAAACCAACAACCATAGAGTCTACAGTCAGACATAGTTCCGCTAAGCTAAAACAGCCTCATATTCTATTCGGGAGGATATATAAATTTACATATAATATACATATTTCCCGGTTTAGCGACAACCAAACAACAAAGTTAGGCGTTGGTTTCCGCCTTATCACGTAATACTTTTAAATGGACGTGAAGCGAAGAAAGGAGTAACTCAAATAGCTTTAATTTTTCTTTTTGCTAAATTGCATTGGTATTAAGCAATTTATTAACTAATTTATTTATTACCCTAAAATATTAATTTGAGGCTACCGTGGCACAGGGGTACAGGCATGTCATTGTCAACATGATGGTTGTGAGTTCGGTACCTACTCGGGGAATAATATTTTTACTTTTTACTTTTGTCTCGAGAATTAGACGGAAAGTGGATAACGCAAGTGTTGGAAAGTGTCTTAATAGAAACAGAATGTGTTACTGTAATTTTTCCGAAAACGGTTTTTATCTACTAATATGTCAATTTTTACTTTACTACCTTCATTTGAATACGAATAGAAGGTTGAGTGAGGCCAACTATAACGAGAAATCCATTATCTCACCCACCCTATCTAATCATACCATCTTAACAAACGCACTCATATGCTAATATTGAATATCTCACAACAACACACCAAGATAACATTTAGTTAATATTTTCTAATGACTTTGTTCTAGGAAAAGCCGCTTTCATGTCCTTTTAGACTGACTGTTGCGTTAACAGACAAATTAATCGTTAAGTTTACATGTTAAACTAATCTAGAGAATCCCTGGTGGCGAGTTAAGCTCACAAAATCTAGTAGCTCTATGGAGATTTTAAGCTCGTGGCGCCGTTTACCATATATGGTAAACGGTGCCACAAAAAGAGACAAAAGATTTATATAAAAGACCACAAAAGATTTATATAAAAATCGATATTTTCCTATTTATTTCTTATTTGTATAGAAGAAGATAAAAATATGTATCTATTTAATATAGGTATATTGAAGAGATATGATTTTTAACCAAAAAAAATATGATATGTTCAATTATTAGTATTTTTGCGCAGCTTTGAGACTTAATACGCTACCTCTCGGGCATCTGCGAAAAGTGGGAAATAGAAGTGTCTTAATAATTTAACATTTTTATAGTGTTTTTTCCACACTTAGGAAAGAAGAGTCTTAATTGAGAACGTTGTGTCTTAACACTAGGTTCCCCTGTTCCCTTTGCCTACCTCGCTATATGTAAAAAAAAAGAAAAGGTAAAAACCAGTTTTTTAATTTTTTCTTCTTATTTTAAAATATGGCTCTGAAATTAAGATACTCACCGCGGCAGAACCTACCATTGGTCTAATAAAGGCAAAGCCAAAGCCTACCAAATACAATTGATCCTTGTTATCATACTTTTTACTGTCTTACAATAAACAATACAATACAATATACATTATTGCACATAAAATTTATACAAATCAAAGATGATTCTTTATATTAAATTTAATAAATATAATATTTCATATACATACACCTAAATTAATAATATTTTTCAATTCGCGTATTCCACAACTCAGGTGTCATACAATGAGATGAAAACATTAACGTTAATTAAAGAGGGTGACTAATTATTTGCTCGTGAAATTTTTTTCCTCTCGACACCTAACAGCCACATGCCGCGCGAAGTTAACTCGTTTAAACTCTTAGTCTAAGTGCTTAAGTGGAAATTAATTTAATTCCTTGTATATAACGTGACGTAAATGTACTTGTTGCCAATATTTTTTAAAGAGGTGGAAAATAATTAAATAAGTAGGTTTTTTTCAGTTTCAGCCCTTTTTTTGTATATCATGGTAGGTAGGTGGAATCTTAAGACTCTTTGAATCTCTTAAAACACTGATACTCTACTTTACTCTTTAAACGCTCGATCTTGATATGCCGTCTTAGTAATCTCTTATGAAAATGGCATCTCAAAATCGATCTCTGAGTACGGACCTAGGTGCTGAGTGTTGGAACTCGTCCCCTATTCCAGAATAAAGAAACGACAATAGTTTAGAGTTAGAATAGTTTAGAAAAGAGTAGTATATAAGTTTTTTCATCATTCAACCATTACCCCCCATGCAGTTACAATTAACTAAAACAATAAGATTTCACGATATGTCTACTTTTATTCACATTATCATAATGCTTAGATAAGCCTCAGACTTATATAAAATTCAAAAGTTTTATACGTAAAAAGGATAAATCGCTCCAAAGCTTCCATAGAATGTTTAATTACAGCAAAGCTGTGTAATCTGCCTGTGTGCTGATAACTCTCGTGAGCTTTGAGAATTTCAAACAAAATATAGAGAGCCAGCGACTGGACAGTTGCGACCGGGTATCTTTAATAAAGATTAAAAGGCGCTAGATATGAAAACTAAATATGGATATTAATATAATTATATTTTGCTATCGTATTTCTGCAGTAAAATAGATTTTGTTATCATTGATACATTGTCCTAATAAACTTTTTTACTTATTTATTATTTTGTTAATTATCCCACCATTTTAGGCCGTCATGAATCAATAAGCTCTAGAACTCAAGAATTTGGCAGAAAGTGAAGAACGGAAGTGTTATAATGGGGAACAGAGTGTCGTCACTCTAGGTCCCCAGGTCCTCTCTGCCTAGACTGCTATGAACGGGATACAATGTGAAGCTAAAAAAATATAATAGGCTGAATTGGACTCCTGTTTTTATAGTTTAATCATATTTTTGTGCACCAGCAGGTGTAATATAATAATTCAATACAGTTTTTTTTGTTTCATAATATCAAACAGTTAATAATAATTTTAAAACACTGTTCAGGATAAGTGGCTGAATAGTTTCAGTAGCTTGCTTTAAAATGTTAACCTCAATTACATTCCTGAATGTTTACCAGATATTCTGGATCCGTTCCAACTTTCACTCCTACCTCATTATACTAGTAGTGTTAATGAAATGTCTCTGTTAGAGGGCACTTCACTCAGTACCTTTTAATTCTGTCTCTTTATTGCTTGCTTCGTTAACGCTGAGAGGTTATTTGGCTGAGGGAAAGCAAAAGTCCACGCCATTGTTCAAAAAAGACGACTAAAAAATCAATGGTGGATTTGGACCTATTGATTTTTTATGCCATTTTCGTAAAACCATCAATGTTCTGTTGAATTGCAGCATTTTTTCTGTAAAAATTCTTATATTTATCAATTCTACTCATAATTCTTTTAATGTCATTTTAAGAGATGTCCAGGTTTTTCCATTTGACAATGAGCAGGTTTTTATGGAAAAAATATTGAATATAATGATTAATGTAAAAAGATCTAGAATTGAAAAAAATAACGTCCCGCGGTGAATGATGACGAGTCCGCTGCTACTATAAAGTTGGAATCAGTGAATGAATTTTTTGTTGACTTTATTGAATACAGTCTCGATCCGAGCGACGGATTCTTTTGTATGGTAAACTATAATTCACTTTTACCTCATATGCGAGCAATAATAGATTGTAAAGCAGCGTGTAGTATTTAATACTGGTATACTTTATGATTTTAGTGTTTAACGAACCTCCTCATTTAATACAAATGGTAAGTTTTTTTGAAGTAAAGTATTTTTTTTTATTTTTCCGTCTTTTTATTATAAATAACTGTCACACTCTTTGACTTCACGATGAATCCTGCACACAGCAGAGTACGTAAACAAAGACACTCCGTCCCGCCGAATTCTGGAGGCTTTACCTGTCGAGTGGCGGAACTCAACGCCACGCTTTTCCTCGACTCCAGAGCGAAAAAATGAAAATATTAAATATTTTGTTTCCTCTAGTGGGAATCGAGCCCACGACCTACCGCGTTGATAGTTACACGTTTGTGCCCCTGCGCCACGACTGGCCTCAAATTCTTCATCCTGTATGAAAGACATAGAACCTAGAAACATATTTCTTTATTCATATATTTTTATAAATTCTTTAGTAAATAGAATTGAAAACCAAGTAGACAATATTCTATATTGTTGAACTATATAAGTCACTATATTGACTTTTCTTATAGTAGATATTTGACTATAAAAAGCTTCACTCCCAACAATATGGAAATACAAATGGAAAACATTAAATCATATAGCCTAGATGCCTTCAAATATTATATGAAAATCTAGATCACAAAGAACGAAGTTTTTCTTTCGGTCTGATAGTCATTGCCAACAGAAATATTCAGCTGCCGTCAACAAAAGGATGTTTCCAATGGTCAACTTATTGTTCAACACGGGGACGTACAATGGATGACATCACGGATCACCCGTCTCCCAACAACAATACCATTTTGGTTTTGTAATAAGTTTTTGAGCCGATCACAGGTTTTAGGTAATAAAATGTTTGTACAGTTTTAAATAACCTATATAGTTTTTTTTAGCTTCACAAATTGTTTGAAATTCAGGCGGAAAGAGGAAAATGGAGGATTTTAACACTAGATTGTATATAGGTATTGATAACTTTTCATGAAGAACGTGAGTCAGACTGTTTGCATTTTCGCTGTTTTTGTTGTAGACGAATTATTTTAATATTAATATTGTATATTCTTAACTGGTTGTTTATAATCTAGAGTGAGCTTACCTTTTATTTTCTAATGAAAAAGGAATTAAATATTAAATGAATAAATTTTATTAAATTTTAAGAATAGTTTCAAGGCTCTTATAATTAATTGTTCTCAGTGAAAATTGTCCTTAATTTAAATTATAAAGCAAAAAAGCTTCAATATAATTTTAGTATTTAATTAAATAAACAGGCAGATATAATATAATTTTATATAAATGAAGCTGATTCTTACATGTATTCTATAAACGTGGACTTAATCCTTTTTTCTATTAGTATATTTCTTTCGTGTATTTCCATACAACGTGACAAAGGCAAAATAAACTGTGCTCATCTAGCACGCTCAAAACACCACAAATGATGAACTAAACTGAACAGATAATTCTTCATTCATAAGCCTAAACTATATGTGACGGATTTACTTTTAAACGTAAAAGCTGTTCTACAATTTCGATATTAAACCCGAGTTTACAAAGCCTCTAACCTTTTTGCTTAGATTTGTCGTTTATTCGGAAACTAGTAATTCGTCGATGCGTGTGACATTTTTGGTGAATGTGACATTCTCTATATAGTGTGGGCCGATACCGTTTTATTTTGACAAACGGACTAGAACACTCTTTTGTTGTGTCTAAAGCAATATATCAACATAGATGGAACAATTTAAAAAAGACTATATTTTTTTTTTCATATATGAGAATAACTTTTCTATACAATAACATATAAGCACAATATATTTTTATAACCGCCTACTATGTAAATATGTACAAAGGTTTAACTTTTAAAATTTGTTTGTAAAACAAGATTAACCTAAAAGATACTTTTCTTTTATTTTTTTTTCAGATTTAAGCTGTATGGGAAATTAGTGCTGAGACACTTTGTTTCCATTAAGACACTTTCGTTCCAAATGCTTAAGGCATTGCACGAAGAGTAACGGAAGACAACGCCGCGCTTTGCCAACTAGCCTCAAATTTTAATTTATTCGATTTATTAAAGCGTGAAGCTGAAAGAAAAACTGCCCACATGTGTGCGATTTTCGAATTCACGAATTTTCTTGTGAATTTTGTCCCGAATTTCTTGCAATTGAACTATGTACTTCAATTGTATTTTAATCTCCGTATTAAATAACAAATACGCACAACGCAACTGTCAATCAACCAGCCACTGAAACTCCACGTGCTTTTGAGGCTCAGGTGTCACAGATTATCATTTTTTTAGATGCAAGCCCAAGTTTTTGAACAAAACGCATTGGTAATACAAGTTTTCTATAAAATACTTATATAATACATTAAAAAAACTCCTAACTAAATGTCAATATAATCGAAACAATTACCAAAATCGTTTCACAAGGTGAAGATTTATCACCTCATCAATAGAATTTGAATAACCAAGACCACCCGCTTACTTACTAACGATGTCGTTAGAAACAATACTGGTGGTACAATGCAAGAGTAACGACCTTCATAGCAGACCATTGATACCGACTCTGGCTAAACAGCCAAAAACAAAAGGCATATATAAATCACGAACCCGCACCCCACGCGTCCCGATGCAAATACAATTGACAGTTTGAAAAATTAAAATCAATTAATAATGTACCTTAATACGTGGACATAGAATTTGTTATTGACTAGTAAACTTTACAGGCTGATCATAGTTCTATTGTCATTTATTCTCGAAAATGCGTTAAATATTATATAGGTGGACTGGAGCAATAGAAATAGCTGCGGAGGAAGAACGACAAAATATTTTTACCACTACGCTTGACGAATTGATTATTTGGAAGCAGCGGGTACCCGTATTCAAAGTTTTGCGATACTAATGTAGCTTTATTTTGTTAAAGATAGCTCTTAGAGAGCACACAACAATATAATTATTACATTTAATTTTGCAAGTTGGAAACAGAGTGTCGTAACACTAGGTTCCGCCTACCCTGCTATGTGTGAGATACAGTGTGAAGCTGCTTTTAATTTTGCAGTTCTAACCATATCGATTTTACGTTAGGTACTAATATTGTAGTTATATATAGAAAAGTTAAAAAATTCGCTTTATTACGCTTTATCCCGCACACAACAGGATAGCCAGAGAGCCTAGTGATAAGACACTCCGTTCCATGCGTTACCATCGACTTTTTCGAGGCATGTTGATTGGCAGATCTTAACACCGGGCGAATAAATGAAAATATCAATAAATAATAATAAATCATTTCCTTGAGTGGATATCGAACCCTTAATTTACTCGCTCTAGCAAAATAAAGCGCGGCGTTGTTGAAACCTTACAACTACCAAATTTCCTGGAATCAAGCGGAAAGCGGAAAACGGAATGTTTTGGCACTAAATTTCCTTTGCAGGATAAATTATAAAGCTTAAAACCTAAGCAGTAACCACAAACAACCAATTCTAAACAGCTGCAGTACAGACAGGGAAAGTTGGACAGTCACACCCCCTGGACAATTTACCGGGGACTCTAATCTAATTGCCGCTTTCACGTTCAGTTGTCGCCTTGACCTTCCTAAATGCATTTTGCATGTTATCAATTATCACCTTTGGTATTGTTAGCAGTTTATATTAAAATTTGCCTTGTGACTTCGTCTGCCGAGTTTATATTTATTTATTTTTAATTGAGTCTAACTGAGAAATCGATATATTTGTATAAACATACAGAAGCTTTATAGAACTTATTTCTTTTTAATTTTTTTAACAATATATAATCTATAGAAGAGCCTAAATTTGAAAACTTTACCTAATCTAATGAACTGTTTTGTGTAATATGAAAGATCTCAAAATGTATGACTAAATAAAATAAAATATACAATGCTTTTGAGAAAAATCAACTAGCTTCCTAATTAAAAAGCCCTAAGGAATTTTTATAACTATTTTCATTATATTAAAACAAATAAATAATGCAATTATAGTCTGCAAATTAAGTTGTCAAAATTAATTGAATTAACTATTTAAATTCTACAGTTGATGACATTCTACTGAAACGACATTCTTTTGAACAACAATATTTCACTTCAACACCAACTAAACCAACAAACTTAAACTATTTTATGTTTACATAAAAAAATATTGAGAAAATGTTAATGTTAAAAAAAAAACACAAAGAACAAAGTTATTTTTTTATATATATTCGACGTTTTAAACTTAAATATAATAATGATATTAAAAATAATGATGATATTAATTAATATTATATTAATGATAATAAATATAATGATGATATTAAAATTAAATTTAAATTAACGCTTCATGCTTATATCCTTTTTAGAGAACAGTATAATTTTTCTATACAGCCACATTACAGACAGTGAAAGTTCACACTCCGTGGACAATTTACTGGGAGCTCTAATCTAAGGCCGTTCTGGTGCAAAGGCTTAAGCATGTAATTGTAAACGCGACGGTTACGAATTCGATTCTCACTCGTCAAAATAAATTATTACTTATTAATAATTTCATTTCTTCACTTTGGTAACAAAACAAAAGTGCAGCCTTGAGTTCCATCGTAAATTGGGCAGAAAATGAAGTGTCTCAACACTAAGTTCCGTCTACCCTGATAAATGTTCTTTCAAAAGAAGAAAAACATCTTTCTTTTACAATAAAATAAAGAAAGAAATTTGCAGCATGACTCATACGAATAATGAAATAAGACATCTAATTTCGACCATTCTTCATACTCATAGCTGTCTTAATTACAATGTGTGGCAAACAAACATCTGTCAGTAAATCTGTCGACAGGGTTCCGTGTGTAAACGTGAGAGTAATAGTTACTTCGTAATCATCAGAATATAGGAAATTTTGATATCGCGTGAGGCTCTGTCAGATACTGGCACGCGATCATCCCTTACCGAGGAAAAGCGGGCTGATAATTTAGTGGCATGCTTCCTTAATAGACTTCGGTGGAGCCGACCTGGTCTATTTGTTCTGTAGAATAGTATTCTGTTTATTGAGGTTTTGGCTAACCGCTGGATAGCTAGAATTTGTTTTGTGGTTGTAGTCCAAGTGGTAAAGAAAAAAATTCGGCAATGTCTATGGTAAATGTTAATATTACCATTGTTATGGTAAATGTAATTTACCATCCATTATGTTACTTTATGTGCAGTAAATTATATTTAGTATGTAATTTATGTACTTTTTAAACTAATTAATTGATAATTTAAAACTCATAACACAAAAAACTCAAAATTAGTTCAACTATTTGGGAGCTACGATGCCATAAACAGACATATAGACATACACCCATATATACATATCCCTATATACAGACATGTCTTACTTATATAACAAACATTCTCTGTTTTCTTTGGAGCTAAATAAATAACATTTTCAAGTATTCTTTGATAAGAAAGAAAAATCGTTACTATTATTATGAAAAAAATAATAAATATGTAAATTAATAAAAAGTAATAGTTTGGCAAAAACTCTGTCGTGCAAATTTAGTATGCAATGTTATTATGATTTCGTTTCAAACTTCAATACAATATTTAATATCAAAATTAATGGGACTCTATCACGCTGGGTCATAAACAAAAACAAGTTTTAATTGAAATGACGAAGGAATTATTAATGAGACAAAGTTAATATAATGTAAAACATTTACTTAAAATAATGTATGGATATTTAATTTTCACTAGACAACTTGTAGCTTTACATAAGAGATATGAAATTTACGATTTAAACAAGCTTTTATATTTTTTAATTATAATAACTTCTATCCCACCCGAGGAAAGGACATATTTAATATTTTTATTTTCTCGTTCTGGTAATGATGCCTATGATGGAATTGAGTTCCGCCACTTGACACGCAATACCTTCAGAATTCGGTAGAAAGAGGGGAACGGAAGTGACTTCATGGGAACGGAGTGTCTTAGGTTGTCAGGTTCTTTCTGCTTTCCCAGTTATGTGCAGGATACAGCGTGGAACTCGAGAGAGATTTAATTCTTCGTAGATATTTGAAAGAGATAGTTTTTTTTGATAAATTGATATCTACGTTATGTAATATCTTAATTTATAAAACTCTTCCATTACTTGCCTGACAGACAACACATAGTCAGAAATACGCGGCGTAAAACGCTTAAAATTGGCATGTAGGTTCCTTGGGGAATATGTACGAGAGTACTAAGAGGTATCTTAAAATTCCTATGGGAACGGAGACGAACAGAACCTAACGTTTATGTTCACGCAAACTAAGAAGAAATTAAGTTGTTAACTCTCACAACTTCGTTTAATACAAAATAAGGCTGCTTGATGTCAACTCAATTGATCTAAATGAATAACTTAAATCTTTGGTACAAAATTGAACCTAAATAAGTTTAAATAAAATTGAATTAAACTCATGTTGCTAGTTTATGAAACTTACTAAAAAGACGTATTAACATGGGAATTAAACGGTATCCTAATAACCTATCAACTAATATGATACATTCATTTTAGCAATCTGATAGCCTTATATTAGCAATATGGCAATGCACTTATAGTTTTTTTTTATGAATCAATATTTAATAAAATTAAAAGATTTTAATAGTTCACAGAAAATTCTGAGGCACTATTTTATTTAAACGCCACGGTTAATATTTACTTAAAATGCAGCTAATTTATTAAAAGACTTGCGACCGTCAAAGGGTCCGTGCTATAATATTTTCCTTTTACTAATAACGCTTATTTTTGATGAAATGACTCAGATCTATTGCTTTGGAAAAACGAACCCTATGTCTTAGAAATAAAGGATTATTTTGAGAAGCACTTTTGTGGATTCCACAGTTACTTCAAGTTGAGTAGGTCTATTTCTTTCACCGCCCATAATAATGTTTGGCGATTTATCAAATTGCAATTTCGTAATAGATACGCTTTCTTGACACCAGATAAAAGTGTATAAATTGTTAGTATTGTTTCTATGGGATTTGGACCTTTGCTCCGGTTAGAACAATGCGTACACCATGGACGCTTAGTCGTGATATAGAGCTTGATAAATGACGTTAAATTTTACTTTCATGTTGCCTCGTCGATTGAACTGTCACACTTTCTTAATGAATTAAGTAGACAGAGCACTTAGCATTGAATTGGTTGATATAGTTGAGAAATTAAAAATATTTGTTTTTTTGCATCTTCTACTTTATATTAATTGGGAGATAGAGAGAAAGGCCGTTTTGAGCACATATGTGTAATTTGGCAAACTAAAGAAACATACTAATTTTCTCAGTTTTCTTTTTAAAACGTCACGATTGCATACAATAATAAGCCTGACCTCAAGTATTACATAATTATATACAGTTGGTAAAAGTAATACATACCTACCGATTTATCCCAAGATAATTGTAGTGTTAAAAAAAACCTTATTTTTCATATGTTAAACGTATTACATGAACCAAAACGTATTTATTTATAATCATACCTTTTGTTATGTTCCTTTATAGCATTCGCTTCTATCTCTTTTATCAGTTTGCTTGTAATGCTCTACAAAAATAACTTTACTATAATCAATTTAAAAATGAACTTTATTTTATTAGTTATAAAGTTCACAATTGTAAGAATTATCTTTTTAAAATTTGTATTGCCCAATACATTGGTTCAATAGAGAATCTTTAGAGTACAATGGATTTAAATGACTCTATTCCTGACGTCTTTGTTTGTATTGTTCGATGTCCAACGCGTTGGTGTAATTTATATGCTTTTTTTCTATTTCCCGTGTTTTCTGTTTGGACAAGTGGTTAGTACTTATTCAAAAAAACTTGTCTTTTTGTAATAATAAATATCGAATACAAATAAGAAGATTATCGAAAAAACAATACAGTGGGAAACGGAAGTATCTTAGTGGGAGTGGAGTGTCTTAGCACTAGGTTCCCAAGTTGCCTCTGCCTACCATGCTATGTGCAGAATACGTATAGTGTGACGCTAAAAGAAACTAGGATTTTGCTGTAAAAGTCTGCACCTATTTAAGCATTTTTATGTAAAAGAAGAAGACGATAGAAATTCTACATAATCTTAAATACTAAGGCATGAATTACTGAGTTTTGAAATCCATGAAATAACAATGGTACAGAAAAGTAGGTTGTACAGAAAAGTATTCAAGGTAGATTAAAAAAAATACTTTATATAGCATAAATAAATAAATACACTATTTTTTGACACAATTTTGCTTATTATTGAATTAAGCTTTTTCTAACTAAATCTTAGCTAAGCACCTCCACATGTCATAGGTACGAGTACATGCCTATGATAATTTTACATGTACATATATTTTTTTTTTATTATAAGAGATTAAAAAAATATAACTGCATTAATATATTATGTGATATCAAAAAAAAATCAGCTTCACGCTGTATCCCGCACACAGCAGGGTAGGCAGAGGGAACGTAGTGCTAAGACACTCCGTTCCTCACTTTCTGCCGAATTCTGGAGGCATTACGTGTTAAGTGGCAAAACTCAACGCCGCCTTTTGCCTCGATACCAGAGCGAAGAAATGGAAATATAAACGTAAATAAATATTTCACTTCCTCGAGTGGGGATCGAACCCACAATCATTTACATTTATTTCGTACCTGTTCCTGATACTATTTTTATCTGTGATATCTATTTTTTTAACATCAATAACTTTCTTTAGATTATAATAAAAATTGTTAAATATCTTTTTATATTGACATGTGAAATATTACAATGAGAAATTTTATTTTCAATACGTGGACTGACTCATATAAAAGTTTGCCATTTCAAAGTTGGGCTTCAGCTTTACCAGCACTGACAGCTTTCATAATAAATGTGAAAGTTTGAATGGGTAGTTGAAAGGTGAACCATCGAGGCTATCGAAATAATAATAGTTTTATGGTGAATACGGTTCTGAATTTTTTTTTTCGCCCAATTTCCTATTTAAATATATATATACGAATGTTTCCTGAATTTAGATTACATTTTCATTAAAATGTGAACGGTTTTATTAACTTTTATAGTCATCCTTACATGTAATATGTGAACAGGCATATATGCATAATATATCAATGTCCTTAAGTGAGCTTAAAGAAAAAAAATCCTATTCGAACGATCCAATTTGAAAAACAATCCAACAAGAATAATTAATTTCAATCTCTAATTACATAATATTAAAAATTAAATTTGCAAAATAGAACCACACCAAAAACTCATACATCATTCACCTACCTGAAAACTCCCGTAGGTACAAACAAGTCCAATCACCGAGTCATTTACACAATGCACAGCACAATGAAAACTTCCAACATTCGTACGTAGCGCGTTGGGCGGAAGTGGTTCCGCGTGCACCCTCCCCGGGACCGGCAGCCTTACTGAGGGGAGGGCACAGACTTTGACCAGACGCGCGCATCCTACCTTAAACATAAGCTATATGCGTGGGCCCAATAGGCAGGTAAGAAATGTTTCACATTGCTACGCTACCCAGATTGTCATTTTACATGGAAAAGCGGTTAATAGAAAATCTTGTGAGATTTGCCGTGGTGCTACAGGGGCATAAGCGTGTGACTGTAACTCGACGGTTGTGGGTTCAATTCGGCGGAAAGTGAAGAACGGAGTGTCTTAACACTAGGTTCCCTCTATCTACTCTGCTATATGCGGAATTATTTACGGTTTCAGCCTGACACGTAGAAGTAGTATTAGAAGAAGATGCAAGAAGTAGAAGTAGTTTAAGACTAAGGACATATTTTTAAAGAGTCCTTGGAAACGTACTGACCTTCTATTTCTAATAAGAAAATGGTAATCTACTTGTGTTTTGTAATATCTTAAATCCTATGTATATATAGGTAATATGTAAATCCTATATGTGGTAAAATATAAATATATCTCAACATTATACGATATTCTCGCCAAATGTGTCTGGTCATTAATAAAATATCCTAATTGGCCAGAAAAACAATGACGCCCATAAGGAAGATGTTCTATTTGCTTTCTTTTGATCGAAAAAAATGGGAACCTTGTCAGCTCAGCTAATATATTTACAGAGTAAGGAAAAATTACCAACAATAAAAAGTAGAGACTCGCAAAATTAACGATGTATGAGTTGACAGCGCAGACGAAGCTTATCTCCATGTTTTTAATGGGAAAGAAAGTTACAACGGTTTCCCTTTTTACGGGAGAGCATTAACTGTGTTTTCTTTTAATGAAACGTTCTCTACATTTTGTTTGTACACATTTTTATGAAATGGTTTCCTTTTTCATAATCTTGGAGGAAGATGGGTAATTATTTTGTTTGACTGAACGTGAATCTCAAATGTTTATGTGGTATCAATGTAATGAGGCAGATTAGAGCGATAAAATACTATTTAAAGAGGAAAAGTTATTAAACTTTGATATAGCCTATAATCTTTAATTATTAACACTCTAATACTTATTTAGAAAACGTGACACAAACCCGCGCCTCCTGGAAACCGCCCAGGCATGACTACTAAGCCATACGTTCTCATCAAGCTACGTCGAAATTCTTATACGCTTGTTACAACTTATTTATGTTGTTAACATAACAACTGGCCCCCTGCGCCACGACTGGCCTCAAATCAAATAATATATTTCAATTTAACCACGAGGACAAAGCATGATGTAAAAACTAGTATATAATAAACAAGCTTCCTTACAGTCCGTGTACGTATTTATTATGTAAAGAATGAAAGGAATATCTTGTAAATGCAGCGAATATAATGGAAATGCATGAGTTTGTTTTTCTTACTCTCGCTTGAATTTAATTGGCTCTTGCTTCGCATTAGACTAAATAACATTAGTATTCTAGATGTATGCCAGTACTACTAGTGCTTCAGTGAATATAAAATATTTTATTGTAGTGTAAAGAATACAATATTTGTTTTCAGTTTCATGTTGTATCCCGCTTTTAGCAGGGTAGGCAGAGGGAACCTACTGTTAAGACACTACTACTACTCACTTTTCTAATTTCATCATAAGAAAATTCAATTTTTTTATTCTTTCTTATAAATTTAAAATAAAACAAGAAAAATAGGAACTACAACTTACCTTTGCCTTATATTTGTTGTATGCATCACTAATTTTTAATAAGCTATACGTTTTTATATTTTAACTTTGGTCTGAAGGGATTAGGTTTTCAAACTCAAAATATATAATTAATTAAGTATGTACTTCGAGAAGGGAAAGATTTAAGCGGGAAGTTCCAACGAGCAGCCATTGACGTGCCGTAATCCCTCAGCGAGTTGGCAAAGTGTATGGACCGTGAAAAATCTGTATTAACATTGTTACTCTGTAATGCCTGCGTTTCAGTTTTCATGATAAAAAATGACATGGCCAAATATCTGGAGGATAAATTGATTTATTTTCAATGCTGTTTTTTTAACTACATCTCTAGTAGGTGACCAGAAAGAATGAAGTAAATATACAGATTTAAAGTTTAACTATTATTTAACAGCTTAAAATGAGTAATAGATATTTTTTTATAAATATAAACTAGCGACCCCCTTGCGGCTTCGCCCGCTTTTACTACTGGATTATTTATATAATGTATGTTTGCAAAGCACTTAAGATAATGTGAAAATTAATTAAACCCTAATGCAACCTGCATTTTCGTAGTTTCAAAAAGGATTTTCCAATTGTTTTACACAGCAAGGGTTTTTTTAGTAGGTACCGTAATTTTAAACCTGTGCTACTAATCTTTTCAAGTACTTATTAAAATATATTTAAATGACTATTTTTAAACGGAAGAAATTATAAACAAAAACTTACCTACTAATAAGTACTACAAAAAATATGAAACCAAATATATCGCGCTGAAATAATACATTCAACTCCAATTATCCAATACGTGCAAACGCATCTAAATCTTCGTTGCTATAGAGGCAGACGGGTTTTTTTTTTTCGAGCTTGTGGTTAATGCTGAAGAGGGTATTCTGTCCCTGATGAAAAGCAAGCACTACGTGGCTGCCTGTGAGGAAAATTAAATAGAATGCATCGGCCGGGAATCGAACCCGGGCCGCCCGCGTGGCATGCGAGCATTCTACCACTGAACCACCGATGCATGCAAGGAAGGCGGGCGCGGCGGACGCATGGCGAGTGGCGAGCCGTTTCGCAGCAAGGATTTTTTGATATTGTAACAACTTCTAAAGTACTTATTAAAATGAAAAACAGGAAAAGACAGTTTTGATCTACATTAAATGGCCAGCGTAACTAATATACTTATTTATATGCTGAGAGTAAGGGATAAGTGAAACTTGACTCGATACATGATGTGTGAACGGCGTGATGTGTTAACAATTAAATGCGTTTTTCTCTAAAACTATTCGCAATTTCGAAATAGTGTAGAAAGCAAATTTTATCTTCGTTTAACGTAGAAATTTAATAAAGTATTTTAAAGGATAAGGGTTAATATCATTATGGAAAAATATCCCTCACAATAAAAAATATATTGAAATTACAATTTTTAGACAGAAATATGATCACTACACGTTATTCTTAAAAGATACGAATATGCTCTCGCGGACTTTTTTGTAGATCTCATTAAGAGGAACAATACTCCAGCACATTTTTTCATGTAGTACTTACCATTAAAGCAGCGCATGCGCGAAAGTGTCTCAACGGGTAGGACTTTATATACATGTATCGTATTTATGTTAATTTACATAAGAATGTACGAATAATAAACTATATATAAACCTTCCCTGAGAAATACTCGACCGAATGGTGAAAACCGCATCAAAATCCGTTGGGTGGTTTAGAAGAAGAAGAGTTCTACTTCTAAACCACCCAACGGATTTTGTTCAGACAGACACGAAAAGCGACTTTGTTTTATAAGATATAGGATAACAACAAAAATGGTAGATTATTAAAATTATTTGTAAATCATATGTCATTTATTGTGTAGATTTTTATCAATAAAATTATATCAATTTATGAAAATAACACAAACATTAGCAATTAAAATTTCGACCCCCTCTTTAAGTTTCAAACGCCGTATATAGCGGAAGGTAAAAATTTGAAACAAATTGCGTTGAAACGTAATAGAGGCCCTACTCGTGAAAAGTTGCCAACCGATTACGACGCAAATTCAATATTTAAGATTGATTTGGGCAGATGGCAGGGACCGAGGGAGCCTTCGTCGTCACCTTTGTTTTGAAAAATCGGATATGCACTTTCAGCACTCATATTCAGTTTTATTTAGCTTATCTTGAAGTCTTTGTAACAATACATTCAGAAGATTCATATAATTTTAATTTTAATAGCTTTATGCGTTGAGCAAAATATCTATTTAAAACTCCAAATTCTAATTAGTTATTCCACTTAGGCATAGCAGATATTAATTAGATTTAGCTTTAGTTACTTTTTCAGTTTCATGCTGTATCTCGTATATAGCAGGGAAGGGAGAAGGAACCTAGTGTTATGTGAACCTTGTTTAATACTTACTTTACTATATAAATAGATAAAAACCAATATATCCTTATGATTTTAACTTAAATATAAATTTATCAACCTATGTTAGATAGCCTATCCTATCGCCAACAACTTCGTTTTCTACCCTCCCATACAAATGAAGCATACGATAATTGCTCATGGGTGTATGTAAAAAAAACATAGACGCACTGTCCAATTCTCTTTTAGTGTCTAAACTGCCTGAGGCGTCCAATTTGCTGAGAAGAATCCCACAGCCTCAGTATTGCTCAACATCATGCACTATTTGAATTTCCTCCGAGGGAGGGTGGAATCAATTTAAATTTTAACTCACACTTAATACACCCTTGTTTGGTGTCTAAGTGGTGTGTTTGAGGCACCCTCTGTTTAGAACGAATAATAAGTTGGGAAGATAACAAGGTCGGTAATTCAGCAAATGTGGAAAACAGAGAACTGGTGTCTTGCAAGTCCTCTATTTATTTTTAGGGGATTCACAATTTACACAATACGTCATCTAAGGGTTAGTGCGAGGATAAAAAATCAAACGGAATTAAGATTATATTTATGATTGAAAAAGTTCAGTGACTTTATGAATCAATTTGGTTTTATATTTTTTTGCCTTTTCTCTATATCTCGAGTACGAGAGATGCACTCGTATAGCAGTGTATTCAGAGGGAATTGAGTATTAAGAATATTAAGTGTCTCACTTTTCGGCGAACAATTATAAAAACAATTATAATTTTAATAAAACAATTATAGCCTAAACAAAAAAATACAAACCATACTTGTTAAAAAATTAAACGTAACCAATTTACAAAATGAGCTAGTACATATTGTTTAAACATTCAATTAAAAAACAACAAAATAAACTAACTTAAAACAAATTAAAATTAACGTCTCGTTTCTCTAAAATCTATCTAATTTCCATACTTTACCCAGAACACACTTAACACACTGTAACATTAAAGCTAGAAACCTAGAACATCTCACCAAATAGAAGTTGTAAATCCACCAGGCGCGCCTTGGCTTGCATCCATTCTCATTTTCTTAGATGACCCTTGTGTAAATAAATTCAGAACAGCTGTAATGAGAATACCGAGCTCGATGGAAGTACAATATGTTTAGCTAAAATGTTGTTAACACGTGCATAATGCAAATGCACTAAGGTAGGTATTCAAATTAAAATTAAACTTTACTTCGGTTTAGGTTGGTGCTGTGTTGCAATTATGAAAGACTTCAAATATTTGCTGGCGTTACAATATTAAATAAAGGTTGGTTTGTTAACTTTGGTATGAAGATCTTCATCTTCTATTTGAAATTCATTTTTTGAAATAGGCTGAAAGAAAAAACGGAGATGTTTATGATCGAATTCTCTCCTTCTCTCCCCAAATGTTAGAGACGTGTGAAGAGAATTTACATTTACAGAAACCAATTTTAATACTTTAAATAAAGCTTCATAGTTTATTTTAAAATTCTATTTCTATGTTAATTGATTTTTTATACGATACTGCTACTTGTCAAGATATCACTTTCTAGAAGACCTATCCATGGTTCTTTAAACATAGTTATTATATCTATTACTATATAATACAAAAAACATGTTTCCATTTTGCAAATACATTAATATTATCCTCAAAATTTTCAAAGCGTAAGTTTCGCCACTCAACACACAATGCCTCCAAAATTAAGCGAAAAGTGGGGAGCGGAGTGTCTAAATCTCCCTCTGCTTACCATGCTATATGCACAGCGTGAACCTAAAAAGATCCTCAAAGAAGCGAATAACAATCAGTTTTACCGTAATTTTATCGTATTTATTTTTTGATTCCACCCCTTGGTCTTTGCTGGAATGGTATTGCCGTATTATGCTAAGCGAGTCGGGCAATTGCAGACTTGCATTCATACTATTTTCAATTCAACGGAAAATTACGTCATTTGTATGAGAGGCTGTATTAAGAGAGGAAAATTCGTTTAACTTGTTTATCCACTTAACCTTCAACGACATTTTAACGAGCCACTCGTTTTATAAGTTAGCTTTTTAGCTGTACTAAGCTTATTCTGCTATTTAGATATTCTTGAGTAATTTTAATTATAATCATTTTATATGGACATAAATATTTTTTTAGTATTTATTTTTATTAAAATGTAAAAGATTTTTTGAATTGGACTAGAAATGCAAGTGTATACGAATATTACAAATAATTATTTATATTTTCGACGTTGATTTCAATTGACTATCTTCACCTTTAATATTAATGAAGAAATGACTTGATGATGACCATTTTAAGAAATTTCTAAATATCTTTCGAAAAACACTAAATATACCGTGAAACTTGTAACACAGTTAATTTATTTGGACATTCAATTCTGTTATCTAACCTATTAAGATAAATATAAGATTAGATACTTTATTTATTGAATTAGTGTGTTATTTAATTGGAAGATGTGGGTATAAGCTGTGTATAATTCTCTTGAAAGATAAAGCTATCAATTTTTATTTTGTATGTTATTATTGTTATTTAAATTTGGTACGATAATTAAATTGATAATTATACAAATATATTTGGTAACCATTATAATATTTAAAGTAAATTTCGTTCAAGAAATTTGTTTAATACCATGTGAAGAACTCATAAATAATTCAGACGCCATACTACTAGTCCTACTAGCTTTCGTAACATAACGACGTTCTTCTAGAAAACTACTATAGTAAAAGCATAAGTTAAAAATTCAAAGTATCTAAACATGAAATACAAATTCAGACTTCAAATACTGGAACATTTGCCATGTCACGCGAGTACGCTTCTCGCGACTTGTTTTCCAGTCGTAGTAGACCAGCAATTCATGTTTAAGAAACACGTTATACGTTTCCAGTAGTAGCTTAGCGAGAAAGATAAATGACATGGTGGGAGAACGAGCTAATGATATGTGAATCTGAAAGTAGTTACTCCGTAGGATAGGTAATTAGTTATGATAATAGCATTTTTTTAATAATCTATAGTAATATTATGAAGCTTATTTTTTTAATTGAATCCACTAGTCTCAGGAACTATCGTTTGGAATTTTATCTACTACTTAATATTGAAGGTTTTCTCCGTAAGAAAACTATAAGTAGGGATAGCAGGTAAACGCAGACCACCTCTTTTATGATATTTCTTCAGACTGCCATTTATGTTTTATATTTCTAACTTCTAAGAACTTCTCAAGCCTTTTACTTGATCTTTATCAATTACTGCCAACATTTTCTTAATACAATATTAAAATAGTATTTTCATAAATAAATATCACCGTGGCACCGTAGAACAGCGGTTGTCTATAAACTTAACGATTGCAGGTTCGATTCTAACTCGAAGGAATGAATTGTTTTTATTTCCCCATTCTGGTGAAGTTTAGGCACTTACCACGCTATTTCATTATTTCAAATTTGACGAAAGGGGAAAACGTTATTATGACATTAGATAGATATGTAGATTGATAACCCTGATGGCAATATGTATCTTATTTACTTTTTACATCGTCCCATACTAAGTAAGAATAAATAAACGAAACAGATAAGTCTTAACAGACTTTCTCATCTTTGTCTTTCTTAACGTGTATTTAAACTTCAAAGGGGTAAAAAGAGTAACATTGTTGCTTTCAAATTAATTGTGACGGGCGAAATTGTAATACAATCTAAACTTGAGGCCATTATCACCAACAAAGATAAAAAAGATATTGAAGTTATTCGACAGCGAAAGTGGATATTACAGAAGAGGAATGAAAGAAGAATCAAAAGAATCTCCTCTTAGGATATGCGTAGTCAGCTTAGCTGATCGAAACGGCAATGACGAGATACACAGAATGGCAGGTACTACCGAGGATGTCACGGTGAGAATGAAAAAGAACGTGAACGATTTGGGTACGTCAAACGGATGAATGATGAAAGAATAGCAAAAAAGATTTATTAAGAAGAAGTGAGCGGGTGATGACAGTGGGTGAGGCGAAAGAGGTCTTTGACTTCCCCGCTGGGAACCGCGTGAAATTAAGATAAGTTAAGTTTTTAAGTTCTAATTTCGACTCCAGCTTCAAGAAAAAAGTATATCTTTTTCTAAGAAGCAGACCTAAAGTAACCCAATTCTTAGCATCGCTCGCGGAGCCACCGCGGCTTTACTGCCGTATGCACGTGCTGTCGTATTTATTTATTCAGATTTATTCCCAACGTTGCAAATAGATACACAGTTGCGAATAATGTTGCCGAGAAAATGTTCATACTTTTGCATAATTCTCCACTATGACCAGGTTAAATTTATTGTACCGGCTTGGACATTAAAAAGCAATTATGACTTGAAATTATTGTTTAATATTCGCAGTCGGATATTAAATAAAGTAGTATGTCATCACGCATTATGTATGAAGGCGATTGTTCTGCGTACATTATCGTATATTATTGTGGATTTTTTTATTTATTTATTTTATAACTTCACGTTGTATCCCGCATATACGGGTGGAATGGGTAAGCAGATGGAACCTTTTATGAAAGTACCCCGTTCCCCACTTTTCGCCGCATTTTCGCAATATTACGTGTTGAGTGGTGGAACTCAACGCCGCGCTTTGTTTTATTTGTTGAAAGGTAAAAAAATGCTAATAATTCATTTCCTGAACTCCTACAATTGACGTATTTACTGTTAGACACTGTACCGTTGCGTACCGGCAAGCAAGAAAACAAAAAGAAAGTGAAAACAGGACAACTAATACGAAAATACTTAGTTATAATCATATAACTGTAAATTCTATTATAGTAATATTAATCTAATGAATTTTCAATGTATCTCCAACAAAGATTATCACGTGAACGCGACAGTCGTGCTTGTTTTGTATGTGATGCCATTTATCTGTGAAATCCTGGAACATGAAACACTACTTCGTAGATAGGTGTGAAATCAGCCCGAAGACATACAACAGAGCAAATCCATGTTTCTTCCATTGGATTTAGAAAGTGTATAGTGAATTTTAAAATTGTAGGTGAAATATAGTGTCTACGGTACAATTTAATGGAAATAATATGTGAAATTAACACGTGCTAATTGAATGATGAAATATTTTATCTATTTTTTGTCACGTCTTTTTTAACCGACTTCTGTAAGAAAAGGAGGTTATCAATTCGACTGTATTTTTTTTTATGTTTGTTACCTCATAACCTTGGACTGGGTGAACCGATTTTGTAATTTTTTTTTTGTTTGAAAGGTGAAGCTTCCCGAATGGTCCCATTTTTTTTTGGTCCATATCTGACAATGGTATCCATGAGAAAATCACATAAGTCTTAAATTTGTATTATGCATGTGCGCGACTAATAGCCGAATAACTCAATGTCGCGCCAACCGATTTTGATGATTCTTTTTTTATTTGAAAGGATACACTTCAAGGATAATTTGGTGAAAGTTTGGTTAGGTTTCGATTATGGAATCCGGAGAAAATTGAGAAAGTTTGTTTTTTTTGGTAAAAAATTGATTATACTGTAATAGTTACAAACAAAAACTTTTTAAATTGATGTCAGAAGTGAGATTCCTGATGGTTGCATTTCTTTTCAACCAACCTCAAAAAAGAGGATGTTCTCATTTTCAACCAACTTCAAAGAAGGGAGATTCCCAATTCACCCGAATACTTTTTATATATGTTCTTGTTAATATACCAAAATGTAACTTTGCACAAAAATAATACCTAATTAAATGAAGTTTTACATAGAACAATCACAACCACTCGTTGAAAACCACTACCACCACCATCACCACTCGTTCAAGAAGCATCATTTTAAGATCTACCCATCACTAAAAATCGTAAAATAAATTAATTTTTAACAAAAACAAAAACCGACTTCTAACAATGAACTAAAAAGTGAAAAATAATTATATAAAGATTTTATAATTTTGAAGTCGGTGTCAAGCTAATGCTACAACACCTTTACTACAATATCTAATTACTAAGCCTGTTTGTTTTACTTGGCACCGACTTCAAAATTATAAAATCTTTATATAATTATTTTTCACTTTTTAGTTCATTGTTAGAAGTCGGTTTTTGTTTTTGTTAAAAATTAATTTATTTTACAGTAGTAATATAGTTACATGTTCTCTAGAACTCATCCAACTTTTATCCCTCTTAGGTGTGTGATATTCAAGTCCAAAAACCTATTGATATTTCCTACTTACCATAAAATACTACATGTTACCTGAAAAAATTATCCATAGTTTTGTTTATTGAAAATATTTAAATCCATTAATTACAGGTTAGTTTATATACGTTAAGGAAACAGTTTTACCAATACAGGTGAAATTAAAATAGACACAGTATAAACAATCACTCTCTTTATTTTGGCAAGTAAATTAAAGCTGGAGGCTGCTTACCCAACTTGACATACTTTAGAATTTATTATATCGCAAGTCATTTTTAACTTTTAAAAGGCCGGGCGTGTTTTAAAGACAAAATGGCTGTTTCATTAGTCAGAGAAAATCTGTTTCTTTCCGCAAACGACAAAAGTTCCTGCAGTCTTTTGAGTTTTGTCGATAAATCACTTTAATATATTGAGACGAAAACCGTAGAATACTTAGAGTTGGGGAATTACTTACTGCTATTACGCTTGACTAATGTACACTCGTCATTATTTTACGTCAAGTTTGGATTTGTCTGTATAAATATAGCTTAAGTAAGATTATTTTAACAAAATTAAGAAGATATAGCTAGCTAAACAATTACAATATTTTCAGAGTTTTTTTTCCTCCTGGCACTAATCCCGGCGTTTGCCAGGTCCTGCCTTCCAGCTCAACCTACTTCACTTTTTATGGTCTTTAACGCCCTCAGTGGTTATATCACTAGCTCTCATGTCCTGTATCACGACGACGACGCCCACTGGTTGGATACCAGTGCTTCTTTGGGCGTCCGAGATGTCTCACTCCAGGGATAGACATAGCAAGTGACTTGCATCTGATATAGTTATTCGAGTATGGGAATACATATACATATAGAAATAAATTTACTCTGGAAATGGTTAATAAAACAAAGTAAAAGGTAATAATTTGCTCTTAATGTACTTTTGATTGTTATGTAAATTAGTTCACAAAATGCTATTTGTGTAATTACTGTGTGTTTCATGTTTAATTTAAATACGTCTGAAATTTAACAAGGTAAGATTACCAGAGCGAAGTCTATGCAGTAAGAAAAATGCGGAGGCAAATTTTATTCCGTTAGTATGTCGTATTGAAAAAATATACATGTTAAATTTGGACATATTTAAAACTATTATTTAAGAAAAACCTATTCACTACTCTAAAAGATTTCAATAAATCTATAAATATAATGAAAATTAGAGTGTGTGAACACAAAATAGCCGCGTTTTAGAATTTTGTAGGTCTGTCTGACTTTCTATTTTACCGGCCTACCGAAATAAATATGACATAACTGAATATTTTCTTCTATTAAATACCACAGTTTATGCGTAAATCCAATAAAATTCCATAAAGTATAACAACAAATATAATAATACCGTACTAAAATAATTTGATCAACTAAATTTTCTAAATACTCTTTGTATAGTCCAAGTGAGCGAAGCCGCGGGAGGGCCGCTAGTTTGTAAATAAGAACAATACTTTAAGTTGTACGAGTTGTTACATTCACATCAATTGTCTATTCTTGAAAGTTAAACAAATCGACAGAAGCACTTAGCGTCTTCAGAGCTCTCTATACAAACTTTAATTGTTTTAAGACTTGTAACGAACTCCATCTGTCTATCTGTGGGGACGTGTACGACTCTTCAGTTTGAGGGATGAGAAGTCGGTTTACATTATTATTTGTGTATAAAATATTAAATTAACTTGCTTTACTTTACGTACTTTAACTATTAGTTTTAAAGATATTTTTTATTTAGGGCACATTCATATGGTTAGAGACCCAACGATACGCAATTTTTAGGATACGCAATTTTAGGCAGAATTTAACTAGTTTACAATGAGGTCCATAGAATTAAGCAGATTTGCACAATTCATTCAAGCTATTTTTATAGTAGGTATTCTATTATTGAGAAAAATTTTAACTTTTAATACTGCAGTCTTTTTTACGGCCTGGAAATACAATATTTAACTAGTCAAGTCTTCTAGAGTTCAAATATCTCCAGCTTACTTTACTGCAAATATATGTTTTTCTCAACGATAACTCAGCCTATTTCTCTGCTTCCGTATCTGAATAAACTAAACTAAATTCTTTTTTCGAAATAATAAAAATATTTTAGACTTTAATTTGGCAAGAAATCTTGTAAAAGAGTCATACACTGTTTTAATAAAAAGCATACATACATTTAATGAAATTGTACTACACAGTATGTAACGTTCTTTGTTTATATTCGTTATTAAATATATATGTGAGGGCATAACGATGCTCTATATGATATCAAATTACACAGCGCATGCAGAATAAGCAGCTTAGTTCGTTCATTATGGTAGTATTCATGAAATTCCACAAAATCATACAAATTTCATACAGAGAAACCTTTGTATGAACTATATTGATAATAATATTATGTTTTGCAAGCGCTTATTCTGGATATTTTAGTACAACTTTTTGCTGGTTCAGCAAATTGGTGTTGTATAGTCTGTACGCCTGTATCCTGCAAATAACAGGGTAGGCAGAGGGAGCCTGGGTCACCCCGTTCCCATTGAGACAATTCCGATTCCCACTTTCTTTCGAATCTAACAAGCGTTTTTCTTTCATAAGTTTGGAATAACTCTTTAAAAACGTTAAATATATTTAGTAAATAGCATTCTCTCTTGCCATTTGGGTAGCGGTAATTAGTAAACATTTCCCTATAATGATGATAGCAACATAAATATGTTGTAACAAGTGTATAAGAATTTCGATGTAGACGACGTATTGTTGAGGTTTAGGTTCAAATCCCGCTTGGTTAAAATTTTTATATCGTTCCCTAAAAAAATAATAATCTAATTAATTTTTAAAGTCATTTAAAATACGAACGCGTTTTTTCCTGTCACAATCCTGCGGATGCAAAATTTCAGGATAAAATATAACCTGCTCCTGACCATGTTGCTCTACAGTCTACTCTATCTTTCAATGAAAATTTCATAAAAAAACAGCTTAGATTTTGCGAAAGTTAGCCCGGAAAAACAAAAAGACAGACAGAGCTACAAAAATTTCAAAATTGTTAGAAATAACGATACGCACTTGAAAAGACACGGTTACTTTGAAATCACAGACAGACACTTCAAAATCATAAATACAAGTGTAGATTAACACAAAAATAAAAATACATTCTCTACAATTCATAGTCTAGTAAGTACTCACAGAAAGTACAAAACAATATCCTTTTAAAGTATATTAATTAGTTTCGTTGTAAGCAACATTCATTTAATTAGTATTGTTATCTAGAACTGAGCTCGAGACTAACAAGAACTTATCTTGAGACTTCAGTTAACAGACGCTTAAAAACCCTTGGAAGTAAGTCAGATGTTACTTATAACTTAACTATATGTTATAATTATTTTATAATGCCTTATATATTTATTTTTTTGCTCATCATCGTTGTGGGGTCAATTCCCATTCGGGGGAATATAATATGTAATGTTTTATTTCTTCGCTCAGTATCAGTACGAGGTACGAGACAATGAGGTACGGAGTGTCTTAACTCTAAGTTCCTTTTGTACTATTTGCGGAATACAGCGAGCTCTAAAATCTAAGCTCTATTCGCATAGTTTCGTAGTAATTTTCTTTCGACGTCTCATCGTTTTTGGCGCTGTTATAAGTTACTTTAATCTTCATTTTCCACTCGCGTACACATACCTGCTTTATGGTGGCGGTTTTTAAAGATAATTTGAAACCAATTTTGAAAACACCTCAATTACATTACGAGCATTGCTGGTGCTTTTTGGTGTTAGGTACATTTGTAAGAATTTTGTAACACCAGTACTTGTAACAATTTACAATTCACCGAAGAGATCTCGACTGCTCACAAACATCCCTAATGCAATGTATGGAGCAAACATAAGTTACTTGAGAAACAATGTGAAGCAAACATGTCTAAGTACAATAATTACTGGTTATAAGTATGTACTACTAAAATTTACAGGCCAAAAAATTAATTAATTAAAATTTTAATTTATGTACTTTTGTTCGCATTTCAAGTTAATAATCATTTTTTTTAAGCAGAGTAGGCAGGGAGGCACAAAAGGACTGTAAAGGCGACAGGTTGTGAGTTCGATTCCCACTCGAGGAAATGAAAGATTTAATATTTTCATTTCTTCGTTCTGGTGTCGAGGCAAAGCGCGGCGTTGAATTTCGCCACTATATAGAGAAACTAGGTTCATCTGCCTACCCTGCAGAGTACCTTATACGTATGTAATAAAATTTTTAGACATTTATTACCATTAAAACATTTAAAACGAGACTTATGCCACTTCTTCAATAGCCGTGACTTTAGGGTGAGTTAACACCGCTCCCTTAATGAAATGAAGACGTTGCCAGTTTACATGCCGTGTCTGGGTTCACGGGTGGCTTTTACCTAATTTCACGTCTTCCATTGCTCCTGCATACAGCAATTGTACGCTTTGGTAAACCGTATTCGTATTCGTATTTCCTATCAACGTTAAGCAAATGATTGGGAATTTTAAAATAGGGAAGTATATGGTTTGTATACTTTTTTAGAAAACGTGTAAAAATGAGAACTGAAATTTTCTGAAAAAGTCTTACCTCCAGTAAATAATAATAAAAGCTTGTAAAATACATAAACAACTAAATTATTATTAAATATTTGAAGCCACAACCACTGGAGAAAAATAAAACTAATTAATTATGAAATAATTTATCTTCCAAATATCGTATAAGCAATTAACTTCCTATAAATAATTAAACTAAATAAAATAAACAACTTCAATCAATATATTTCACAACATATTAAAACTTAACCAATTTCGTGTTTTAATTTGTTTTAATTATCAGTTTTTATTACAGCTATTTTGATTTTCGTTCAAACATTTAGAAGTTGCTTGGCGGTTTCATAATCCTAATTAGTGAACTTCTCTCTTCGTAATTGCTAATAATAACTCCCCTAATTTTGAACTTCCTATAAAAATTAATTTTAGATAATTCAATTTTGTTACAAGAACTGTTGTCAGAGCACTCTGTAATCAGTATGTAATTAAGTATTTAAATTATGTGATGATACAAATATTTACATTATATTAACTTTATTTATGGCTTGTTAATTGGTGTCCTACATGAAATGTCTACTAGATTTACGTATAATTAATCTGTAGAAAGATTCTTCAAAAAGCTCTAATATGGGCTAGGGTTCTAGAGTGACGGTGCCTTACGATACCCACCTGCTCGAGCAATACTTTTTTGGTTCTTGATCTCCAGCAGCTAACATCCTGAGATGTTAGTTGACGTTTTCAGCAACTAAAACGAATAAAGGTATAATGATAGTTGCATTGATATTGCACATCTCAGTGATTTTATGAGCCAAGGTTAAATAATAAGGACTTTTTTCCTACATGCAAATACAAGGTGGAATAATAAGGTGAGCAATTATACTTTTACAGCATAGTATTTTTTTTTTGTAATTAGGTATATTTATTTTTTCAATTATTCTATACGGACAGAAAAATGTATTTAGATTCAAGTACAAATAGTTTTACAAAAAACAAATAGGTTTATTTTTTTTTGAAGATTGCATATATTTACAAAATATTATATTGTTAATGATTTGTAAAATAAAAATTTGAATTATCTGACTATGTGAAGTATAGACAAGCTCGTCTATAAACTATCTCAGTACATCGTTTTGTACTTAATATTTTATTGTAGCAGAAAAATAAGCAAATATATGTATACTTCTAATTTTAGTAATTACCATTTTGTAAAATTGCAAAAGTTAATATTCAAGGGCTCGTTGAGACGCAGTCGGTGACAAAATCCCTGTCTGCCTCTAAATGGGTCTTATTCTCATTAAAATATTCAAAGCTAAGAAAGAAAAGAAATTGAGAAAATTTAAAGTACATGTATTTAATATGTCTTAAACAAAGATTTTAAATTTGTTCAATTATTTAATTGTTATCAAATTGCACATGCATGTTTTTGCATATCTTTACATAAATTTATTTAAAATCTAAAACTTACTTTTAACTACTTTTTGAGGCCTTCGTGGCGCAGAGAGAAGCGTATGATTGTAACGCGATGGTTGTGGATTCAATTCCCACTCAGGGGAATATTTTCCTTTCTTCGCTCTGGTACCAAGGCAAAAGCGCGGCGATAAGTTGCATTACTCAACAAGCAATATCTTAAAAAGTAGGGAACGGAGTGTATGAACACTAGGCTTTCTCTGCCTACCCTACTATATGGGAAATACAGCATGAGGTCAGCCTCATGCTGTATTTCGCATAAACTCTTATAAAACATTTTTGCTTCATCTTACCAGCCCTAAAAAGATCAATTTCAATACTTTAAATACAAAATCAAAATAGCCTCAAAACTCAATTCATATACGATTACAGATCTACAAATGCAATATACTAACCAAAATCTGTCCCCCGGGCTAAACAATCGTTTAGTATAGATATCTATGTTATCTCGCACGTGGCATGCGACTAATCCATCACCCCACAAGCCTTTGATGTTGGACATAATAGTGGGGGGCCCAGCTGCGAGCAAGAAACATTTTAATTTCATTGCTATGACGAAAGCTCATATTGGGATGTATTGATATTTAATAATGTTATAGTTTAGTAAGAATTACAGTAAATATATATTTAATACAAAAAATTAATCTGCTTCACGCTGTATTTAAGCCATCGTGAGCCAGGGTCACAAGGGTGGGTTCCATTCACACCCAGGGAAAAATCAGGCAAAGCGGGGAACGGAAGTGTCTGTTCCTAGGTTCCCTTTGCCTACTCTGCTATGTGCGGGCAGCATACTCGTATACAGGTGAAGCTCATCAAAAAATAAAATAAAGAAACCCTATCGAGCTGTTTCAAGGTTTTTTATTTGTTAAATATATTTAATATTATATATTGTCTAATTTTCTGTTACATCGAGATCCTATCCGAATATATTTATATAATAATCAATTACTATAATATTATTTCATTTATTAATAAATCAACAACAAGATTAAACATAACAAGATCCAAGTACATTCGATTTAGCGTAATGTTTTTACTGTGTTGTGTGGGGTGGACGGAGTGGGGTGTCTCATGTCACATTGTCCGTATCATGTCCGTCAATTACGACACAAGTGCCAATTTCCTTGTAACAATAGAAAAATGCGAGTTTCCTTCATCATATATAATTCAGTGTCATTATTGCGTTATGATCGATATTTGTGTGAATTTTTTAATAATAATAGTCTGGAATACGCTTGGCTAGGAATCATCTTTAATATATGACAGAATAATACCTGTAGATTCAATGAATGAATTTCAATAATATACATCGTCACGCTGTATCCCGCACATAGTAGTGTAGGCAAAGTTTTCTGGAGTAGAGTAGGCAAAAATTTTGGAATTCTGGAAGCATTGCTTGTTAAATGGCGGAATTCTACCCCGCTCTTTGTCCCAGATCTAGAGAGAAGAAAATGGAAATATTAAATATTTCATTTCCTTGAGTGGGAATCGAACCCACAATCTGTCGCGCTTTTAGTCACACTTTGTGATCTTGAACCACGACTGGCCTCGCCTTTACATAAAGTAGTCCCATAAATGCTTCCTTAGAACACAAATGAGAATAACAATGCATCTCTACCATACTTTCCTTACAAACGACACAAAATGCAAAACTAAAAGCAGAAAATATATGAAATGAAGAAAACCCCACAGCCTAACCGTTTTGTCCACTAAAGGATCCTTGGCCAGAATTGCGTTAACAAATCTTTATCGGTCTCAAAAGAGTCTAGCCACGCAGTTAATATACTTTCGCCGTTGGCAAATTCTCTCGAACAATAGCTCGGGCTTTGGCTCAGCCGTGACGGGACGGCGTAGTCCCTGACTACTAATGCCTTCCACGACGTCTGGGACATTTATATCTTCCTGACTGTGAAATGATCTAAGGGCTGTTGCATACGAAGTTTCTGGAGTTATACTGAAAAATGTTGATTTATATGGAAATAGTTTACTTTAGTCTTTTTTAGCATAGCAAATGTAGCAGCATAGGGAGAGGAGACCTGGTATTAAGACACTCCGTTTCTCATTTTCCGCCGAATTCAAGAGGCATTACGTGTTAAGTGGTGGAACAAGGTCGCGGTTTGCCTCGACACCAGAGCGAAGAAATGAAATTCCTCCATTTTCTTGAATGAGAATCAAACCCACAACTTGTTACATTTACAGTCACACTCTCGTGCCCCTTCGCAACGATTGGCCTGGTATGAAAGACCTGTTGTTACTATTAATATAAAAAAAATCTAATTCTGGTACATCTGTAAAACAAAACCACATTCAATCGACAACCCAAATATTGTTTTAACAAACAACAATACCCATCACAATATTATAAAATGTAAATAAAAACTCTAATATTTTTGATATTATATTTTAAGTTCAATTCTATTGACCAATAGTAGAAACGTACCAAACCATATCATCCGTTACGGAATCTTGTACAAGAATAACTGAACGACACCACGTGACCAGGGTACACGATGCACGGTGTCGATACCTAGAGTATTTGTCGAACTGTGTGATGTTAAGGCTTTGTTGCTATTTATATTCGTGTTTTCGAATCTATTTGATATTCTTTTCACTGCTCACGTTGGCAGAGATAGCATGGTGTTAAGACACTCCGCTCTCCACTTTCCGCCGAATTCTAAAGGCAGTACGTGCTGAGTGCTTGATACCAGAACTAGAAGAAATGAAATCATTAAATATCCCATATCCTCGAATAGGAACCAAATCCACAACACGTCGCTCTACAGAGTGACAAGTGACTCTACATTTCCATTCTCTCTCTCTCTCTCCCTCCTCCCTCAAAATATACAACTTTGCGATAATATTACACAATAATAACTTTTCATGTTAAATATTATAGAACTTTTTCCATATAAATTAAAATTTTAAAAGCTTAGATGTTTGGTAGAATAGCTAAATTTGCGTGCTCAGCGTATTGCCCTGCAAATTGATTTCTCGATAGCTTCAGCTTTTATTAATGCGATAGAACCCTCGTTCAATCATATTTCATGCAATTTATTCATAATTCATTATATTTTTTATCAAACTTTCATTAATCTTAACCGATGCCCTCGTTTTTCTTATGAACTAAAACAACATTTTACTTTGATTCTTGTTTCTTTTTAAAAAAGAAAAGAAAAATAGATTATTTTATTTGTATTATTTTTACAAGCAAAAACATAAAATAATATTGTAAGAAGTGGTTTTATTTTAAACATTTTGAATACTAAATAATAAATAATTTATCATAAAATATAATAATTTTAAAATTGAAATATAAGATTTTCAATATAAAATTACGTATACCGAAACTAATATTTTTAACTAAACCTGAGCCTAAGCAAGATTAACAACTAAAGACACTGGGGAAGTAATTACAAGCATTATTGGCAATCGATGGGGATCTCTGTAGATTTAGTATTGTAACTTACGAGGGATTTTGAAAACCAACCAGCTTGAGGGACCCTCAGGTTCTACATGGTTAGTAGACTTATACAGTCCATACAAAAATGGTCAGATATGGAATAAGTTAGAACATTAACTAAATAATAGGTAACTCCTGCGATCTCTTGGGGGTTAATCTCCTTAAAGAAAATTCGGGGTCGGGTCTATTAAAATTGCACTGAGTTGTTTCTTAAGGTAAATAATTGATTTTCAAAATACTTTGAGATTGGAGTAGCAGTAAAAGTTTTGTTTAATACTTAATTTTTGTCTATGAATTTACAAGACCTGTTTAATGAAATTAGTCCAAAATTTTTATGGGCTGCCTGTAGCACCAAAACTAGCCAAAAAGTCTCAGACTCGTCTAGAGAGGGTTTCGTGCTAGAATAGATTGGGGCCACTTAATATATCAATTACTTATACCTAGCCAAACTATTACTATAATTTTAAAACTATAATAGTTTCAGAATAAAGTGGGTAACACGTACAGACGGACAGGCAAATAGCAGATTTAGAAAAGTTCCATTTTTTTCTGTTTAGCTGCGGAACCCTAAAAAAACAATCCTTTGTACACTGCCAAGAAAAAATACATATCGCAATCAATGTGCGATAAACAACATTTTATGCTTACGAATATTAAAATAATATACTTGTAAGATTCATAAGTGTATCGTACTACAACAAAAAAGAACAAAAAAAAACAACAACAATAATTTTAACAACAAGATCAGGTTGTGAGCAACATGTCAAGTGTCAAAGGAATATCCCATATTTAGGATCAGTTCAAAAAAGCGTTATCGGCGGCTTTTTCGAACCATTGAACCTGACTCGATGGATCGTGACGTGAAAAACAGCCCCTTCCTGACTGTTTGCTTTATTAGTTCAATAACGCTCTAAACTTGAAATGTGACGTGAAAATGTGTCACGATTTTATATACTAGTTGCCGCCCGTAATTTTGTCTGTATGGAGTTAAATACGCTTGCCGTGATACTAAACTCAGACTTTAAAATGTAAATCAGCTGTATACTGGACATAGCAGTGTAGGCAGGAAGAACCTGGCAAAGTGCTAAGACACTACGTTCCCATTAAGATACTTCCGTTTCTCACTTTCCGTTGGATTCTGAAGGCATTGGCGTGTTGTATGCTGGAGCAACCGAGGAAATGAAAATATTAAATATTTCATGTCCCCAAGTGGGAATCGAACCAACATATGTCAGATTACTTCCTCTCCTTCCCTTTTCTCTCCGGATAAATATAGACAAAGATTTTCACTTCATATATCAAATGTATAAAAAAGTTGTTATTATTCCAGATCTTACAATACACTTAAGTGTATTCATTAAAGTGAGCAAATTCTTATTTTCTCTGCGAAGAGAACGAGCCAAGTTTCAAATGCTGTTACTATAAAACGGATTTTATCTTTTTATTCAATGAATATCTGTATCCGCTGCGACCGTATCCCATTAATTCAATGTTCGAATGTCCCAATCGTAGTTTTCCTTGCTCTCGTTCAACAAGAGGCTTTTTTTCTTATCTAAAGTGTTTCTGGAAAAGCGCCATATACTGTTAAATTATTATTTTGATATTGCTTACGTTTATTTATTAATATTTAATAGTTTTATTTTTTTGATATCTTAATGCAGGGCATATAGATTCCCTGAAAATCCTTTGAAATTCTTAGTACTTAATATTACTTATCTACTAAAACATCTATGTTAATAATATTTTTGTAGAAAACTTATAAATATTCAACGTAGCGAAATTTGAACCAGCGCCTCTCGGAAACCGTTTAAACACTCTGACCACTAAGTCATATATTATCCTCAAGATACGTCGAATTTATTAAACGCTTGTTACAACTTATTTAAGAAACAGTTTCCAAGGGGCGTTCGTTCAAACTCCCGCTATGTTTAAATTTTATATATTTTCAAAAAAAGTATTACACATATGTATGTGTTTCAAAATAATGTTACTATATATAGATAGTTAAGACATAAATCTATTGTACCATCTTCAAAATTATGGAAAATTGGACCATAAAAGATTTAATTTTCACAGAACATCACATAGGTGATTTCTGTGTACTCTAAAGAAGCGAGAATGTCCATTAATTGTATATATTTCGTATATTATACAGTTTATATGTTTCTTTGAATGAAGAAGCATAATAAGGTTTACAATTTATCACAATACCGTAATACCGTACAGCTCAGTATTTCAACTCCCGATAAATCAAATACTTGTAATGAAACGTCGGGACTCACCGTTCCGGAACACGTTTTCGTACATAATGTATACGAGTATGCATGTTCGAAGGGAATCCTGTTTAGTCATGTTTATTACTTGAGAAAGGAAAATCGTTTAAGGTGTCATTTTCTTATGCAATGTGTATAATGAAATACGTATTCTGAAATTTGTATTTTTTTTTGGAATAGAATTAAGGTTATTTTTATTGTGAATTTATTAAAAAATAGTCCTAAAATTTAGACTTAGACTAGAACAGAAAAGAATAGAGTATTTTAAATTATACACAAAATATGGGAAAACACAAAATAATAAAAATATAATATATTTATAAGATGTATGCAAAGGCGATCTCATTGCTTTAAGCAATCTCTTACAGGCGACCTTCGGTAAATAAATGACTAAGGGAATGGTAACAACGTTACATTTAATACAGTTTAAAACAAAATATAAATTATAGTCTTTCTCAACTAAACAACATTAAAATGTTGTTCACTATTTTCTCCTAACGAAAGGTTTCATCTCTATTTTTTAAATTCAGGAAATTACATAAATAAAAATCTAAAGTAATTTAATCAATATGAACCTGTAACACTGCTACGACATATACAAATTACACTATATATGTAGGTAACTAGCAGAATGTATTGCTAATGGAAAACATATGTGAAACAATCTGTTTCACTAAGTACACTTCCAACGAAGACTTGTAAAAACTATATAAAATATAGTTTTAAAATATATATAAGACTTTTAAGATTATTTATGTTTAATTCTCTGCAACTAATGTGGTAGTCCCATAGACACCGCGAAACATAAAATTCGATGTATTGCCACTGATTTTAAAATTTAAGCACCGCCGCTTTCTGTATAAAAAAATACAATAAAATAAAAATTACAATCTTGAAATTGGTACCGAGTGGACTAATAAGTCTGGCACTTAACCCAGCATATAGCCGTTCCCAACCTACTACTTTGAAAAATGAAATTTTAATGTCATACCGTTCATAATCTGGCTATGTTATAAAAATATAACCCTTATTACATCTCAACAGCGTAGGTTCTAAGTGGCTCTAGCAGGCTAGGCAAGGCACGGATCAAATGATTTACTTATATCACGTTACTCACACTTGAGCACATATTAAATTTCATACCCACTTAGTAATATGAAATCATATTTTCTAGAAAAATGCTAATATTTTATAATTCAAAGATATTTATAAAGATAATATTATCTTTTTACTCTACCTCATATGAGGTAGAGTTGCGAGTTTAATATGTAAAATGGTAAATATCAAACTCAGAGTAATAGTAAAGTGACGTATAATTTGCCTGTTTCTACAGCTTTGGTTTTGAACGTTAATTTCGGAAAATTATCTTTACAGAAGTATTAATTAAATATAATAAAAGTATATATTTTTATTGTAGGAAGCAAATTCTGTAGGAATTACATGTTGATTGTCGAAACTCAATGCATCGCTTTTACTCGTTACCAGAGCGAAGAAATGAAAATATTAAATATTCCTGAAATAGGAATCGAATTCACAACCTTTCGCGTTTACAGTTCATCATATGTTTAATAAAATTGTAAACCATAATATATGGCTTAATGAAAAAGAACATTCACGTCAACATATTATAAAAGGTTTGAAATAAAACCTCCCTCAATATATCAACAGTGTTCCGGCCCTGACCGCACATTTGTATCGGTTAAGTATGTAAATGATATGAACGCTTTCTGTGACATGTTATTGTGGATGTATTAAATGAATTGTTTAGTAATATTTTATAAGTAAATTGTTAAATATTAATATTTAATAATATTGGAAAATATATATACTATTAAACTGAGTAGTTTGTTTGTTTGAACGCGTTAATCTCAGAAACTGCTCATTTAAATTGAAAAAAAGCTTAGTCCGTTTAACGAGAAACACCATTGCGTACATTAGGTTAATAGAGTCCATATTACCTGCGGTAGTTTCCTACGTATTTAGATTGTGTCATTCTATTTGACCACGCAGACGAAGCCACAGATTAGAGCTAGTCATTACGTAATTGCAAAGTGACTGACCGTATACATAATCGTAACAGGTTTAGTCCATAATTGAAGGTAGCTTTATCACCCAAGATGCAATGTGCAGAATTCAATTGTTTTAATTTATAAAGAATGTGGAGAACAGAATTTGCAGAACTAAATAAAGATAAATAAAATAACTAGATCTACTTCTTTCAGATAAATTATTAAGTAACAATTTTAAAAATGTTTTAAATAGGTATATATAACACCAATATAATTGACTTTATCGTACAAGCGTATAGTTGGGCCCCGTAGCACGCCTACATATCGTAGACACAGTCCACTATTCACCGCTACGCCGACCTCGCCGCTAGACTAGAATAATCATAGAATTTTAAAAATGTTTTATTACTGATATTATTTATCTTTTTGAAAGAGCCTAAGGAAGCTTACTTATGAAAAAATAAACATCAGTTTGAATTAAATCTGAAACAAACTATCTAACCTCTAAATCAGCTTGAAAAATGTTGAAACTGCATCAACATACTTTGAAAATTGCAACATAGTAAATAGCTGACAGCACCAAAAATACTCCAACACCTGAATAGTTAATCTAAGTAATTCCATCACACCGTACGTATCGATCCTGGTGCAGTCGCGACAGCTCGTTAGATATACGTGTTCCCAATCCAGATTGCCTATTTATACATATTGTCGTTCATCCATGATATAAACACTTTGCCCTGAGCTCTCATGATGCAAAATCATCCTCTGTAATCTACTAATTGGTAACTGCTCAGCCTGAAACGAAGGCTCAATGTAAATTGGCTGAAAAATTCAAAATGAGGCTTCCACTAATTTGATTGGGAAATTCTGAAACGAACTCGGCTGGACGGACTCGATATGAATAGCTTTTGCTACCTAATCGAATACTTACTTTTAACGACTCTTGAATGTTGGTATAGGCATAGATTTTTTTTAGTTTGCAAATGATTTTATAGATAACAGAAATTATTTAATTTAGTAGCTGAAGAAAAAATAATTTTAATATTTTTTCTTTTATTTAACAAAAGTATAAAATTATCGTTATATTTTCACAAAATTCACTTTTACAATTTTCCAATACCAACAAGAAGATAAAACAATGGTAATCATGAATAATACGAATTTATAATTAAATTAGTAAAAAAATAAAAAAAATAAAATAAATTCATTTAATTGTCCAATTGAAGCCCAAAGAACATCCGACAGCAATCAAATGAAACGACAGCCGACAATCATTTCAAGCGGTGGCGTTTAACGCGCCTGCCTAATAATAGGATAGACGGGACGGAACCAGCCAATGCAGAGTGCACCAAATACAGTGCGGAATACCAATGGAGTTTTGGATATTTGGTATAAGGTTTAAGTAGTCCTTTATAAATTATATGGAATTTGTTATTATTATTAGGCTTAACGGTATTCGTATAGCCCGTATATTGAAGGGTGGGCAGCGGGAACCTAGTGTTAAGACGCTCTTTTCCCCATTTTCCGCCGAATTTCTCTTCGCATTGCTTTTGAATGGCGGAAGTCACCAGAGCGAAGAAATGAAAATATTCATAAATAATAATTGATTCCCCCGAGTGGGGACCGAACCCATAACCATCACGTTACCGGCACACCCTTATACCATGACGACGGCCTCATACGTAATTTGTTATTAAACAATTTTTCTTTATAGCTTCATTATATTTTTCACAACATTATAATGAAGCTAAAAAGTTAATAAACAAAATTCAATGTGCCATAAGCTTCTTTTAATAAAAAAAAACTATAATGTAATCTTATATAATATATTAAATATTTTGTTGTAAGAAATAGCTGAATTCTGAAGGAGCCCCAATATCATTCAAGCCTCACGGGAGGTGACCCGCTTACCGCCATATCTCTAAGTAATACGCCTTTAAAGTTATTGTGCTGGAGCCTAACCGTAACCGATAACTTACGATCGCTATCTGTTCTCGAATAACTTTTATAATATTTTAAGAAAATGTATTTTAATATATTATAAATTGAAATATAAAATTATTTTTATTTTCATTAATAAACATTTACTTACTTCACGCTTTACCCCGCACACAGCAGGGTAGGCAGAGGAAACCACGCACGTTCCGCTGAAATCTGAGGGCATTGCGTTTTGAGTGGCGGAACTCAACACCGCGCCTTGCCTCCACACCAGAGGGAAGAAATGAAAACATACATTTAAATAAATATTTCATTTCCTCAGTGGAGATCGAACTCACAACCAGTTGCTTCTACCTGAGCCCTGAGCCATAACATTCATGCTCATTACCTTAAACACATTTGTCGACTTTTATATGACGACTCCACTATGACTAATATAAAACAGGAGAATGCGAGTCATTGCGAGTCACTCGAATTTTTCACCACAATCTCTTATGATAACAAAAACCCAATTTCGTGAACGACTTTGTACAGCTTTATCTGCTTTTAAACGCTTGCTAGTAAGACACCCTATTACACGGAAAATCCCTTGATAGTTGAGACTATGTTAGTTGCAATGTCAACTTGTAAATAAACCAATGTATTAATACCATTATATACTTAAACGCTAAGCAATTCTCAACTTTACACCATTGAAATACGGTGTACATAAAATAATTGGTCGTCACATTAATGTTGTCAGACGAAGTATCCTCTAATACAGACACGTGGCGCAGACGCAGCCCTATTTATTCTTTGTCCCATCCCTTTGATGTGAGCGTCCATGTTTGTTCTAAACATAGCGTTTTAATTACAAGCTCATTAATTTTGGATTATTTACAGAAAAGTTATACTTTAAATGGCTTAGTGATTTTGAAATTGTATGATTCATACATTTTGTCAACGGCCAAAGTGTCTCTTTCTCTTTCTTCTTTCTTAACTAATTGGTGTAATTAGCTAGAGGACGTGACAGATAATGGTTATTAGGGTATGTTTTTGTTTTGTTTTTAGATAATAAAATTGGTGTCTTATGCGTAAGCGAAAATAGAAACGCTTTTAAAACTAACACTGATGTAAAAGTTTATAGTGTCTTAATAAAAATGGTGTGTATATTATTAGATATATCTACACAAGTCAGGA
Organism: Heliconius numata; assembly: GCA_016802625.1. Taxonomy (NCBI): domain Eukaryota; kingdom Metazoa; phylum Arthropoda; class Insecta; order Lepidoptera; family Nymphalidae; genus Heliconius; species Heliconius numata. The sequence continues at coordinate 4,188,159 of JAEBDU010000086.1, forward strand.
GATTATTCAAAATAATAGTTTATATGAAGAATGTTTACAAAACAGGCAGAGAGAGCCTAGTGTTAGACACTCCGCTCCCCAGATTCCAAATTCTGGAGGCATTGCATGTTGAACGACGGAATTCAACGCCGCGTTTTACCTCAACACTAGAGCGAAGAAATATAAATATTAATTTTTTCACTTCCTCTAGCGAGAATCGAACCCACAACCGATTTCTGTATCACGAATGGCTTGTCGTTAGTAGTTAAGTACTGCTCGTCACGTGTTTAAAGTTAATATGAAATGATCAAACTAAAAATAAATCTCTAGTGGATCTCCAAACTAGAAAAGAGTGGATTTGAAAAATTAAGAATATAACTTAATAATGTATATTTTACTTTAAAAATTGATATTAATTTAATTATAATAAATTAAGCACTTATATAAACATTTCACGCTCGAGATAGTTTTCACTTTTGTAAGTAAATATCGGTTAGCCGTAGATTTCATCGTCTGTACCAAGCTTGTGCAAATGCTTTGTGTTCTGAACTATTTGTTCAAGTTCCTGGTTTCCCAGGCTTCCTAACAAAGAATTTAAAATTAATTTAGTAAGCTTACTTTTATATACTTAATTAATTGTTTCTTAAAGATAAAATTTAATGTATTAAAATAAATTGTCACACATAATAATTATGTATGATAATTTTAAAAAGATATATATTTCAGTTTCACGCTGTATCCTGCACACAGCAGGGTAGGCAGAGGAAACCTAGTGTTAAGACAGTCCGCTCTCTATTTTCTTCCGAATTCTGGAAGCATTGCGTAAATAAATATTTCACTTCCTCGAGTGAGGATGGAACCTACAACCGTCGCATTACAGTCACACTCTTGTGCCGCTGCGCCTCGACGACCTATATATACCTATTATAGGTAATCTTATATTAGTCCATGAAACCTACAAATACAATTTCCTTTCATTTCATTCTATTTCAAAGAACAGGTAAAGTAAATAAAGACTTAGTCTCGCTGAATTATTATCCTTACATGCCCCATATGGTTTAAAATGGAGTCGATGGTGCAAAAATAAACATTTTCCATGCATTATCCTCTCAAATATCATACCTAGGCCGTTACAAAAAAAATAACTAAAAACACACATTTTACCTTATTCCCTAAAAACATAAAAATAAAAACGTCACCCCTACCTATATCGCATTACATAAAACAACAGAGAAACTCAGCGAAGCGGCACAAATAGCGGTAATTATTTCAATTCTGTTTCCCAAAGTCTAAACAGCGCTATTTCTTTAACATCTGCCTCTATTTTGTATGCAGGAGGCTGGAGGAGGAGGAGGAACGCAATTACCGAGATTATTGCTGCGAAGATACGCAGTCGCGTCGGATGCCTATTAAATAAACGTTAGGACTTCCTCGGTACCTCGCTGAGCCAAGTGTGTCGTCGAACTTTTTGTACTGTTGGAATATGTTATAACCGAATGTATAAGCATTTGTTTGGAGAAGCTTATTTAGTTGTTTTTTTTTTTTGTTTTTTTAGTCTCTTTTTGTATTTTCTAATTGGAGTTGTAACTTATAAGATAGTGGCTTAAAACTTATTTCACCCATTTTTATGGGTGAAACTTATTACACCCTTTTGGGTGTAGAGAGAGAACTTAGGGTCAAAGAACTTGATTTTCCGCTGTCTTGTCACATTATGTGCTAAGTGGCGAAACTCAACGCCGTACTTTATCCACCAGAGCTGGAAAATAAAAATAATTTAAATATAAACACTCCTCCCAGTGAATATCGAACTCACAACCATCATGTTTACAGTCAGACACTATTTCACTGCGCCGTTACGATCTCGCTATAAGATATTTAGAGTTTATATTGTAATTTGGTATAAATTAAAAATAGACATTATATTATCAAATTATGAAGAAAATATACATAAGAAAGTAAAGAAAATAAAGAAATATATAAGAAAAATAAATAATATAAATAAGTAAATAAAGACCCAATTTTCAACGCCATACGATAGACAAAAACTAGTGGACAGAATGTAATAAATTGTAATAAAATGACCAAATATCCCGGCGTTTTCTAACATTTGAAAATACTCTAAATCCAGACTAAATGTTATCTCTACAAGGCAGGTGACAAAGTAAGAAAATAAAGTTCTTGGACAACAGGCACATTATTCATGTTTATCGTCCAACCTGGACCGCAATTAAAGGATTTTACCGTCGTTCCTTTTAAATATCGCCATTTTAAAACGTTTCTCTGTTTTTAAAAGCTGCTAAATATGATGATAAATGTTTTAAGGTGTGTTTGTGTTTATTAAGCTTTATTTGTTCTAAAAATAATGTCATATTACCGTATGAAGCATTGCAGAAATAGGGATAGGATTATTTCGAAATTCTATTTTATTTATACATTCAGAAATCTGCTGCATTTATCGGGATATATGAGTTTTCTGTAGTCAAATATGGGAGTGTAATAGTTTAAGGTTCGATACTTGTTTACAGCACTATAATTAATATTAATTAAAAGTTATATAACTCGACTCGAATTAGTACACAAACGACGATTAAAAGCCAATACATATTATTTCCAATAGCTTTACCAAATTACTCAAATGTATGCCTAAAGTCCTTCAAGCCTAATCCTATCCATAGTGCTATACTAAATATAGCACATCGACAACATAGAATATTAAAGTGCCTACACCGGACTCACTAATGCTGACTGATCCCTTTGGCAACAGAAGTACAGCAAGAATACAGTTCCATTATCCTAAATCTTATTGTATTAACCTTAAAGACTATAATTGTATGATATTTATATTTTCCGCAACAAAGATAAACCCGGGGATACCACGGACTACCATTCCTTCTAACAGGATTATGCGACTTCGTTTTTGCTTCAATCATTAATTAGACACTGAATTAAAGAGTAAATTCTTAATTAATAATTGTTTTTTTTATGTTTATTCGCTTTGTGTTCTATTTTATTTTTTTTGTATACACAGAAGATATTTACATATGTGTAGAATGTAAGAAAAAGGGACTTTTCGATTCCATGCTTCTGATATTCTCTTCTTCTCTTCTTTTTGGCAAACATATTATGGAGAACCTACTATATACCTTTTACCTATCCTGCAATGAGCTATAATAACATTTAATTTGGTCTGATTTTGAACTATAGTTATTGCTTAATTATAATTTTAATAGGTCCTTTCTTAAAACAAACTAAAGAAATATTATGTTTTATCGTTTCCTATATATCTATGTGGTAAAGAATGGCAAAAGTGTCATTGTATGTATCTTCATTTGTCAACTGAGGCCACCGAGACGCGGTGGAACAGCGTGACAGTGTAAATGACGCGAGGATTCTAGGTTTGATTCCCTCTCTGAGCATTGAATTATTATTTTCACTTTCGCAACCCTGGCAAAACATAGCTTTAACGTCGAATTCAGACATTCAAGAAAGAAATAATCTGAGTGCCTTCATACTAGGTCGTCTCTGACCTCACTAGGTTCTGGTTAAGAGCTTTATGGAAAAAGCATGGAGCTAGTAATTAATTATACATTTTCCCAATACATGTATGCTTAACTAACATGATTTAATTAAAATACCAAATTGTCTTTATCAAGATGGAGAGATAGTTTTTACCTTAAGGGTTGTAATGTAATTACAGCAATCGATGATTCCACCCTCAAGGTGTGTTTGGAGGGTGCGACGTCTTGATGGAATATTTATTAATGCTGCGTAAAGGTATAAATAAAAATATAGATATATACTATACATTTTATAATAAACACATAAAATGTCATTGATATATACTGAATATCAAATTCACGCTGTAGAGGGATATTTTTTTATTTCTGATTATTTTTTATGAATTGTTTTATGTTGACGAAATACGTTTTAATTATGTTTTTTCTTACTTACACCATGAGGAAAAATACCCAGTAAAATTAGGATTATAATAATTTTGTTTAATTATCTCAAAAATACTATACAAATTTTACCTAAAGGTTGAGCTAATCGAAACAGATTTAATTAAAAACACCACTTTTATTTCAAAGATAGAAAGAACTCCATTAATATGACACTTGAAAAGAATAACATCATTTATCACAAGCAGACTAAAGGGATTTTCGGGATCGCTTTATTCGAGAAGAGAAAACCGCATCTCTCACGCCTCTTTTCAGGATCATAATGCCGTGGATATTTATATAATGTTACTCATGGATATAACAATACTAAAAAAAACAATTAATAAAAAAATAACTGTATAGCAGGGTAAGTAGATGGAAACTACAGTTAGACAAGACACTACATTCCTGACACACTGCCAAATTGCCGCAACATTACGTGTTGGGCGGCGAAACTTAACGCCGCGCTTTATCTCAACAAGGCAAACGATTAAGACAAGAAAATGCTAACGTTAAATATATTATTTCCTCCAGTGGGAATAGAACCCGCAACCTGTCACGTTTACAGTAACACGCGTGTGCCCCAGCGCCACAATATCCTCAACTTTTTTAACTAAGGATACCTACTAGGCAGGATTTTTTTCATCCTAAATTACATAGCACTGTTTTAAGCAACAAAATATATGTGAATTATAATTTAAATACAATTAAATAATACTGTCGTTATGACATCCTACCTTAATTACGAAATACTGGCACATAATCCGCAAACACGATGCTTAATCGGCCGTATTTTATTATTTCAAAATACACAAATACCTAACCGTAGCGTATCCGACCCTACTCGTCCGCGTGTTCAAATAAAAGGGTTAAATGTTAAGTCTACGTTATTGGTACTTTACTGGGGCTCGAGATCCTGAAAGGACACGGTGGATTTAGGACAATTCTTTTAAACTGAAAAGCGATACGATTTCCTTTGTTAGAAAACAAAGAAGTCACGATTGTAGAATATAAGTAGATGCGAAATAGTACTACAATGTCGTGTAAGTGTGATTACATAGCCTCACACACAGTAACAGTTAGGCAGAGGGAACCTGGGTACCTAGTGTTAATACACTCAGTTCCCATTAAGACACTTTGACGAATGACGAATGACGAATTTACAAAGTATTGCGTGTTAAGCGTAACTCAACGCCGCGGTTTGGTGTAAGTGTGATATTATTTATTATATACTTAGTAAGCATCAGCGACAGCATCTGACTATAAGATTAAGCCTGATGGTTGTAGGATGTAGGTTTAATTTCCACGCGTAGGGGTGAATTATTTTCATTACACCAGAGCGGGAAGACCAAACGTTGTGTTTAATTCCTCAACTCAACACATAATGACTAGAATTCCATCAAAAAGTGGAAAACGGAAGTTCTCTCTCTATTACTCAACTCTACTACTCCCACTTCAGTTGTTCTATACTTACAATAAAAGTTTATTTTTCTTGTTAATTTGTATAATTGTGATGCAAGTCTTCTTTGAAAAATAATTCTTGCCAGAATATATTCCGTGTATTAATGAATATAATGGTGCAATTGTTCGCATTATGTTAATATTTAATAATTTATATTAAAGCTAACATCAACGTTTAAAGAAATACTATATTGAATTATTTTCTTCTTCAATTTCTTTTTCAATTTCAACATACTATAGACAATAAACAACTAAAAAATAGGGTAAGTACTACGTTCTACTGAAGTCATTACACGCGTAGGTACTAGGGTAAAAAGGAAAATGTGTGAACATTACTTTACGTCCCGTTTAAATAATGCCCACAATGAACACGCCGCAGGATTAATTTGAACAGTAAAATCACAATAGGCAACGAGTTTGAAACTCTGAGAGCTCGGACCGACGCAGTTTATAGCTGAAATTTCATATGAATCGTTACTAACTTAATGTATAATAGTACTAATTATGTACACAATTTAGAAGTAATAATATTATTTACTTGTTTGGAAAACGTATAAAAAATTTAATATATCGGGATTTGAACCCGCGCCTCTTAGAAACTGTCCAATGAATGAAATGTCTATAATTGTTATTAATTTTTGTACTTTAATTTAGGTCTTTATCTCGATTTCATTTAAGTTTAAAACGCAAAGATGACAATCTAAACCATATTATTCTATAAAATTATTAAAAGAGATGATAGATATAATAAATATCATCACATTTAATATTTCTATAGAAATATCAAACTTCATTAGTGTAATGAATACTATTAGCTAAATTAAATTAAAATATAACCAACAGCTATACAAGCACTCTATATAAAACTTAATCAATTCACAGCTAGTCCAGAAGTGCCTCAAAGTGAATACCCGTAATATCCTTAATCTAAAGACACTACTAGTTTACGACCTATTAATTAACTAAATACAGACCAATAGAGCCTTTAGTTAGACGGTGAAGTTTCTGTGAATAGAAAAGTTTGTACGGACTTGCTGAAAGTTTTACCTTTAAAAATGAATTTGATGAATAACATTTTATATTTAAATTAAAGTATATAAATGTACAAAGCGAAGGTAAAAAGGTATACATTCTGAGTTTTAAGTATATTTCTTTACGTTAGAACTTGTTGGATCGCTCAAATGGTTTATATATTACTAGCGTTTTTCTCTGGAGTTGCTTAATTTAATAGGTTCAATTTCCATTCGTCTATCTTCTATATAAAATAATTTGAGATATTTTTCTATTGGACTGATTCCCTGACTTTTTGTTCTTCTGAGCTGGACGTGGAATTTATGGGACTTTCACTGGAAGATATAGAAAGGAAAAGTGGAGCATTGTATGGCTACTATCACAAAATTCTGGTGGAAATAGAATTTAGCGCTTATCGAGCGCGAGTACTTACTGCCGGGAAAAATATAAAATAACCAAATACATTCGTTATTATTTGCGAGCAAATGCAGATTATATTCTAAAAGGTGTAAATTACAATTTATTTAGTGTTTAAAACAAAATAGATAACTATATTTAAATTATCACTTTAAATAAAATAAAGTAAATATATTTATTAATCTATTTCGTATATAACATTTTTTCTATTTATACACACATTTATTTTAGTTATTCTTTGTAAAACATTAAGTCATGATCTTTCGAAGTGAATTGCTCAAAAGTTTTAAAACTAAAGGCATTGCAACCTTACAGCTATTAGTTAACTAAATATAGACCAATAGATGCAGTCAGACAGTTTCCTATCAGCAAAGTTTAGCTTGTAAGTTACTTGGAGTTCTAGCGTTAAAAGTTTATAAAGCTAGGGAATAAGAGTATATCACACTTAAAAATGTTTAACGTATAAAATTAGCACTACTATATAGAATAATAATAAATAATAAAAATATTTCATAGACAAAAATCTGTTTACAAAAAACTGTATGTCTGTACAAAAATTTGCTGTAAATTAAATTGTTCAAAACTTTATTATTTTAAAGATACCTAATAATACTACCAAGAACACTTAAATATAAAATTGTTATATTTTTGTTTGTTCCGCATATTAAAATGTAGATGGAGAGAAACATATGTCAAGATTTTTTTTCCACTTTCCATTCCAATTCAAGACATTGAGTGTTGGCTGTACGAGAAAAAGTGTGAAGCAGTGACATATAGAAATATCTGAAACGAAGATTATAAATATATATTTAATCATATATTACCAGTTACCAAAATAATAAGGTTGTGTATACTATAATACTATACAATTCTAGAATTGACTAAACTTATCAGTCTATGTAATATATATATCCGAGAAGGGTAAAGTCCGATAACAAACGAGCACGAGTTCCATCACTAGGTGGCTATATTTGTACCCGTCACGTCCCCACTCGGGACAGTAAGGAATAGGAGGCACTTGATTTATTCGCTATTGCAGGAAAACCTGCAATAGGTGACACATAAGCAAAATTTGTTGGTGGAAATGAATTTCCTTTTGCAATTTTCTTTAACAAACATGAAAACACGCCATCTGCAGAAACTTCAGATGGATGGATTCGAGCAACTAAAATGGTGACATATTTCATTAACTGTCGACTCAAAACAGGTATTATATCGTAAGATTTATAGAAAAAAAAAGATTGAAGAAAATGTTGCAGCTATACTAATAGGAAAGCATAATTAAGATTATTTTGTCAAACAATTTAATCCGAGAGCCTAGTGTTAACTTTGCTTACGATTTTCGATTCGATTTACGACGAAATGAAACAAGTGAGAATCGAACCCATAACCTGTCGTGCTGCAATGTAAACGTACACTTAAAGCTTAGTAAAGTAATAAAATTGACTTAATAGTATATTAAAATTTAAATTAATATATTATATATAGTTGATAGTCTCATTTTCATATATCAAGTAAACGTATTAAGGGGATAATATCCTCGTAGCCGAACCACAAAATATCGGGTGGAGCGCAGTAAATCCCTCGCTCCTGACGCTACGCTGTAGCTACGACCGCTACGCCGCGCCGCCGCCGCGCCGTTACTTATGTGTATGGGTCTTATGATAGTGATTATAATTATGCATTATTTTTTACAAATTCTTTTTTATGTTTGTAAATATTTCTCATTAATTTATTTCCGCCTCTCAAAAGGCAATGCGTCTAGAATTCTATTAATAGAAGGTTCCTTTGCCTAATCCGTGTGTGGAGCGTATTACTTAGCAAAATTGAAAAAACAATAAAAAATATTCTGTTTTTATTTATTAACACTTAATAAAAATTATTTGCCTTAAGTTAGACAAATTGCATTGGGCGTGCAAAGAAAGAGTTAATCTTTTTTTTTTTTAGCAAAGCAAAAAAAAACAATTTAATACAATTTAAAAAGAGAAACGATAAAAAGATCCGCGAAATTACAGCCAACTATCACGAGCAGGTGAAGTAAATCGATCCTAAAACATGTGCCAATAGTTCTAGAACAGAATTCTAACACCATATGTAAAGCTTAGGTAGGTGTAATGAAAAGGTGGTTAGGTATAACAAATCGCTTAATATTCAGAGCAATTTTTCACAAGTGGATGTCGACGGCCGCGTGACTCGAGGGTAACAAAATTACACTTGCACCCGTCGCAGGGAAACACATTCATGTATGAAGGAAGAATAAAAATGGTATTTTATGTAATTGTATTATACTTTTGTATTTCGGTAACATTTTTAATCAAATTAATATATTCTCTATTCCTTTTCTATGTTAAGTTTAGTGACTGTGTGATATTTTGGGGTGGGAAAACTCATGGTTTTTTATTAATTTAGTGTGTAAAAATCATATATTTTAATAAATATTATGGAATTAGACCTCCAATAGGCAGTGGGTTAATTGTAGGCAGTCAAAGATATGCACCGGTACATATTGCAATATAACCATAAATAACCTTCTTTATCCATGTACCACGTTAGATTACTAACCATTTATTGTTAAAAGCGATATTGACCACGAAGCGCTCCGACCCCTAAACCATACGCTCTTATCAAGCAAGTTATGTCGAATTTTTTATGTGCTTGTTACTACATCCATTAATTATTACATCTCGTTACATTTAAAATTTACGGGAGAAACTTAATATATCTCTCGTAAATGTTTCTTAAATTAATAATTTCTTAACTTAATTTTACATGAACCCTGTCTCTATATTTGTAAATAATCTATATGTCTCCAAATAAGCAAATGTCACTCAAAACAGTATGTACGCGTGAAAATCGAAATTGAATATTTTATTTTTACGCAACGACTGAAATAGTATAGCAGCAAGGAACTTAGCACTCCAGTGCACATCTTGCGAACAGCAGGTGCCGAGGGAAAGCCCCTAGATGAGGGGACGGAAGCATTTACAGGATTTTTTGTCGATTTAGACATCTTATGACTTGCTGAAAATCCATTATGACTATTACTGTTTTATTATAGGATAGGAAATACTCGTTATGTAAAGTGTGTATTTTATATATAGATATGTGCTAATGTCTGTATTATATTAATTTTATTGTAATTATATTTCTTTTTATTATAACATTTTTTTCATAGAAACATTAATACAAGAACTCAACACTTTTTGAAACAGCGGGATTGTGCTACAACAGATTGCTTTCTTATTATATTGTGAGTAAAATATTTTGTTTTCCTCATACAAAGTAATTTTGGCTAAAACCAAACGCTATCTATAAAAATATTTATGAAATGTTAATTTAAATGTAATGCCATTAAAAAATTACTATAGTTATTCAAGTTCAAGTTAAGTGATTTATTGTTTCTTATATTACGGAATGCATAAATTGACTTTTTTAAAATATCCGTGCTTAATATAATATTGCATGTTAAGAATTTTTTTTCAACCATTCATTAAAATTTATTATCAGCATTTTCAACATATTTAAAATGCAACATGCAACCATTAAGTTTAAACTTGTACCAGAAAATATTTATTGTGTTGTTTTACAAATAGTTATTATGAAGTTAAATGGTTATTATGATCATTGTGTAGTGCTACAGCACTACAACGTTATCTTGCGCGCTAAATGATAGATCACTTAGCGCACAATATATATAGTATCAAAATTGTTTTTTTTTTTTCAATGGAAAAAGGACAAGGCAAACGAGCGTTCGGGTCACCTGATGATGATTGAAAGCGGAGAACTAAGTTTCTTAACAATAGGCTCTCTGTCTACCCTATATGTATAAGGCTATACATAGAATAGTATTTTTTATTTTTTAAATGTAGCGTGAATTTAAAAAATAAAAAGAAATATATAACACTAAAGTGCTTAACAATATCATATGAGATACATAAATTACTTAAAAATATACCCAATTAATAAAAAATATCAAAGGAGCTGTAAACAGTATTAGATAAATTTCATATAACATAAATTAATCTTTACTTCACTACTACAAGATCTTAGAAGTTCCACTTCGTAGGTTCCTATTTAAATGGTTCATAGACATGCACCACCGAGCGGAAGGTAATAAATCGAAGAAAATTTATTGCTCTTATCTGATAACAGTTTGTCGATATACTTACTTGCAATTAAAACGGTGACGTTTAAAGGAGGATAGAATGAATTATGTATTATTTGTATATAACTAATGAAATTATTAGTATACGGCGTTGAGTTCCGCCACTAAACTAAAAAAACCTCGTAAATTCGGAGAAAATTAAGGAGCGGAGTGTCTTAACACTAGGTTAGAGAACCTAGTTGAAGGGAACCTGCTTGCGGGGTACAGCGTGAAGCTGAAAACGCACATACTTCTTTCTTCAACAAACAAGATTTTAATTGTATTATGCACTTACGACAAGGGTACTTTCTCATACTAGATATTCTTAATTTCGTAAAACTTTTTTATTCAATAAAAAGATACAAATCTAACCATTAGTTGCTTAGATACCATAAATCAATTTACGACCTAAAATTCAAAATAGTTAATTTTTGTTCGTTCCACACTCAACACGCACCGAATCAAAATACAAATTGTTCTGTCAATCACGGTGCAGCCCTCGTATGCGCTATGCCCTATGCAGTTCTTATTCACTCTGATTTCAAAAGGAAGGGATGTCATTGCACGCCCTCATATAACAACGGATGTTTGTTTTAGAAGCGCCTTTTAAGTGAGATACTGGTATCGATTTTAGAGTTAATTTAGCAACTTGTAGGTTTGTAAATTTTAGTTTACTAGGCAGTATTGGTATGAAAATTTGTAAAACAACTACGAATTTTTTAATGTTTTTTTTGCTTAACAATTGTTTTTTTTTGCATTGAAATATTTTTCAATTATATTTTTTTTTTTTTCAAATGTTTCTGCAAATAATCGATTTTTGTAAGTAAGAGACTAAGAATAGAAGTTATTATCGCATGGCATGCAGGTCGTATTCGTAAATTGACTACCTCTGCGTACCGACATGATTTCATTTCCATGTGAATATCTAGATCCATAGACATGAAACATGTGAATATGACTTTAAAATGCTTATTGGGATCGTTCGTGTAAGTTAAAACGGCATACATAAGAAATATGAGAAGAATGGCTTGTCGGGATTTAGTTTTCTTTCCGCATAGCAAAGTAGGCGGAAACGAACTTAGCATTTAGATACTCCGTTCACCACTTTCCATGCGAATTTCGAAGCAGTGATGGAAAACTCAACCCCGCGAGTTTTGTTTTTTGAGATTTTTTGTTATTTTAAAAAATAATTGACTTCAATAAATATATAAATTAATGATATAAAAAAATATAATTAATAAATTCGAAATGTGTTTCTTTATATTTCTTGTATTATTTCATAAAAATAACTATTGTCAAGAAAATCTCCACGTTTAATAGAAAATCGATTTATTCGTTGAAGTTAAACAAATAAAATCAACGTAAGGGGATGGAACGTTAAACAGTTTATTCGATTAGAAATAGAGTAATCAATGAGCAAAGAATTTCTAAAGCAAACAACTCTAACTCTATCACTAACAAGCGAAATGACAAAGTCGACTGCACGCTATGGGTATTTACTTAAAGAAAACTTATTTCATTTCCATTTAGATAGCAATGAAAAATATTATTTTTAAAATAATAACATAAAATCATTAAATTTCTCTCTATTTTGTCACATTATTGAGAAATTTGTCGATGTTGGGCGGAAAATCTTAAGGCTAGGTTACGCTTGTCTAACCTCTTATAGAGGAAGAACTAAAAACAAAGAGATATTTTTTGAGATGACAATGGATGTCACACACGCATATAAAAAATATATTTAAAATAAGATATAAAGCGAAAAAGATACTTATTATTATGAAAACTGTAATAACATGTTGATATTGATTTTCAGAATTAAATAAGTAAAAGGACAAATGACTTACGTATATCCACATAATTGAAACCACAAAAGCAGAAATAACAAGAACATGTATTCAATTCCTACCTAGCGTGCCTTTAGGGGCGTAAAAACCTGCGTCGTCCCTTCGCAGAAGGCTAAGGATCGCATTCTTCAATAATGAATTTGGGACCTTAGTATATTTTGAAAGGAATTATTTAACATAGGATAGCATATTATTTTTATAACATATTATTTTTATATTAGATACTCTAGAGTTTTTATATAAGAAAAACTATATGTATAATGTACCTACATTTACTCTGGTATTGGCTAATTTTTTTTTGATAAGGTTAATTTGTTTTTAATATTTTTTCAGTATTAATAATTAGTAATATTAATAATTTCCTTTGGTTGCGTTTACTAATTTTTGTTTTCTAATTTCCCTTAAATATTTGATATTTTTGTAATTGAAATTATATTATTGAAATGATATTTCTATTATTTTCGTTTCCTCACTGGTAACGAGGCAAAGCGCGGTGTTGAATTGCGCCACTTAATAGGCGATGCCTCCAGAATTCTAAAAGCAAAAAAAAAAATTACATTATTCATAAATTCTGACACACAATTATTTTCATCTATATACCAAGTACCTAACTAAGTGTGAAATGAAAATATGTAGGGTTAAATTAGGGCGTAACCGCACGAGCCGAGGGTTATTTAAAATGCCTTACGGTTTCAGCAGTGGTCAAGCCCAGACGAACACCAATGAATTATTGATGGCTACTGGAAGATGAGCTCCATTTATTAATCTGTCCATAATATGTATGAGCTAGATGTGAAAGTGTATGTATAAAAATGTAGCTAGTTGATTTTACGTGATGGTTGTGGGTTTAAATTCCGCTTATTTTTTTTATGTTTAAGTTTCTTGGTTTACGATGGTGTATGAATTCCCATTTGAGGTAAAGAAATATTTAACATGTTCATTTGGCAACGCCCGGCGTTAAGTTCCACTTCTCAACTCGTAATGCCTTAAAAATTCGGAGCAAATTTTTTTTAATGCAAAAAACAACTTTTTTATCAATATGTTTTTAATCTGAAATAAAAATATATGTAGTTGCATAAAATGATTTTAATTTTAACGCATATTCCGAGTTATTACTGCAGTGTAGCTTTCACGTCATTGAGGTATACTTAAAAGCTCTTCTCTGGGAAATTATGACAGATGAAATCCGAAGAGCAAAGATTTTCACATTCAAGCTTACATGATGAAGACGTCTTCAATCCCTTGAGCTTTCTCCCCTTGTCAGATGGGCTTTCACTATTGGATATTTTTGAGGTTATAAATGTTGCACATTTATTATATTGTATTGTTGTATTAATATGGCAAGTTTTCCTAGGTACTAACTTTGATATTGTTCACGCTAAATTGTAATTCTGTCATTTATCCTTACATAAAGATATTTTTAAATCGATTAAAAGTAAGTCTCCTTTTTGAAATCGTTTAAAAGTATTGGTCTTAACGCATTTTACTAAATAATATTTCTTTTCTAATTCTAATAATTTTCCAAATGTTTACTAAACAATTTACATTGAACAACTATTGGCAAAATGTACCTGCAAACAGTAAGAAAATAAAATTATGTTAAAGCAACGAATATTTAGACCAGAAACTTGGGTGAAATCAATAGTCACGTGTGGTGCAAAATAAAACGTATCAAGCAATATTATTTATTGTAAATTATAAAAACGAATTTCAACGAAAGACTTATTTTTTTATGTTAGCTATTAATTAGTCTATTCATTTTTATTTTTAGAGTTCCGTACATTAAAAGAAAAATGGTAAGCAATTTATAACATTTTTTTTCTATCTGTTCATGTGTCTGTCCGTTCGTTCGTATATCAAGACCATTTTTCTCCCATAACATGACTTTTTTTATTAAAACTGTACTAAAAACGTTACTTCGTTAAACTACTACTACACACTTCCTATTATTTGTCTCATAATATTTTTAAATAAGGCTTTGTTGTTATTCTTCAAAGAAATTCAAGATTCTGTACCATCTCAAAATAGTTTATACTGCTTTCATCTGTGGATTTATACATTTTAATATATTTCCATACTTTATGCACGACAATAAAAAAATATAAGTAAAAACGCTACCGCCTATACCTTGTACACAGGAAAACAGAAACTAACCTTTAGTTTTAAGTAAAGGAGCAAACAGCTCCGGGGTAAGTAAATATGCTGACGAAGGATAGAGGCATGGACACACCTCGCCGTTTGTATCCTGGTCTTATATTTACCGGTTTTTATCTGTCACTGACAGCCGAAGCCGAAAGGACAGCCTTTAAGTGAACCCTTTGATGATGTTGACTTTGAATATGCTTTTTGTGGTTTATTCGGTATTTTTATAATATTTTTTTAATTTCAATATTGAAATTAGTTAAGTCTTTAAGTAAATATCATTGAAGGTAAATAAAATTAATGTGTTGTATTTGAATTATTATGTATAAAAGTTGCAGTTCAAATTATTAAAATATTACATTTCTTCTGCGTGTTAGGCAACTAACTTTGTAGCATATTCGATAATTGTCTTCATCTTTTCCTTTTTTTTAAATTGTGGGCTAGAAACGGAACTTAAAATCTAATCAATGTTGTTTTCATACTTATTAGTAAGTTTGCTAACATTGAGAATATTTTTATATACAGCCCTATCTAGCGAAAGCCATCAATTAGAATATAAAATAAACTCAATTCCAGCATAATTATATTTTATTTTCATATTTTATTCAATTCTATAAAAAGATTTAATAAAAAAAACTATAGAAAATTACCTCTCATAATAATTAAACATAACTCAACCAAGAAAATAATTTTCCCATACACTATTATAGAAATGAAAAAAAAGGATGCAATTTTTATTAAAAGGTAATATAAAATATAAAACGCTGTACACTCATAATGTGAGGGGATCATCCGTCAGCTCGATGCAACGTCAGCTGAACTGAACGAGAGGGTATTGTCAGGCCCTCTGAATTTAACGTGGGGGAACGTAAAGTAGACAAGGAACTTATGTATTAGAATTTTCATATTCTGAAAGTTTTAATATGGCATAATGCGTAAATATAATAAAGTGACGGATTTAAAAGTCATTTTGAACATATGAAATATCTATTCTATATAAAAAAAATATATAGAAATTTAAAATCGAATTAAGATTCAAGACTATAGTCGAGCATATCTCAAACGTCTTTGCGATTATTGTTATTTCTGTAGATAGGTTTCTTATTTTAATAGCTTCATATACCTCGGGCTCTCTTTGGAAATACATACCTAGAAAATAATAATTATATTTATTAATGTCTTAATTCTAAGTTTAGTTTAAGAAGCTAAAGAAATATAACTAAATGAATGAATAATTTACAAATAAATAACAAAAAATACTTCTAGGAATAAATAAAGTCAAATAAAAAAATAGTTTAAACTAATATAATTCGAAAACTTTATTAAAATAAAGAATAAAGTGATATGTGACTGTATGTTCTCAAATTTACGCTTTCAATAAATGCCAGAGCTGGTTTGGCCGAGGTCCAGTACATGAATATAAAAATGCTTAACCTGTCAAACGTTTTGCCAAATAGGTACCAATACATAGTCTAAGCAATTTTCATAAATAAGATTGTAATCAGAAAAGTTCAGTTTATTTAAGTATATAAATTATATAACAGTGCTTATAGAAAAATTCAAGAATTATGGAAAAATATTTAATATAAATCTATTTATAGTCATATCATTTTCAACTACCTTCTCTTTAACTCGTCTTCTTTGTCTCGTCTTCTCAATTTTCAGTATAATATTTTTTCTTAAAAAATCCCAAGGGAAAGTAACTACCAGTTTACTTTCTACTCTTCACAGTCATTTCTAAATAACATAATAAAATATGGAAAATGAATAAAAATAGAAATATTATCAGTCCAATTTTTTTTATAACTAGTCGTTATTTTTTAACTTTCCAATTTTTACTCTTAAGACCAAAACTTACTTTCAGATTCAGTTGAATAAGCTTTTGTGTCATTCTACTTACGCGTGTAACACAATTACCACGAGTCCAGTAAAGGAAGTTAGCGTATTCAGAACGAGCAGTCCGTGAAAAGGGCAGACGTGTGGTCACCCTTGCAGGCTAATGAAAATTCTTTGCGCAAATATTTGAACATACTATAAGCGACAAGTTTAATGGAATTGATGTACTCCTACATACTTGTATAGAAGTTTTTGCGTTGCCATTTCTATTTTTACAAGTATTAAAAATATTTTTTAATAATATACATATAATATGAATGAATAAAAATGTTAATTAATATAACTTGTATCATTAACATTAAAGTAAAACTCGAATTTATTTCTCAAAGAAAAATAGAAAAACAACCATATATTTCGTTAATGTACGATTGTTTATTTCTTTTCTCGATCTCATTTTCCGTGCAAGTAATAACTTATACTTGGATTTTATCCAAACGAATCTTCGGAATGCTCTTGAAATGAAGGAGGGTGCTACATGACCACTAAAGGAACTTTATACGCTTGTCTAATTCGAGCACCACCAATAAGGAAAGTTTTATTTTATGGAGACTTCTTATAGTGATAGTTTAGTCGCACATTTATTATGCCATTAACATATTATATTGAGATATTCTATTTATTGCCTTCTATGAAATAGGGTAGACATATATAAAACCATTTTACAAAATGGTACATTTATATATATGTTAAGAAATTACTTACAATACATACACTTACAATATTAATAAAATAAACTCATATAACTCAATCATTGCGTCGTTAATGAGGACAATAATACGTTTTAAATATCGTTTAATTACTTATATCGGCATAGACAAGCCTAGTTGTGAAATTCATGGCTATAGGTTAATTTTCTCTTTAGGAAAATAGGAAATATTTAACGAATAACATAGATGCTAAGAAAAAGAGCGCCGTTAGTTTCCATCACACAGCATGTAATATATCTGGGAGGAAAGAGAAGATTGAAGTGATTTATTGTTAAGTATTTTATATTTATGCCGCAAAAAAGTGAAATATAAGAAATAACAATTATCTTTTATATTTATGCCGATAAATATACCAAAAACAGCCTCTTCAAATGAATTTGAAGCAAAAAACATACAAATAAAACATACAAATTCTTTTACATGTTTCATTTAGTTTCCTTCGTGTTGTAAGGTTCACGGGGGCCGGAGTGTCTTTACACTAGTTTACACACCCGGCCGTGAAACGTGGCCAAAAAGCAAAAAGCAGCAAAAAATCAGCAGCAGCAGTAACTCGTAAAATTACTGCTGCTGGTGCTGTTGTAAAATTATACTGAAATTACCACCACCCCCATATCACAAAGATATATTTAAATTTCTTAAGACCCAAAGAAAATCTAGGAACTATTCTACAGCGGTGGACTCCAGACGATAGGTCATTAGTAATCGATAATGAGCAGTACGTGCTTAATGCGTATCGAGGGCGACCTAATTGGATTTGCAAATCAATTAATGTTGAACATCGCCTCATTATACGTACACACAATATTGTAAAGTCAATAGCGGTCCGGCATTCATAGCTAATTGATTAGTTGCTGGAGTGATTGGAATCACCTTACCTTATGGTATAGTTATCTATCTATGGGGTCAGTTGAGCAAGATGCGTGGAGAGGTATGGTGAGAAACGTGGGATTACAGATATTCTGAGATATTCCTATATTATTATTGTATGTTTATTATGGTATGTTTTAACAATAAGCTACCAGGTTCCCTTTGCCTACACTGCTAAGTGTAGTCTAACGTCTAATTTTTTTAAATTTTAATTTCAACAATATGCAAAATCATTTACTTTCATTAATGTAATAAGCTTTTCCTTCCCTATGTAAATAGTTTGCAAAAAAAATCTACAAGAAATCATACTTTGTTTCTTAGTTTAAGGTACTTACTCCTTTATCGTATCCGTTTAAATTTAACGAATCTGCCTTGATTCGTATAATAAAATATATTTTTAATCTTTTTTTTTGTATAAACGTTCTTAATTTATATAAACACATTGCATACATTTGTACTATAAAATTAGGTGACTTAAATACCTCTGCCCTAAATAAAGTTCCCTGACGTGGAGGGCAGCCTCGCAATATTCTCAATAAAATGCTGTTGACCTTTCTCTTTGTACCCAAGTATAACGATATGACCTATACATTCCGCTAAAAATATCTTAAAAGTGGAGTATTTCATCGATCAATCTCTTTACTGTCACCTTCATCCTACGTGTCATTGAAGAAGTGGGGTTGCTATGGCAAAAATACAGTCGAATTGATAACCTCCTTTTCTTACAGAAGTCGGTTAAAAATGGGCTTTAAGCTTATATTAAGCTGACTTGGAGTTTGAAGATATGGAGAAAATCATTGATATATTATCATATTTATAAATTCATATTTTAATTCATAAAAATATAAATTGAAATCAATACTTATTGAGGTTAGTCGGACAAGCGTGTGAACGTTCACTCGACAGTTTGCAAATTCGATTACCCCCTTAAGAACATGACATATTTAATATTTTTATTTCTTCGCTCTGTTGTACAGGCATTGTGTGGCGTTGAATTCCGCCACTCAACAATGATTCCAGAAATTGGCGGAAAGTGGGGGGCGGAGTGTCTTTACACTAAGCTCCCTGTGCGGCGTGAAACTAAAGAAAAAAATAACAAATATACTCGTATGTAGAATTTTAGTAAAAATATTTCAAAGGTTTTAGGCGTTAGGGCTTTGGATTACACGCTCGCGTTTTAGCCAATCAAGTTATATGTTCACATCCCGCCGCTCTGAAATTTTTATACGGCTGTTACAACTTTGTTGTTAGCACCTCGCTAGGAAAATTTTTATAAAGTTTTGGAAGCCAAATAATATTACAAATGGAAAGTTCGTTGGAGAACATATTATACAGTTGTTTTATAATATCTTAATGATTATGATCTTATTTTAGTGATTTTTCATTTACTTTTAAAATTCTATTATCTGATAATGATCTTGTGCAATGGGTTTTGAGTAACGGTAACCAATGGTACATGAATCGTTTTTTTTTTAAATTACACGCAGCGGAATAGCCAGAGAGAATGGAGCGCCAGATACTCTGGTCTCTGAATACCTCTTTCGCCTTGTCTACTGTCTTCAATCTCTTGATACATGCCCTCCGAAAAGTCCTCATACGTGACCTTCCTCCAGTATGAAGGGCCAAGGCCAAGGGATATGCGTCTCAAAAAATACCTACTATATTTTATACAAAATTCTTGACATACCAGTTTACCGATAGCCGATTGCTCAAGGTTTTTCACTATTAAGATAATTATTAATAATACATAGATACTATCTAGCGAATACATACCAATCCCACACATGAAAACGGAGACAATGGAGA
The DNA here is from genome assembly GCA_016802625.1 of Heliconius numata. Classification (NCBI taxonomy): domain Eukaryota; kingdom Metazoa; phylum Arthropoda; class Insecta; order Lepidoptera; family Nymphalidae; genus Heliconius; species Heliconius numata. Next base: position 4,208,374 of record JAEBDU010000086.1, read on the forward strand.
AATACATAAAAGGTAGAAAAAATAATATTTCCTCAACGTTTAGACTCACACATGCCTATATGTGTAAAGCATTTAGCTTACAGCAAATTGAACCATGTCACATCTACTCAGCTATATGTAGATATGGAGCTTAAAAGCAGCATAGGTCAGTGCATCGAATATCGACGATAATTTGTGTATTGTTCGCTAATACACACTCTGAGCCAAATGGCAAGTAATTATCCCTCTCTCAACGACTTATTGAATGCTGCTATTGCCATAAATTACATAGAGCATAACAGGTACTTTGAATCGAAATTCTGTATAGAGTAATAAGGCTTCAAATATCAATCTTTTATTACATGTATTGGTAAACTGTTTTCTGAATAGAACTTTAATAAATATCTTTATAGGAAATTTGTTATCCTATCTATATTAAACTAATATTTCGCTTTTTTTAGTATTCCGAAAGGCAGAGTTGCCATTAAGACAATTTTGTTCTCCAAAGTGGGGAGCGGAGTGTCTTTACACTAAGCAGAGGTGCCTACCCTGCTACATGTGGGAAACAGCTTGAAGCTAACTCTCCACTTTTCGCCGATATCCAGACCTCATACTTCTACATACTGCCTAAATATTAATTCAGTTATTATAGCATGTTATTTTTGGATATTTGTTACTTAATCCTGCGTAATGAAATAATTATTAACATTTAAATTAAATATTCCAATATTAATAATGTAGAATTAGTAAATTTAATATTTCATAATCATATTAGTCCCTAAAACATATAAACGAGTTAGCAATAAATTTCGTCCATCGACGACTAACTCTGAAACTTGGATCAAGTTGTTCTAATTAAATTATAGAGGGGTTCAAAGGCAGAATGCATAACATCTATGCACCGAGTAAGCTATGGAAATGATTTACCAAGTTCTAGAATGTTCGGCAGAACGGATGGTACACGATGGGATTGATTAAGCATGATCAGCCGCAATCGAATAAGGGCGAATCGAGTTTGGTGGTTAAAACTGAAGATGTATATAATATGTATATATGTATGTATTTGAGTTTCCATTTTTTCCTCCTTATGTCATGTCTCTGGTAACGAAGCAAAGTGCGGCATTGTGTTTCGCCACTCAACACGCAGTTAGTGCAAAAGTTTGGCTGAATGTGGGTAGAAGAAGGTTTAGGATTTTTGGTCTGTATTCATTAGAAACGCAAGTATATATTTTTTTATTTTCATATGTTTTTGGGTATATTTAAAAAAGAATCAAAACGAATACAGTTCGATCGACAGTCCTATTTGTACAGCTACGAGTATATTGTTAGCATAAACTATATGTTCGGCGCCGTCTCCGTGGCGCGTGACTGATGTTTTTACGCGGCCTACTTGCGACGTTTATTGCACCTTTACTTAGAACAAGTATCATGGAAAATATATATGCATAAAAGTCAGTAATATATATACAAACAAATCAGCAAAAAAGATTATAAATTCGAAAAAATATATATGAAAAATATAATTATATCATATCAAAAGTATATGCCGCATCCTTCCTTTGAGAGGTCAACTAAAATAGAATTTATTTAATACTATTATTCGTTATGTTCAGAAAAATAGGCTTACCCTATAAAAAAGTACCTATGTTTTCAATTCAAGATATTTTTTTTCTAGCTACACACTCCAGTATATAATAGGGGAATCTAACGATAAGACTTTCCCCTTTTAAGAGTTCCCAACTTTCCCCCCAATTTTCAAGACATTGCGTATTGAGTGACGGAACTTAAAACCGTAACCAGAGCCAGAATTTACATATAAGTACACGTCAATTTATCATGAAGCACATTTAACACTTCTATTCTTTTTTATTGCAATAGAAAGATCTCATGTTTATATCGCATACGTTCGCGTTTTATGGGTAACTGTGATGGGTTTGGTTTGAATACCGTAAACACGTACAGAAACGTAATGCAGCTAAGAAGTTAGTAGCAAACCTGACTTGCAATATCACTAAATATTTTATACCAAGTCCTCGTGGCCTTGTGACTCTGGAACTACTGTAAAAATTACATATAATATTCTCCAGAAGAAAATTTATAATGAAGTAAAAGATGAAAATAATAATTGACGAAGCAAAACGTGCGTACTATTAAAATAATTTACTTAATCAATACAATTAATAGGTTGTATAGATCCTCTGAAAAATACTAGATACGATTCTTTCGACTTTTAGATAATAACATTTTCTTTAATTCCTTAACATTTTTTTAAAGCCTCACGTTGTATCCAGCATGTAGCAGAGTAGGCAGTCCAGTGGGGCAGGCAGTGGCCTGACTAGTGTTAAGACACTCCGCTTTCCACTTTCCGCCGAATTGTGCAGCCGGAGCATTGTGTTGGATAGCGGTAGTCAACGTCGCGTTGACCACGTAACAAGAGCAAGAATCGAACCCACAGCCTGGCCCTTTTACAGTCGCACGCTTATACCTTTGGACCACGACTGGCCTCAAAATGTAAGTATCTTACATAAGTGTATTCAACATTTACGATGTGGTACGTTTCTGAACAGAAGTTATGAAACGAGGAAAGCTGTAAAAGGATGATAGCTTTCACTCACGTACTTCCTTCCGTGGTTTGCATGCTACGATTCGAAATCGTGCAAATAATAAACCTGTAAACCTGTGTAAATATGTATAAAATATTTTACTTCGTTATGCCAAACTTTACTATCCATACCTATATTATAAATTCGAAAGTAACTCTGTCTGTCTGTCTGTCTGTCTGTCTGTCTTTTACGCAATCAGGGCCAAACCGCTAATTTAATTGTGATAAAATGCTGATATAGAGATACTTGAGGGTCTCGGGATGAACATAGGATACTTTTTTTCTCATATTTGTAATATTTTCCATATATACCAATATATTAAAATAATTAATTTGACATGCAATTTATTCCGCCATGTTAATAACAATCGTCGCTACGCGTTGCTAAGCAACGGCTTGCAAAGTTTGTTGTTTTAAGAAAACGTCACCCAAAGTGAGTTTGCTTAATGCATACATGCCGCGCGCCGATATAGATTTGTATACATTAACAAAAATTTGATGATTTCTATAATTTGATATTCATCCTTATAAAAATAAATATAATAGTCACTTTTAGCATTTCATCTAGATGGAAATTATAGTTTACTGTATAACATTCTAAGAAATAATTAAGGAGATGTCACTGATTGAACGCCAAATGAACTAGCCTACGAGTGGTATAGTATGAGTATGACCGACGCGAACGGGCAGATGACTGATGGTTTTGTAAATTTTTATATATTTTCGAATTACTGTTAATTTTTATTTAATTATTTACTGCTTATAATTAATTTATCTCAGTTCGGTTATCTATACCGATGTTATACACTTAAAATATCGTAATTTTAACCATTTGGGATTTTATTTAATATTGTTCGCAAAAATTAATAATTATTTAATATAGAAAAATGCTTAGTACGCGCGCACGGCAAACTTTAGGTACTTTTTCTAATATTAAGAATTTCCTTTAGTTACTTTTACTTCTTTTGTTTGTTCATTTCGGTTACTCAGATATTTTTTCTAATAATAAATCTCCACTTATTATAATTTTTTAACTTATTTTAATTATTTAGGCTTATATTTTCGCGGGCGTAGCCGCGTCCGGGCCCACTAGTTCTAAATAAAAATATAACTATAACATTACTGTAAATGTTTATATTGTGGCGCAGAGGCACGAAGTATGACTGTAAAATCGACTGGTTTTGGGTTCGATCCCCATTCGAGAAGATGAAATAGTTATTTAAATATATATTTCCATTTCTTCGCTCTGGTGTCGAGAGCGCAGCGTTGAATTCTGCCACTCAACACGCAATGCCTATAGTATCCGGCGGAAAGAGCGGAACGGAGTGTCTTAACTCTAGGATCCCTCTGCCTACCCTGCTGAGTGAAGCTGATTGAAGATATGCTTTTATGTGTATACCATATTTCCTACGTCATAAAAAAATTCTAAAATACAATTTCATATTAATCAATTATTTATTACAGCCGATAGAAGAAAAAGATAGCAAAAGTCATTCATATCGATTACAAATAAATAAAAATAGAATTATCTATAGATATTTTGTTTTCTTGATAAAACGATTATACAAATATTTTAACGAATTATCAAAAATTAGAGTTCCCAGTATTTAAATTTTTAAATGAATTATTATCTATTTAATCAAATGATAGGTAGATGCTCAAACTGTATATGCGTTAAATAATAACCAAAATCTCATTTACTTCTGATTCCGTTTTAATAAATGAAAAAAAAAAAAAGCTTCCTATGCATAGTACCTTCGGACGTGTCTTGCTTGTCTTTATTGTTAACTAGCCATGTCATATCCAGCCAATGTCACAGTTGTAGATTCGATTTCCAATACGGGAACCTATTATTTTCATATAGGTACCTGTTGACATCCTCCACATGACATTTATAGCTTAATCCACGTGAAAAGAACAGAGTATTATATTCCTATTTAAATAGGCAAACACGAAATCATGGAAATATCTTAATGAGAAGGAAAATTGTGAAAATATTTAGGAGATTATCTGTCCATATTTGGCTACTAGCAACCCAGTCGCGGCTTCGCCTGCTTGTACTATATAATTTATTTTCTCACCTGAATTACTCAAAACAATAAATAATATCATCTTAAAAATTTAAGAATATCCATACATCAAATTTCAATTATACACGAAAAGTTTCAGCCAATTCAATAAAACATTTATTTTGTAACAATATTATCGTATGAAATAATTTGTCTTTATGTAACTTTTTTATTTAAATAAAATTAACACGAATGTTAAGAAGCTTTCCAAAATACAATGGTAAATATTAAACTAAACTGATTTAAATGCGGTTCATTTAAATCGCTTAAGTTGTTTCTAAGATTAGCGTGCACAAACACACAGAGGCACAGATTCTTCAGAAGAAGACTTTAAAAATCGTTGATTTGGCTTCAATTCCACTCATAAATTAGATAGAGATAGAGTAATAGATTTCTTATATATCTTCCACGTACAAGAGTATATACGAGTACAGATAAAATATAGATAAACGTTATCATGACGCAGGTACATAAAGTGCATTTATCGATTAATTTGGTTCAATTCGTATTTAGGAAGTAATTGTATATATTTTTCATGGTTAAGGAAGTGAAACTGAAGATATTTTTCGTTATTTAATGATATACAAATTTGTAAGGTATATGTATAGGGATTTCTATCTGTATATATCAGGATATATATTTGTGTAAGGATTTCGTTGTTATCATGTATTAGCATTACGTATAAAACTTATATTATAATTATTTATTCATTTAAGAAAAATTAAAACATGTTGTAGGTATGAACACTTTTATTCTTCTTAAAAAAACATTACATTCCATTAACTTACACTCATACTAAAATAATTAGTTTAACCCTTGTTTATATACCAAAATATTGGCAAGTAAATTGATATATCTTTGCACATCCTAATGACCTATTAACTGTCCAATACGCCAGAGTTCTAAAACTTACAATTTTAAAACGAATAATTCTCAAATATTTTTTTAAATTACTTAAAAAATGAGATTACGTTTTGTTATTATCATTAATTCACAAAAAAGTAGGAATTACCACTCAAATAAATACAAGTAATATCAATAGATATAACTTGACAAATGAATTAGAAAAAAAGATAATATAAAGTTTACAAGCTATAATTGTGTGCCAATATATGCGTTGCAATTCGGACAGTAGTGCACAGCTTTCTTGCAGACGTCTGTGCAATATGGTATAGCGACGCATGGCCAGCATCTAAAATAATAAAAAACATTAAGTTAATAATTACAAGACATTTTGGAGAAGTTTTCACATGTTTCAATGAAGAATAATTTTATATTAACAATAAGATATCACTAAATATTTTTATCTATATATGTAAAATCGAAAGGTCACTCACTCATCACGAAATCTCAGAAACTACAAGTGTTAGGAATCTCAAATTTTGCATAGGAGTTACTTATAGGACGTAGGTGCTCGCTAAGACGAGAATTTGCAATATTCAACTTCTAAGGAGTTGAACGTTTGTATGAAACTTCGTTACTACAAATGCTAGAAGTCTCAAATTTTGCATGGACGTCACTTATAGGACGTAGGTATTCATCGAGACAGAAATTAATAATAACGTAGTTCACGCAGGCGAAGCCGCGGGCGGGCCGTTAGTGTTAATATAAAATTATTCTTTTATGATTCTAACACCGACAAAGTACGTTCTGTTTATCTATACCAAAAGTGCTTAAAATGTGTAAAAACCAAAAAAACTAAGAATTAAAACAATTCTTACTAACATGTTATTTCCAAAACATTGACATAGCATTGTTATAAATAGACAAAATAAACAATATCACCTATACTAGATCACCAAGCGAAAATAGAAACAGATAATGTATATCATTGACCACAGGCACTCAGTACATATTAAATATTAAAAATAAACGATATAATAAGCTTATTTTTGTACTTATCAATTTCTAAAGGTAAGCTCATTAATGCATTTATAATAGTGAAAGAACAAGAGTTAATTATAAAGGTATTAATATAAATATTATTAAAGCTTCTAAAGTGTTTTCTGTTGAGCTTATAGAGACTCAAATCATTACTTTTTCATTTAATTTTAATTATTAATAGTATAAATTATTTTAATAAATAAATTATTTTAATAAATAAATTATTTTAATAAATAAATTATTTTAATAAATAAATTATTTTAATAAATAATGCTTACCCCATTAAACACAATATGCCAGCTATGACATGAGTTCTGAACCAAACTGATCTCTCAATTCTTGTAACAATACGCATATTACACGAACTACACACCATTGCTACAGGTTCTATTCCTAATGCACCTGCTATAATCACAGGTGGTGCACTCACAGGTTGGATTGTTACTACATTTCCATTATATCCGGCAGAATCATAATTTGGTGGAGAATTTGGTGGTCCTGGGTAGCCTGGTGGATGTGCAAGGTCTGGTCCAGGAGCCGTTTTTGTTATATTTGCTGAAAATATAGTAGTTGCGTTGTAAATTAATTACACGAAATTATTAAAACTTCGACCCTTATGTGAAGAACTGAATTTTATTTATTTATTTTTAGCTTTCGTATTTAATTTTTTTTCTTTTCTTTACAAGTATAATATCTAACAAATATATATCTATTAATACTTCAATCGCACATTCTGGTTAACCCCATCTAATTATCATGTTAATAATTTAAAAAAGAAAGAATATAGAAAAGAAAAGAAATTAGGAAACATATAGATATATTTAGCACAAAAATAATATTGTAAGCTAATAAAAAAAAATTTCTTACCTTGGACTTCCATTTTACAACACTCAATGTAATATCACGATTGTATCTCAACTAATTTTAGATATCAATATCACATAATATATACAAAATTCGGGTACAATTTTCGTGCAGTTTTATCTACGATACGGCTGAGATAGTATTTTAGATATCAATACAGAAAATAATGTATGCTTATTTATGTACTATTTCTTCATCTTCTAACGTATTTCTAGCTTTTAGTAGGTCAAACATAAAATACCTAATGAAATCTAATTTTATTTAAGACCTAAGAACTATGTTTTTTTTTCTTTTCAGTTTTCCTTTATCCCGTATATAGCAGGGTAAGCAGAGGGAAGTCATTTCTTCATCTACTGCCGCACGCCTGTGCCACTGCATTACTGCGACCTGAAGAGCTATAATTATATGTAATTGATATCTTAAATTAAACCCAAAAAAACTTATTATTATTATTATAAAGATAACAACTTCTGACTGCAAATGCTGGTTACAGGTTCAACATCAAAAATAAAATCTTCCCAACATATTATTTTGTACTGTTGATTTCTGTCATTCAACACACAATGTGTCGAATTCAGGTGGAAAACAAAGAGTAGAGGGCAAAAAACAAAGAGAAAAGTCGATTGCGCCATAATAAATACATTTTAGCAATATGTAAAGAAAACATAGTATGAGTCATATTGATATTTTTGTACAACCATTTATAAATTCACATTGCCTCAACAATTGAATTATATATAGAAGTTGACAAAAGTAATAAAACTGTTATTATAAAATGAATAACCTGCTTAAAATTGATCGTAAAAAATATATTTATCAAATGAAACTATTTTAGCCGGATTAATCGTGTAATTTAAATACAAAATAATGAATGGAAATATAAATTTAAATAAAAAGTTAATTATTAACAAGATAATTACTATGGTATACAAAATTAAATAATTTACATAGGTAGGTTGTAACATATACCAGTGTACTTTGAGATTTGTGTTATCAGGCAGACTGCCTGTCTTATCATCAATTAATTGGTCTGGATATTTAAATTGGAATGTTACTTTTAGCGTCACGCTGTATGCACACAGTAGGGTAAGTGTGGCAACTTAGTGCAAGGACACTGCGTTCTCCATTTTACGCCAAAGTCTACAGAACGGAGGCGGAAGTCATCGCCGCTCTTTGTCTCGACACCAGAGCGATGAAATGAAAATATTAAATATTTCTTTTCCTCAAACGGAAATCGAACCCACAATCTGTCGCATTTACTGTCAGACTGAGCCCCTGCACCACGACTGGCCTCAAAGTTTGTAATAACGAATTCGATGCTAATGTAACAGACAATTTTTTTACGTTAGTCGCTATTTTGTATCTTAAGTTTAGTATTTGAATGGTATCTCTATTGAGTTTTACCATAAACAATGCTTTGAAAATTTGGAGGGATGTGGGAAAAAGAGTATCTTAACACTAGGTTCCTTTTACCTACTCTTCTATATACGTGATACAGCGTGAAAATGAAAAATAAAACATAATGTAAATAATAAAACGATGTTTTTGTAATTAAATAAGAATTCTTTAATTTACTTAAATGTAACATTATGTTATTTTAAAAATATTATTACATATTTCTATACAATTATATACATTCTAATTGTTAGAGGTAATTATTTACTTTAACATAGTTTTCAATATATTTTTATTTTATGTATTTACCAATTCAGATCATGATTAAGTCTAAATTAACTATACATACTTACATTTTAGAATATCACTAACTTTGAATTTATACCAATAGTTATAATTTGACAAGTTAATCTATATCTATACTAATAATAAAATCGTAAGAGGGCCGGTGTCTGTACTTGGAAAATATTTAAAAAAGTGCTTTTGGGAACCTTTATTAATGTAATAGAACCCAAAACAATGATTATTAAATTTTTGGTCTGTTTGTCTGTGCGTTTGTTATCGCTAATCTCAGAATCGGCTTAACCAATTTAGATGCCTTTTTCACTTATTTTAAAGTAAGTACTTAGTTCGCCAAATTTGCTAATTGTAGTAACAGTTACTTTATACAACTGTTCTACCAAATTGACTGACTCTTAAGTTTTCAATTTCTTTATTAATATTTCTATTTCAACTAACCCACTAGTCGTAAATAAATATAAGATGTAAATTATATGAAGCTATAATTGTGTACCTATATAAGCATCACAATTAGGACAATAGTGAACAGCTTTCTTGCAGACGTGCGTACAGTATGGTATAGGAACGCAGGGCCAACATCTAAAACAAAATAAGAAAAAAAATATAATGTAAAAAACTGCTCTCCCACTCTAATCTACTTGAATTATTAAAATACTGACTTTACTCATCAATAAAACTATGGATTCGCAATTAGAATTTACTTTCCAACTCCATTATATTTCCATTACTGCCGATGTTCCCGCTTAAAATAATATTATCATCATTTATTAAAAAGAACTATTAATAGATCTTTCTTCTTTTAATTTTTATTAGAACTATTATATTATTTAATATACGAATCCAATTAATATTTTGTGAAAACCAATGCCCAAATATTTTATATAAAATTCGCTAAATACAATTTAGAAGGTAAATACTCGCACTCCTTACCCAAAAAGACATAATACACCAGCCCAGCAGTGAGTTCTGAACCAATTCAACCTGTCAATTCTTGTAACGATACGTTGGTTGCAAACGCCACACACTATTGCTACTGGCTCTATTCCTATTCCATGGATAATAACAGATGTGCCATCAGGCTGGACTGTAATGGTAGCAAGTTCAGGATCCGCAGCGACGAATAGAGTCGTAGAATTGGGTGGCCCTGGGTAGCTGGGAGGGTCCACAGGCATTTGGTTAGGTGCCAATTTTGTATTTCTATCTGAAAATGAAATCATTTTCATATAAAAAGTATTTCAAAAATATTCAACGTTTGTTTTAGTTTTACATATTTATAACAACATAATTAAATACTTATTTAGAAAACGTATAAAAATTTGAACGTAGTGGGACGTGAACTCGCGCCTCTGGGAAACTGTCCAAACGACAACTTATCCATACGTTCTTATCAAGCTAGGTCGAAGCGTGGAATTTTCATACGTTTTCTAAATAAATATTTTGCTTTCCTTAATGTGGAATAACACTTTAAAGATATCAAAAACATATTTAAAATTATAAATGTATTAAAGAAACATAATAACTAAAGATATATATTTTACCTGGATTTTCCATTTTCACTAATACTCTATATCACTTCAGAAATAACACTAATCAGCTGTAGATATGAACATCGCATAATATACCTATTTTAATAAAATTTGCCTGAATTTTTATCCACGATACGATATTCGGTTGTTCGTCCAATGAGTAAACTAGCGATTGCGATATAAACTATGGCATTATCATTTTAAAAACTCTATACATTAAAAAATAAAGTTTCAGCTAATTCAATAAAACATTTATTTTTGTAGCAATATTGTTAAAGAAAATATTTTATATTAATATATATATTTTATTATTTATACCTTTCAAAAAAAACAAACACTAAATGTTAACTGAAGTTTGCGAAAATACAATAGTGGTAAGACCGCTTCTGACATTAGCGTGCACAAACCCATAGGTAAACAAACAAATGGACAACAGTAGAAACAGAATCGATGATCTACTAAACCGAGAGAAAATAGGAAAACAAATTAATATTATTTTTGTTAATTATATTTGTGCATAACAAAAATATCTTAATATAATTTACATGTAAATAAGTGCAAAATTTTAAGAGGGTAAAATACCCAAAACACATGGATTAGTTGGTCATAACTTCATCTTAATTACATAGGATTATACTTACATATATGTATATATATTAGATATCTATTTATATGCTATATATTTAATTAATTTTTCTATACTTTATTATTATTTTTTTTCGTTTTAAAAATAAACATTTATTAATTAAAATAAACATATTAAATAAAAAGTAGTCGATAGTATCATACAGAAAAATTTTCGAAACTAGTTTCAAAGTTACCCAGATTGACTATACCGTTCTCAAAAAAAACACAACTAACAAAAACGAAGCACTTATTTTAATGCACTTACTAAATATTTAAGTATCACGTGAAATATATTCATTATTATTATATCTTCTTCTATTATTATTATGCCTTCATTCGTTATAACATTAAAAATTAAATAATTACAAAAGAGTAATCTTAGTTCTCTCTCTCTGTCTCTCTTTCTCTCTCTTTAATCGAAATAGGTTAAAGTGTATCAATAAACAATAATTATTATAAGGAAGTTGTAGTATGACAAAAACGAATATTATATCATCCTCGGTATGAACCAATATGTGCCTTACAGCTGGGACAGTAGTGTTCTGCGTCGTTGCAGGAGTCACAATAAGGAACGCAAGTGCAAGGATAACATCTGAAATAGAGGAAAAAAAAAATATTGGAGATTTACTATCAACAGACGGAGAAATAGAGACTGGTTGGAATATCAATTGCGAGCATAAAATAAACTAGATTTTTTTTAGTAAATTAATTGTTTCTCTTTTTTTCTCTTATTTTTTAGACAAAATTGTAGGTATTGGCTGCCTTGAAAGGTATTGCCTTGCCGCTATGAAATGTAGCATTCATAAAAATACGTGGTTTAGAAAACCTACAAAATTGCAAACTGCATCTGATGTGACAATAGTATAATTATATTGTCACTTAGCGTAAAAAAAACATTTAAATATTTAAGAGGCCAGTCGTGGCGCAAGTGTGACAGGAAACGTAACAGGTTGTGGGTTCGATTGCCACTCGAGGAAGTGATATATTTAATATTTTTATTTCATTTTCCATTTCATGATTGGAGAACAAACAAACAGACAGACAAGAATTCTGCTGAGTGGTTTTACAGTTTCTATAGTCGATATGTTAACCGACTCAATTTTTATATTTTTTACATCTTTCATATAAGGACTCGATATTTTTCTTATGTATAGAGATTATTTAAATAACTTACAGGATGAGTAGTATATGTGTACATATGTTAAATTTACGATCCACTTTGGTAACGACACTGGCATTGCAGTAAGGACAGACCAAAGCACTGGCCTTGGGACCCACAGGTACGACGCTCATGTTATATGGAACTTGAAAAATTGAAAATACACCTTGAGAATTTAAGAATTAGGTTTTAACTATACAAATGAACATGTAAGTATAAATCCAAAATAATTACATATTTATGTCTTATTTCATTTTTGACATGAAATAAAACAATTATTGGATTAATAAGCAACAATAACTTAATACCCATTATTGAAGAAAATCCATATTATCATAGAGTACTTAATAATGATATGAAATCATACATAGAGTTTGATTATAATTATATGAAATCCATACATTGATCGCTAAACATACATAAGTTGTTTATTTGTGAGCCATTAGTAGTAAAACAAACATTAAATGTTAAAGGAAGCTTGAAGATTGCGTTAAAGAAAGATTCCAATAGTAAAAACTGCATCTAAATCAGTTTAACTATTTCAAAGATCAGCGTGAACAAACGCACAAACAGACAATAAATTAAAATAAAACTTTGTTTTGGATTCTATTACATTAATAAAGGCCTCAATTAATATATTTTTTACATATCCATACCTATATTATAAATTCGAAAGTAACTCTGTCTGTCTGTCTGTCTGTCTTTTACGCAATCAGGCCCAAACCGCTAATTTAATTGTGATAAAATACTCATATAGAGATACTTGAGGGTCTCGGGATGAGCATAGGATACTTTTTTTTCTCATATTTTTTATATTTTCGATATATACCCATATATTAAAATACTTATTAATTTGACATGCAATTTATTCCGCCATGTTAATAAGAACCGTCGCGTTGCTAAGCAACGATTTGCAAAGTTTGCTGTTATAAATCGTCACCCAAAATGAGCTTGCTTAACGCATCTCTCTATTGAAAACTGAAAATAATTTCATAAATATATTTAATAAATATTCGTATAGTTCAAGCGGGCGTAGCCGCGTTCGGGTCCACTAGTCTTCTTTATATAAACACCGATACCTTACGATTTCATTATAAATATTGATATATATTGTATATAGATGTAAATAATCCTATGAGTTTAATTTTAGGAATCTAATCACGCACGTATAATTTTAGCTTTATATATTAAAATGTACACATAGTAGAGGAATAGTACTCCTCACTTTCCGCGGAATTCTAGAGGCATTGCGTGTTGAGTGGCGGAGAATATACATTTCAATAAATATTTCATTTACTACTTCCTCGAGTGGGAATCGAACCCACAACCAGGCGCGTTTACAGTGCCCCTTTGTGCCCATACGTCACAAATGCTTCAAAGTACATTAAAAGCAATCAGTAATGTAACATACACTGGTACATGTGTTGATTAAAGAGTAAATAAATAAAATCGATATCACTATTTGAAATATTCTACAACATATATATAGATAATTTATTAGTGTTTTTAAATAGAAAAATCAAATATAAATTACCTTTACCTATATTGCTTAGAATATAATAAATAAACACCACTTTTACGTCGATTAAAACCGACTTCGCCGCAGTACAATCAACAGGCAACTAACAGCGTCCTTGCAGTTGCATGCCCTTCGTACTCGTAGTTCACGAATGCAGCTATTATCATACTAAGTTGTTTAGTATAGTACTTTATTTAATATCTCCTTGTAGCCAGTAACATCGTGCGCGTGGTGCACGTGCTAGAGGACCTGATGAGTAACCATAAGAGTCCAGTTATATTGTACGAAATGTTGAAATGACGCTTTAGTGAGAGATTCGGTATCATAGGCATTTTATATTGGGTATATAAAAAAGATCTGTAATATCTGGTGAAAAACTATAGTGGCCCAGCTAAATTATCTATACATATAAATTAGGTACTGTACTGTATGTTGAGTTCCGCCACTCAACACGCAATGCCTCCAAAATTCGGCGGAAAGTGGAGTGTGAAAGTTATTTTATGTTGTTAGCATCTCTGTAGGGACATTTTGTTTGAAAAGTTGTGACAAGCGTATAAGAATTCCAACTTGGCTTGAAGAAAACGTATAGCTTAGTGGTTAGAACGTCTGAACGGATTCCAGGAGGCGCGGGTTCGAATCCATATTTTTACGTTCTTATTTGCTGTGCAAAGTTGGAGTGTGTCACTTGTAACTGATAAAATAATACAGGATATCTTTATCTTCTACTCCATTTACAATAGCTGATAAGATAATTATTTAAAAGATACCCAGGCCAGGATACATGCACCTGTAGCTCCTCTGATGTTGCACGGGGTCGTGGGAGGCGGTGATCACTTACCATCAGGTGACCTGTACGCTCGTTTGCCTTGTCTTTTTCCATAAAAAAAAAGTAAAAAGTAGACATTATAGATAATGTATTTAATTAGATAAGTAATAATACTGTTTTGTTTAAAATGGTTGTATTACTCCATAATTTTTTTGTACAATTTTTTTTACTGTAGATTATATTTATTATTATTATAAATATTTGCCGTCATAGTTTTTTATTTAGAACTTTTTAAGGAGAAAATTTCGTCATATACAACCGTCCACACAGTGCACACACGGATGCTCTTTGCAGCATTTTTTATCTTTTACTCCACTCCACTCCAATTGATCGTATTGTGAACTGCTGTATCCCTAGCACTTTCACTTCACTTCTGATTTCTAAAAGCATTATAATTCTAAAGATTTTGTACATTGAAAATTAAAATTTCAGCCAAACATTTGTTTTTGTAGCAATATTGTCAAACAAAATATTTTATATTTATATAACTTTTTTTAACCGACTTCTGTAAGAAAAGGAGGTTATCAATTCGACTGTATTTTTTTTAACCGACTTCGGTAAGAAAAGGAGATTATCAATTCGACTGTATTTTTTTTTTTTTATTTTTTATTTTTTTTTTTATGTTTGTTACCTCATAACTTTTGACTGGGTGGACCGATTTTGAAATTTTTTTTTTTATTTGAAATGTGAAGCTTCCCGAATGGTCCCATTTTTTTTTGGTCCATGTCTGACAATGGTATCTATGAGAAAATCACATAAGTCTTAAATTTGCATTACGTATGTGCGCGACAAATAGCCGAATAAGTCAATGTCGCACTAACCGATTTTGATGATTCTTTTTATATTTGAAAGGATACAATTCAAGGATAATTTGGTGAAAGTTTGGTTAGGTTTCGATTATGGAATCCAGTGAAAATTGAGAAAGTTTGAAAAAAAATGATTATACTGTAATAGTTACAAGCAAAAACTTTTAAAATTGATGTCAGAAGTGAGATTCCTGATAGTTGCATTTCTTTTCAACCAATCTCAAAAAAGAGGATGTTCTCATTTTCAACCAACTTCAAAAAAGGGAGATTCCGAATTCACCCGAATATTTTTTATGTTTGTTCTTGTCAATATACCAAAATGTAACTTTGCACAAAAATAATAGCTAATTAAATGAAGTTTTACATAGAACAATCACAACCACTCGTTGACAACCACTACCACCACCATCACCACTCGTTCAAGAAGCATCATTTTAAGATCTACTCATCACTAAAAATCGTAAAATAAATTAATTTTTAACAAAAACAAAAACCGACTTCTAACAACGAACTAAAAAGTGAAAAATAATTATATAAAGATTTTATAATTTTGAAGTCGGTGTCAAACTACTGCTACAACACCCTTACTACAATATCTAATTACTAAGCCTGTTTGTTTTACTTGGCACCGACTTCAAAATTATAAAATCATTATATAATTATTTTTCACTTTTTAGTTCGTTGTTAGAAGTCGGTTTTTCTTTTTGTTAAAAATTAATTTATTATTTATAAGCCTTATATACTCGTATATATAAAAGGACTTGTCCTCACTGACTGAGGTAAGACGCACGCACAGCCGTAACCGCTGTGAACCACCAGAAACGTGGAATTTGGACAAAAGTTTACTTTCGTAATCTGGACATCCACTAAGAAGGGATTTTGAAAAATTTTAACCCTAAAGGGGTGAAATAGGGGTTCAAAGTTTGTATGGAAAAAAATTTAAATCGGCACCGATTTTTATAAAATTTGAAATTTAGATTTTTAAAAGTATTTAATTGAACACGTGTTTCATCGTTTTCTAGAATTCTCCCCCTAAGGGTGCAAATAAGGGGTTGAAAGTTTGTATGGGAAAATCCTTAAATCGCCACCGATTTTTATAAAATTTGATATTTAGACTCTTAAAAATATTTAATTAAACATATGTTTCATGATTTTCTAGAATTCACCCCCTAAGGGTGCAAATAAGGGGTTGAAAGTTTGTATGGAAAAATCATTAAATCGCCACCGATTTTTATTAAATTTGAAATTTAGACTCTTAAAAATATTTCATTGAACACATGTTTCATGGGTTATTAGAATTCACCCTTAAATACGCAAGCGAAGCTGCACGCGTCCGCTAGTTATTTATAAGATAGCTAACAGGTACATTTTTTTTTAAATTTAAACTTTTATCGTGTCCACGATTTCATTGAACAAATAGATTAGCATTACACCAAATTAGAAAATGATGCAGTTTGGCACAAAGCCCATTACTTTGGCTATTTAAATCGTAACAATCTATATTTTCAATGCGAGCTCGTGAGAAAATAAACTTACGATAACAGTAGAAACAGAATCGATGATCCACCAAACCTTGAGGAAATAAGAAAACAAATTAATATTATTTTTGAAAATTATATTTGTACATAAAAAAATAACTTAATATATTTACATGTAAATAAGCGTAAAATTTTATGAAGGTAAAGTAATACACATGGATTTGTTAGTCATAGATTCATCTCCAGATCATTAGGCATTAGATATATTATGCATATTAGGTACTTACCTATTCCAATCTTCAAAAAACTAACACAATTAAATAAAAAACGAAACGAACATACATTTAGGTATCACGACAAAAATATTTAAAACTACTATAAGCCTACGTTACAACATTTTAAAATAAAATTGTAAAATTAATAAAAAAAATTAACATTAACATAAAAATACCAAAAAACTAAATTACGAATGCAAAAAAGTAATGAAGATTAATCTTAGTTCGCTCTCTATAATTGAAATAAATAATAAGTATGAATAAACTATAATTATTATAAGGAAGTCGTGCTATGCCAAAAACGAATATTATATCATCCTTGATATGTGCCAATATACGCGTTGCAACTCGGGCAGTAGTGATCGGCGTTCTTGCAGGAGTCCATACAATAAGGAATGCAAATGCAAGGCCAACATCTGAAATAGACGAAAAAACAATTGTAGTAGCTACCTTAATTGTCAAAACGGAAGGTCGAGAGAGAGTTGTTTCTCTTTTTTTGTCTCCTTTTTTGACAAAATTGTAAGCATTGGTAGTTTTGCGGGAAGCTGCCACCAACTCGAAAGGTAGTATTGCTGGCAAAATTAAAAACAAACCTCTGGCTTTATAATATTATGTATATAATGTATTACTCATTCGCAATGAAATGTAACATTCATGAAAATACGTGGTTCAGATAACCGTGTCATTGAAAACCTAATCCTAATTGCAAGCTGCATCTGGTGTCATATTATAACTATTGGTGTCATAACATCTGGCGTCATAACATTTGGTGTCATATTATAAAAATTGTTTTGTTCTTATGTATAGATTCCCTGCGACTTAGTTGCAAAAGTATTGTAGTAAAAATCACTGCGTTCTTTTCATTCATCTTGCATCAGGTTTAGTGGCGGTACCCAACGCTACAATGGTAAAAAAGGAAGTATTCCTTAGAACTAGATTCAAATTCACAGCCCTCGTTTGCCTCAATTGGGCACAAGGAAATTTTCAAACACCCTTATATCTTTCGGCAGAAAGTGGGGAACGGAGTGTCTTAACACTAGGTTCCCTCTGCCTACCCTGCTGAGTGCCGGATACAGCGTGAACCTGAATTTCCTGCGTAGCGTTCAGTTCTACTACTCAACACGCATTGCCTATAGAATTCGGCGGAAAGTGGAGAGACAGTGTCTTAAGTCTAGATTCTAAAGTTCCCTCTGCCTACCCTGCTATGTGCGGGATCCACCGTGAAACTGTATTTTCAACACTTGCGTATATGTAGGTACATTGTACATGTTATGTATAACACTAATAGTGTCATGTTTCTTAGTAATTCTATACATGCGCAAATTAAAATTGATATAGTTACACCTGAATTGACCTTTGAAGACACCTCGCCTCAAAGTCGTCTCAATTACCCGTCAACTAATTATTATGAATTGTAATTTTTTTTAGGTCCACGCTGTATTCCGCGTATAGCAAGATAGGCCAAGGTTAGTGTTAAGGCACTCTACCCACTTTCTGAGGAATTTTAGAGACAATGCGTGTTGAGTAGCGAAACTCAACGCCGCGCTTTTTGTTGTAACAATAAAATGAGGATATTAAATAATTCATTCCCCACGGTAGGAATCGAGCCCGAAACCGTAACGTTATATTTTAAATAGTATTTTTTTAGTTAGGTTACCATTTCGAGCTGAATAGTAATATCGTAGTAGTAGCAGATTGAAAATTGGCCAGCAATAGTTGGCAATAATCAATTGGCTAACAAAACTAATATATCAACAAACTTCAATAGAGTGAGGCCAGTCGTGGCGCAGGGGCACAAAATGTTACTGTAAAACCAACTGGTTTTGGATTCAATCTCCACTCGAGGAGATGATTTTTTTTTTAAATAGCGCGGCGTTGAGTGCTGCTACTCAACACGCAATGACTCCAGAATTCGGCAGAAAGTGGGGAACGGACTGTCTTAACACTAGATTCCCTCTGCCTACTCTGCTCTGTGCGGGATACAGCATGAAGCTGATTATTTCAATAGAAGAACATACCAAATTTAATCTGGAAGCATTGTTTTTTTCTTTCACGCTGTATTCCGCACAACAGGGCAGAAGGAACATGTTTTAAAAAACTTATTGCTAAGACACTCTCCGCTGAATTAGCATTGCGTGAAAATAAATAAACATTACTAAAATAATAAAAATTATCGAAAATAAGTAACATTACTTTAATATTATAAGAATATTTAAATAACTTACAAACAAACGAATAAAATGCAGGCAATTATATGTGTTCTTGTGTTAGATTTATGATCCACTTTGGTGACGACGCTGGCTTTGCAGGAGAGACAGACCAATGTGGTGGCCTTGGGACCCACAGGTACGACGCTCATGTTATACGAAACTTGAAAAATTGAAAATACACCTTGATAATTTAAAAATTAAGTATTAGCTATACAAATAAATAAATAAATTCACGCAGTATCCCGCACACAGCAGGATAGGCAGAGAGAACCTAGTGTTAAGACACTCCGTTCCCCGTTATTGGATTAAAAAGAAGCAATAAAATGCTCTTCAAATGAAAATACAAAATTCTTCTTGTTGCTTATATAGAAAATCGAAAATCGCGATGAGACACCTCTTAATAAACAAAATGAGCTAAATAAAACCGTTTAATAAAAAATAAGAGCTGCACTTTTAGCATACGTATTTTTTTGGAGTCCAGAACAATATTTCACTACAATTTAAAAAAATATTTTTTGGCCCACCCTAACGTATATAGAGATATATGTACATAAATTATTAAATCAAATCACCTTCACGCTGTATCCCGCACACAGCAGGGTAAGCAGAGGGAAACTAGGTTAAGACACTGTGGGGAACGCCCCACTATCTGCCGAATTCTGGGGGGCATTGCGTGTTGAGTGATAAATTATTAGGGACTTTTAAATAAAATAATATAAATCATATACCTGTATAGCTTGTAATTTAACAAATAAACACCACTTTTATGCCAATTAAAACCGACTTCGCTCCAGCACAATCAACAGGCAACTAAAAGCGTGCTTGCAGGTGCAATCCCTTCATAGTTCACGAATGTAGCTATTATTAGGCCAATTTGTTCAGTATAGTACTACATTTACTACTTCCTAGATACATCGTACGCGTGGACTTTAAGATATTTCAGCTTATCACATATTTTTATCGAAAATATAAGTTAATAACCCCTGGGAAGCAAATATCAAATAGTTGTATTTAAGGCTCCATTTTTTATTGAGGTTAGTTGTGGCGCAGGGTTACAAATGGGGGTGGGTTCAATCCTCACTCGAAGAAATCAAATATTTTATTTAAATGTATATTTCCATTTTTTTCGCTCTGCTATCGGGAATCAGAATCCGTCAGAAAGTGGCTAACGGAAGTGTCTAATAGGAACGGAGTGTCCCAATACTAGGTTCCCATGTTCCATCTACCTACCATGCTATGAGCGGGATACAGTGAAAAGCTAATAGACGTTTCCTCGTATACTTTGTATATATAATCTTTTATCTTGTTATTGGTAAAGGCAGTATTTTAACTGGATCTCTTCTGCATTTTTATGTTGTGAAGAATTATCTCTATTTGTCACGTAAAATTCGACCAAAAGTGTAGAACGGAGTGTTTTACCATAGATAGAAGTTTCTCTTTAACTATTATCTAATTATTTAGATTTTGTAAACTATGCTTTTAATTTCGTTTCGTTAAATCTTACACAACGTATACAAATATACATGGCCGATCGCGATGGCAATAACAATAATAAAGGAGGTAGAAAAATAAAACAAGAAAATTTTATCATTAAATTTTAATCGTACATAACAATCTTAATATAAATTATATGTAAAATATAATTAAAGTACAGTTAAGTAAAAAATGTTATAAACTGAAAGTAAAGATGATGGACCTTGAAATGGCAAGAAACAGTTTTGATATTCAAATATTGTATTCTTTAGTTCACATCTTTACTTATTAACGCAATGTTAAGAAGATTTGTTCTCTAAATGAAGAAATGAAATAATTATTTCATTTATATATTATTTGAGGGTCACCTCTACAACAGGCGCACTTACAGTCTTATAATTTTTTATATCAGATAACATGTTAAGCTGTTTCTGAGATTAGCGTGAACAAACGAACAGACAAAAAAAAACATTGGTTTTAATTCTATTACGTTATTAAATGCCACAAATAACATTTTTTCTTATACAAGTTCCATGTACAGATACCAATCCGTTGCGATTTTATTATAAGTATAGATATAAATAGTAATATTACATGTGGGTAGATGCAAATAAAATTCTACATAACACTTGAACGTACTTATAATTTACTTCAGTAGTAAGATCTATACTCGTATACTATAAAATAATAAACAAAAAAATATATAGAACGTCTAAATAATAATTACAAAATATTTAAACGTATTTAAAAAATAAATAAATAGCATAGGTGCCATAGTAAAAGAATAATTATTGTTAATCTCAGTTCATTATCTAATTAAAATAGATAAATAGGAGATCGATATAAAATTATATTATACGGAAGTGCCAGAACGGAAGGTTATCCTTGGTATGTGCCCAAATACGCGTTACAACTCGGACAATAGTGATCGGCGTTTTTGCAGGAGTCCATACAATAAGGCACGCAAATGCAAGGCCAACATCTGAAATAAGAAAAATATTATAAAAATAAGACCAGGCGTAGCGCAAGAATATAAGTGTGTGTCCATAAGCGCGATTGTTATGGGTTCGATTCCCATTCGAGGAAATTAAATATTTAGTATTTTTTTATATATTCACTCTGATGTAGGGGCAAAACGCTTGATTTTTAAACGTTCATTTCTACTAGTGTAAATGAAAATATAATATTTTTTATTTTTTCGGTTTGGTGTGGAGACAGAGCGCATTGAATTTCGTCACTCAACACACACTCTCTCCAGAATACGATGAAAAGTAGGGAAGCAGAGTGTCTTAACACTAGGCCCAAAAAAGATATATAAATGTTGTAATTACATTAGGCGAGTGAAACATTTCTTAAAGTCTATATTTGCTCGTGACACACATAGATAATATTCTAAGAAACGCTTTAGCTTGTTTATTGGAGATTATGATAATAGTTTATAAATGCAGGCAAAGATAATACTTAAGGTAATTGCCGAGACTGTATAATTGATTGTTTCGTTTTAAGTGTTCTTGTTATTTAAGAAGTTTATATGTAGAAGTATATCGTAAAATTAGAGGAAACGAAAATAAATATATTTATTTATATGTCATACCTACTTATATTGCTTACAATGAAATACAATATTCATAAATAAACATGATAGGTGTGTCATTGAAAATCTTATCAATTGTAAGGTGCATGTGGTATAAAAATATCATAATTACAATGCTTAAATAATTTAAATAAAATCTCATTTACCACCCAGTTCTGAAGGCATTGTGTATTGAGTGGCGGAACTCAACGCCGCGTTTTCCCTCGACACAAGAGCGAAGAAATGAAAATATAAATTTAAATAATTATTTCCTGGAGTGGTGATCAAACCCACAACGAGTCGTGTTTACAGTCACACACTTGTGCCCATGCACTACAACTGGCCAAATACTTGTAATGTTACTTTAAATGGAAGATTGTTTGAAAATAAAAAATAATTTTTGCGTTTACAACTTTACACCATAATATGAAACGTTAGATTATTTTCCTGTTGCAATTTGCTAGCGTGACAAAACTAGTTTAGTAAAAATGCACACAGCCTTAAAACAGTTCTACAAAGAAAATATTCCAAACATAAATATTTCTCGGAGCCTTATTCTAAGAAAATTTGGCTGTTGTTTATTGATAGCTAATATAGAAAATGTAAATAACATACATAGTAACAAAGGTTTTTAAAAGTTAAAAACATATTTTTAGTAAAATAACTTACAAAAATAAAAATAAAAGGCAGGCTATAATGTGTGTTCTTGTGGTAGAGTTGAAATCCACTCTGCTCACGATGGTGGATCTGCAGGAAGGGCACACCAATGTGGTGGGCTTGGGACCCACGGGTACGGCGCTCATGTTATCTGAAATTTAAATATGCATTTTAATAGCTTTAAAAAAAGAGAAATAGGAGAAAAAAATAATGGTAGTGGTATACGACGACGATGTGAAACCAAAATTTTTTTCGATGCAATTTTTTAGAAAGAATATTATTTTTAGGTTTTGCAATAGATTTTAAGTTTTTTCTGCCTACCCTCCTGTATACAAGCCACAACGTGAGAGTAAAAACAGTTTAATAGATAGTAAAAGTAAATATTTATTCACAAAACACCTTATCCAAAACTATGTTAAACTAATAAAAGATGTAGAATAAAATATTCATAAAATTTAAAGGTTAATCTTAACAATGTAGTATGGCGTAACAATTTCTCTTTTATTAGAAGCGTCGTGCTAGGTGCGTTCCACATAACGCGAGCCACTGTCACTTTTTACAACACACTTACATAGACCGACCTCACTTATTACAGTTATTTTAAGTCACGAAAACACTTTCGATTTTACAATAAACTGTACACCACTAGGAAAATTAAATAATAAATATAAGAAAACTATAATTTACCTTTATTCCTTTTAATTTAATCAATGAACACTTTTAAAACGATTGAATCCGACTTCGTCGCGGCACAATCAACAGGCAACTAAAAGCGTGTTTGCGGTCTCTTCACGAATACAGCTATTATAATGTCAATTCGTTTAGTACTTTATTTATTATAATTTTTAATATGTTTTTCTGTATATAACAAATATATGTATTATTTATTAAAGTAGTGTATGTAGAAATATTAATTTTATTTTGATGTAATTTTAATGCGCGGTTTCCAAGCAGCACGGGTTCTAATCCTACTATATTTTTTTTTTTTAATTTTTTCTTATAAATCTAATAATATGTTTTTTTTTTAATAATACCTTTAAGTTCTCTTAAGTGTGGAATAATATTTAATTTTTTTTTAATAATTTTATTGTAGTATAAAAATATATTAATTATTGTAACTATAATATTTATTTCATTACTCACTCATTTTATTACATTTTTTTTATTAAAAACACACTCATTCATTTAAAATGAACGAATACCAATGCTTGTTGATGATTCATATCACCTTGTGTCGAACTTGTGACGTCATCTAAAGCCGTGATTATAAAATTAGTCTAGAAGCGCTGTCATAATACGTTGCAAGTAGTCTTTAAATAACAGAAAATCGTGAGCTTCTTCAGAATATAGAATAAATTATTATAATAATTATGTATTTTATATTATAGATATAGAAACGTTTATTTACCTTTTCACATGTAAATGTTTTAGTTCAGTTCAGTTCGTTTATTATGGCGGCAGTTGAATAAATGTTTTAAAATATTGGTATAAGGCTACAGCGGCTATATGACATATTTAAAATGTTATAGTAAAAAAATAGTTTTTGAAACGCCATATAGAAAAATATATTAAAAATGTCCTAGAACAATAATTACACTCAGTAATACAATGACCTCCATTAGGTACTCTGACACGCAAACACGAACATTAGCTGGTATGCTCTAAAATTTCCATAGAAATGAAAACATTTCAATTTAAACAAAGCTTTTTAAAGATTTTTTTTGTAATTTTTAATGTAATTATAAAAATATTGTAATATATTGATTTATTCTGTAATGAAAAATAAACTGAAAGACTATTTATAGTTTGGAAACTGTCAACATATCAAACGTAATTAGTCCACGGACAAGATCGTTATACGGAAATATTCATTTATTTTAATATATGGATAGAAATTAAGGCCTATTTATTACTGCAAAGCAATAACACTTTTATTATCTAAATCAATAATAATAAAAATTATTATATAAATAACATATTAAGATAACAATAATACCAGAATACCCATTCACACGTTATTATGATTTTAATATAAATATTTTTTAAAAGAACACACACATAATGAGAAAAACATGATAATAATAAAAGAAAAAAATAATAATTAAAAAATTTTATTATCTTAAAACTACCTTTTTGTACACAATTATAGTTATAGTTTTATTTTTAAAATAAATAATTGATCTTTTTATAAATGTTTTGTAAGATATCAAATCTGTTTCTATTTTCCTTTTAGATTTTCGAGACATTGCATGTTCAGTGGCGGAACTCAGCTCCGCGCTTAAGAAAAGGGGGAAATTAAAATAATTTAAATATTAACATTTTTAATAATTTTAAAGTGTTATTCCATACTCAGGAAATATTCATTTAGAAAACGCATAATTTTGAAATGAACTTAGCGGAATTTGAACCTGTGACTCTTAGACGGTTGAAAAAGGCAAGGGTTCAATTACATTAACGTTAAAAAAATACATTTTCTAAGTATAAACATTCCCCCGAGTACGGTTCAAAAACAAAAAATAATTATTTAGATTGTTTAAATTTTCTAGTTAAAACACGTCGATAGGTTAATTCAATATTTCAATTTTATCAAACTCAGAAAAGACAATTAAGATTAAAATCAAAATCCATATTTCACAATACTTTTTCAACCAACGTAAGATCCAATATACGCGTTGCAGTTTGTGCAGTAGTGGTCGGCGTTGTTGCATGAATTGACGCAGTAAGGCATGCACGCGCACGGCCAGCATCTGGGAAACACAATAAGAATTTTAAGTATGGCGTTTACATAATAGTACATACGGAATATAGAAAATAAGCTAAAATTCTTTACTGAAACAAGATGTGTTAAGGTAAAGTAAGGTAAACATTTTTATATAGCTTCATTACAGCGAATGATACTAATTTAGATTAGGCACTATTGAATCAAGAAGAACGTTATATAGTAGGATATGAAGAATTTAGATGTCTTTACTTTTAAATTATAATCTTTGTAATTTACTTATTATTTAAATATCTCCATATAATAAAAATTAAACATAATTGCGACTTATTCGCTTTTAAACTCGCGTAAATTCTATTAAGAAATAAAGAAAACTAAACTCGACATAAAGTAAAGGAGAATACGAGGAAAAACATTTACTATCACATTTTATATGAAATTGTTGTTACACAATGTACACAAAGCCCTACCTTTATCTAATATATCGTGTTATACAGGACAAAGAAATAAACAAGGAATATAACTAACAAAATAAAATCATAACAAACGTACGTTTATATTTAACATATATACATACCTACTTCAAAAGTAACCATTATATAAAGTATTTTTTTTTTAGTTTCACTCTGTATCCCGCATGTAGCTGGGTAAACAGAGGGAGCCTAGTGTTAAGACACTGCACTGACCACTTTCAGCCGAATTTTTCTAGGCATTGCGTGTTGAGTGGTGGAATTCAACGCTGCGCTTTTTGAAAATATTAATCTATATATATAAAATCGAAAGGTCACTCACTCATCACGAAATCTCAGAAACTACAAGTGCTAGGAATCTGAAATTTTGCATAGGAGTTACTTATAGGACGTAGGTGCTCGCTAAGACGGGAATTTGCAATATTCGATTTCTAAGGGGTTGTTTTTAGGGTCGAAAGTTTGTATGAAACTTCGTTACTACAAATGCTAGGAGTCTCAAATTTTGCATAGACGTCACTAGAACGTAGTCATGGAGACAGAAATTAATAATAACATAGTTCACGCGGGTGAAACCGCGAGCAGGCCGCTAGTATATAACAATTAATTCCCTTGAGTGGGGATTGAACCCACAATCGTCGCGTAACAGTGACAAGCTTGTGCGCCTGTACCACGACGGCCTCAATGAATATTTTGCTTATCAAATATTTTAGTTTCGTGTTATTATCTTTATGTTTTACATGTAAAATAAAGATAAAATGCTTAAGCCCCTTTTAAATATTGTGAGAATAACAATAGAACAAAACAAAAGACAATACATAAATCTGAGATAATCGAGTTTATTCTTGAAAAAGTACTCTGAAATTTTATTGATTCTGTGATGAGTCAGTTTCAAAGTAAAATAAACATGATAAGACCTACACATAATCCGTACGAGCGTGTTTCCGTACGAGCTTCACGGAATTAAAATAGTATTCTATTCTTTCGCACTCAGTACACCTATAGTGTATGAATAAGAGTAACTAAAGACCCACATTATTTAAATATTACACATGCATTATTTATGTAAATAATTAATATTTTTCCAAAATAACTATATTCAGTGATGTATATATTAAAATTATTAAATTAAACAATACAGTTTTCTAACTTTATAATTTCAATGATTTAACTAGCATTTATATTGGTTCTCAGTTCCTCTTTTAAACAAAAAAATAATTTACTTTAAACGTAAACAGTTTTCCTGTCTAATTGAGTCACCATTTTACAGATAAGAGATAAATTAATTTTTAACAAAAAGAAAAACCGACTTCTAACAACGAACTAAAAAGTGAAAAATAATTATATAAAGATTTTATAATTTTGAAGTCGGTGCCAAGTAAAACAAACAGGCTTAGTAATTAGATATTGTAGTAAAGGTGTTGTAGCATTAGCTTGACACCGACTTCAAAATTATAAAATCTTTATATAATTATTTTTCACTTTTTAGTTCGTTGTTAGAAGTCGGTTTTTCTTTTTGTTAAAAATTAATTTATTTTACGATTTTTAGTGATGGGTAGATCTTAAAATGATGCTTCTTGAACGAGTGGTGATGGTGGTGGTAGTGGTTATGATTGTTCTTTGTAAAACTTCATTTAATTAGCTATTATTTTATTATCAAAGTTACATTTTGGTATATTGACAAGAACATACATAAAAAGTATTCGGGTGAATTCGGAATCTCCCTTTTTTGAAGTTGGTTGAAAATGAGAACATTCTCTTTTTTGAGATTGGCTGTAAAGAAATGCAACGATCAGGAATATCACCTCTGACATCAATTTA
>JAEBDU010000087.1:0-158780 GCA_016802625.1 Heliconius numata
GAATAATGTATCGTTCATTTTGTTTTGCTTCGTATAATAGCTTACGGCTTTAGCGTATTGGAGGTTTAAAATATCTATTAAAGTTAATTATTAATAGTAACTCTTATTAATAAATACTTTTAACATTAATTTGGCCATCATGTCAATGGGGCAGTGGTTTTCTGTAAATAAGAAGGTTGTTGGTTGATCGATTTCCTTGCTGTAGCAAAATTAGGTGTGATGTTGAACTTCATTATTCAAAGTCTTGTTTGAAAATTTGGACGGAAAGTGGAGAACGGAGTATTTTGAAATTAAATTTTCTGTCTGTCTTCCTGTATGCGTGATAAGCGCTAAAACTCTACATATTTCACACTTTACAAAAATTAAATCTGAATAGCACAATTTTCAGTTTCTTTTTATCAGTTTTTAATTTTTAACGAGGCTTAGCCTGAAACTGAAGAATATTCTAAATTATAAACAGTTACAAAAATAAATTTATAATGCAAACACATAAATAAAATATTATATATTTCTAATGTACACTATTTTACCGTGTACCTATAATAAAAACCAAAATCTCTTAATTTTTTACCCAAAAAATATGGTTAGATAGAAAAAGAGGCTCTATGACCTTTTACTTGTAAGTCCCATACACTGTTCTGATCACCTCACAATAGCACATTCCATGGATTCACATGCACAGTGAATACTAATTAGTTTACAATCCATATTCATTATTCAATTACACCTTAAAAACTACTATTGAACATTAAAAGGTCAGTATTGTCAGTTTTGTAAGTAACGGAAACCAAGCCACCAAATCAAACCAAACCAAACGGTAAAACAGTTATAGAGCGTATATGAAGAGATTTAAAAGGACTTCCTTTTATCTACTTACCACGACCCATCTACAGTTATATGGCCGACTAAAGGGCTAGGCTCATTGGAAATTCGGGATACGATATACATTTTATATGCATTAGACTACAAGTAATGCATTATTCATATGCCGATATCTAATAAATATGCATATTAATTGTGATGGCATATTATATTATAATGGGATTCCAGAGATTTGGGAGCTAAGGGTATGCCTTCGGTTTTGGTTCTTAATTAGATTTTTTTTATTGTGGGGGCAGTCGTGGTGTAGCGGTATAGCTAGCAAACACGGTGATTATAGGTTCGATACTCTGAAGACCAGTAGCATTTTTTTAGCTTCACGAAAAAATATAGGTAGAAGAAGCCTGGGCACCTTGTATTCACGCACTTTGGGTCACCACATTTCACTATATTCGTGATTCATTACGAATTGAGTGGCGAAATTCAACGCTGCGTTTTGTAGTAACTAGAGTGACGAAATGAACATATTAAATATTTCATTCAATCAAGTGGGAATCGAATCCACAACCTTCGCAATCAGACCCTCTCCCACCAATATTACATATAATAAATAGAACACGCGTTCAGCGTGAACAAAAGTGTAATTTGTCTACGATAGAAAGACATCAGCGGAAGGGATCGTTGCGTCACTTAGGGACGCTTATCTCTATATTAGTTTTACTGGAACAAATGATTTTTATATACGTGTATATTATTATTGCGTAAACATACTTATTAGATTTTTTTACTATGTATTTAGTTAATTTAATTGAAATCTCATTCCATCAAAACCATAAATGTGAAATGGGAGCCAAGTTAACTCTTGAGTAATGCGTTGTTTTCGGCTTCATCGGCTGAAAATAATTTAAGTTATTTGTGGGTGCCGAGTTCAGTGTTGATTCGGGGTAAAATTAAAGCACTAAATTTCACAGCTTTTTATGTACAAGCTTTATTATATTGGCAAGTTAGTAATTCCAATTTGTACTGTACTATTAGCAAGTGATCACATCATCATCATCTCCTATTCTTTTATGGATGAGCATTTAACTTGGCTCTCATTTCAAATTAACGTTTTTCATGGGATAAACTTTACAACTTTTTAATAAATGTGCCAAATTCCGTGCACGCAAGTTTAATAATTTACGAGTTATAAACGGCTTAAAAGTAGCTTAAAATAGTTCATGTAAAACGTGTTCAACCAAAAAAGTCTTCAGCTTTTTTATATTCATATAGGTAAAAAAAAACCAGTTTAACGTTGTTTTTCGCATGTAGATAGGCAGAGAAAGCCTTGTGTTAAGACAATCTGCTCCTCATTTTCCGCCGAATTGGGAGTATTGCATGTTGGTTGGCGGTTCTCAACGTCGCGGTTTGTCACAGCGAAGAAATGAAACTATTAAATATTTCATCAAAATCTGTTCTTTTCAGCTTAAAAAAAAATAATATTTATTATTATTAATAATAACTATCCTCCAATAAAGGGTTAAGCTATATAAGCATCAAATATAAGTTTATAATATTTTGAGTAGCTACTGAAGTAAACCCCTTGATGTAAACGCAAAGCCTGTTCTAGACGAGGGTGCGACAAAAGGGTTGGAAGTGAATCCATGATCTACGGCGATTTGTACCTTATGTTAAATTATTATTATTTTGTCTATATAAATACAACACTATGGTATTTTAAAGAAGAAATAGTTTATCTATTATAGTTTTTATTTCCAATTTCAATTTTCTTTTAATGATTTTGAATTTTTCTGTCTGGTGGACAAGCAGCGTTCAGTTTCACCAAATTATACTTAATATATTGAATACGGACAATACGTGGGGAGATGAGTGTCTTGACACTAAGTTTGCTCGGCTTATTAGTACAGATATACAAACGAGACTATAGGACTTAGAAAGTTAAAATTTGGCATGTGGGAGAGGGAGTGCAGAGCAGGACAAAGAAAAGACATCTCGAAATTTCTAAGGGGCCAAAAAACCAAAATCCTTTTCTTTCATCTAACTTTCAAAAACAAAGCTTTTGATAACTACTAGTGTTATATAATAGCTTCAACATTTTAGCATTTCAGCAAGAGAGATACATGTGGGAGTGAAAAACGAATTTTTCCATTTAGCACTTTTTGCGAATAACCGTCGCGGCAATTAGACTCCGCAATCAAGGGAAATTGTTTGGTTAGATCGGTCAGTTGTGTCACGCGGGGAGAATGACACAGATTTTGCCAATTTTTTTATTAAAAAAAAATGGAACTGAGTTTTGTTAGTGATATATTTTTTTTTTTCGATAGTGTTTTTTATTAATATTGTATTTTTTTAATATTATGATAATTGTGATTTCGATTCCTGTTTTGGGGAAATATTTAAAATATATATATATTAGTATATAAAGCATTAAACCAAGTCGCACTCAATATTTCTATAAAAAAATACAGTCGAATTGATAACCTCCTCTTACAGAAGTCGGTTAAAAAGTGTGAAACTTTTGAAATTGACAAGTATTGGCTGTCCGGTGCCTTATATATAGCAATCAAGTCTTTCAGTTCGCACATCATGCAATATCTATTACTAATTAATATGAGTAGCAAGTTTCATACAAAATCTTTCAGTTATTGCTTATTCTAAGAATATTATTGCAGTAACAGTAATAAAAACAATAGAAATCATAAACTTAATCAAATCATAATATTATAATTAGCTTCATTCTGTACCCCACTTATAGCAGGAATCAAGTGTTAAAACACTCCATTCACGACTTTTTGCCAAATTTTCAAGACATTGCTTGTTTAGTGTCGATATTCAACACCGACCTGTTTTTGTTATTCGAGTGAAGTAAAGAACATATAAAATAATAAATTTCCCCGAGTAGAGATCGAAACTATAACCAATGCGTTCACAGTCACTTGTGCCACTGCGCCATAAGGGTCTCATCATAACACTTCATAATTTTATATTGAAAAAGATTCTTTAAGTATCCGCATACTATATAACATTTTAAAATTAGCCTATCAATGATAGTAACGATAGAATACCCTTCCTTTAAGATTCCTCTTAAGATTGTATAAAAACAATTAAGATCTGTTTTAAACCAACTCATTATACCAGCTTAATTGGATTGTAAAATGAAATAGGATACCCGCTCTAAAGCTCTTGAAATTTTATATTTAAACTTACCTCTAATAGAATAGATATTTTACTAATAATAAATCGGTGTTCTTGTTACTGGAAATTCATTAGTATTATTTTATGCCATTATTTAATTTGTTAAAATGGTTGTAGGTTCGATATTTATCTGTAGGACGAAATTATTTTCTTTATTCCGATGCAATATAAAGTGCGACGTTTCTCCTTCATATGCAATGTCTTGAATTTGGGCGGGATGCGGACACCGGAGTGCTTATCTCTGCCTCTCCTTATTTAAGTGGAATAAAGAGTGAAGCTGAAAAATAATTATAGACCCGGTACCGACTTCCGTTCTCCATTTTCTGCTAACTTCTGGAGAAATTCAGAGGCGTGTTAGGTGGCGGAAATCAACGCCACGTTTTGCGTCATTACCAGAGCTGAAAATGAAAATATTAAATATTTAATTCCCCGGAGTGACAATCAAACCCAAAACCGTCGTGTTTATAGTCGCATGCTTCATACACCTGTTGCCTTGAGTTACGGCGGCCTAATTAAAGATATATTATTGTCCTATAAAAAACTAAAATACTTAACTTTAATAATATATTAAGCGATATATTTTCCATATCTCTCTTTCCTCTTCCTCCTCTCGTTGGATACTGGAACGAACTAGTTCCGTTCAGTGTAAACTAGTTCGCAGTAATACGCGGCACCACAAAGTTTTGTCACACCTGTGTATAATAAACATAAAGTTGGCTATTATCTAAAGAGCAATATGGTTTTTGTTTATTTTTTTTATTCTACACTATATCATGTGGAATGGCCTACCCACGGTAGTGTTTCCAGGTCGGTACGATAAGGGTACCTTCAAAAAGCGCGTTTATCTCCACCTCAAAGGCCGGCAACGCACCTGTAGCTCCTCTGGTGCTGCACGGGGTCGTGGGACCGCCGCCCACCATCACCATCAGGTCACCCGAACGCTCGTTTGCCTTGTCTTTTTTCCTTAAAAAAAATATCCTTTAGTTAAGACACTCACTTCCCACTTTCTGTCCAATTTCTGAGATATATGGTGTTGAGTGGCGGAAATCTACGTCGCGCGTTTGGCTACTAGAGCAAGGAAAAGAAAATAATAATTCCATTTGCCCCCAAAATAAACATGTTTACATACAGACGCTGTGCCGCTACGATGGCCTCGTTCACAATTCACAATAAAACAATGTAATGAGACCATCTTTTAAAATCTTGTTTGGGGACACATAATGAAACGCGTTTCTTTAATCTAATTCCATTGAATCGGCGAAATGTAAGTCGGACTCGCTCACGATGGGTTCCGTATCGTTGTTTATACAAAAATTACAAAAAATCACGTTTGTGGTATGAAAGCCTTTTAAATATTTATTTCAGTTTGTTTTTTTTTCTGTATTCGTTGTTATAGCGGCAACATAAATGCATCATCTGTGAAAATTTTAAATTGTCTCATTATCACAGATGAGTGATGATAGACGGACGGACAGCAGATCGTAATAACAAGGTCCATTTTTATTCTTTGGGTATGGAGCCCTAAAAAGGACGTGAAAGAATTGAATTTAGACCGTCATGGTTTAATGGGACAGTATCTGATTGTAAACGCAATGTTTGCCAGTTCGATTTTTCTCTAGGTGAATGCACGGCGAGTAGAGAACGAAGTGTTCCACAATAGGTTCCCTCTACCCATCATGCTATGCCAAAATATGAAAATAAAAAAAAACATCATCCAAAATATAATATTCAATTGTAAAATCCACGATTACACACATTATAAATCACAAAGTTCGTTTGTTTTACACGATTTTATACGAGTGGTGTTCTCCCTACGAGAGGTGTTATTCCAAATCACCGGCCCGTAAATCTATCGACCCCAGTAATGACATTTTGTATTGAAAAAATCATATTATATACCTTTATTTTTGAATGATTGTTTCTTATTATTTTTGTTTTTTACTCTTCGCTCATATTCGAGATACTGAATGTTGAATAGCAGAGCTCAACCCCGCACGTTGTCTATTATATTTAATATTATAAAAATATATATATTTAAAAGTAATATATTTTTTTGCCTCCACGCTGTATTCCGCACATAACAGGGTAGGCTGAAGGAACCTGGGAACCTAGTAAACAGTCCGTTTCCATTACGACATATCCATCTCACTTTTCACTGAATTCTTGAGGAAGTATTAAATATTTAATAAACAATCTAGTTACGTTTTATATTCATCACCATTCAAAAATAGACAATAAGGAACTTTTGTTAATATATAACATCTCTTTATTTTCACCATCAAATTTTACCACAATCTGACATTTACCAAATAATAAACTAAATTTAATCTTATAATACGAAGAAAAACCGACGCGAAAATTTGTATTTAACCGTCGCAAGCTGACATCCTAAATGATTGCCGAAGTTTTTATTTGAGTTTGGACGTCATTCCCACCAACCACAGTTTTTACGCGCTATAAAAAATGTTTTTATTCAGCCATAGATTCGTGTATACTTATAAAACATTTTTTATAATAAATCTTTTTTATATACGAGTATATTTATTTTTTACGCAATATGTACATTGAATAAATTAGACAGGTTATTGGGTTCAAAAGAACTATAAATATATTTAGACACGAATTAGGGTGCGTTTTCAAATAGATTAGGTTCAGGCTGTATCCTACATACACCATGGTAAGTAAATGTAACCCAGGGTAAAGAGACTCCGCTCTCCACGCAGTGCTCAATTTGTCAAGATATTCCTTGACGGATCTCACCGTAGTGTTTAGTCTTGTCCAGATCTAGGGCATCTAGGAGATATAGGAAATCCCATGTGGGAATTGTATCCACAACTTTTGAATTAACATTCAAACTATGCCACTGCGTCACTAGAATACCTCAATAATATTTAACTTATTGTTATTGAGTGTAAAATAATACATTATAGTGAAAAATTGCGAATTTTATTTGTAAAAGGATAAATTTAGAGTAAAAAAATTGTATTAAATTTTCAGATATCATTCTGTATAAATAGTAATCTGATTTTCTCCTAAAGAGGACAAATTGTCAGATCTCTGATGGACCACTCAAAATCTACGAACATACATACATACCTTTGATGGGTTAAGTGGATAGGTATTAAGGTCACCTACCCATCGACAGCTATTACATTTTCAATCGAGATACATCATATATAAGACAGGGTTCAAATTTTAGTGCAGTCTCTTAATTTACATACAAAAAATATTTTCTCATATGAATTTTATTATAATTGCTACAAAAGATGAAACCACTATAGCTAAGAGTTTATTAAGTAGCGTGTTTTGCATGATTTATGAAAGCAATCTATCAAATATTTCTAACATTTTCTATGTTATATAATTATTGTAAGCTTTAATTAAAATCACGAATGTATGTCGTGGATTCGAGCCCAAATACATTCAAAATTTATACGTTTTTCTAAAACTATTTTATTATTTAAAATTTAATAATTAATTTTTAAAAATATTAATTTCTAATCTATTTATCTCTACTCTTTGCTTATTTAAGATAATTTTTAATATTTTATTTTGTTAACGTAACGTTTTTTTCTTTCACCTTCACGATCTATCCCACACCTGGTAGGGAACCTGGAAACCTAGTGTAACGACACTCTAAAACTATATAAAATAAGAAAAAACCACCACCCATAAAATTATAATCGATATATTTCAAAAGTTGTATTCGACTTCCACTGTACATGGATGAATGTAAGGAAAAAAAGTATTGATAAGGTTCCTTTCCACGTCAGATTAAGTGAAGCTATATATTTTCAGCAATCACTGATAGCTTTGTATGTACTTATCAGGAAATGAGGACTTCTTTATCAGGTTTTGAGTAGAGTATATGGTGAAAGAGAATGGGGAAGAATATACTAAATCAACTAACCTGAACCTGGGGGTTTGCATGGTCAAATCAAAATAATTAAAAGTTTTATATGACACATAATAAGATGTAAGTGTCCAAGGTAACTCTGATCACGGCTATAGTGGCTCATCGAAACGATTGATGTGATATGGTCTATAGTCTACTTCTATAAATGGACTATTATGACAAAAACAAAAAGATTTTTTAAAATTCAAATAAGTAGCTCCTGAGATTCATTTAAACTTAGATGATATATAGAAGTCTCATATTTTTGGAGGTAATTTAGGTATTTTGAGGATAAATTGGAGCTGGTACGTGTCGTAGTTCGTATGATGTGTTCA
Organism: Heliconius numata; assembly: GCA_016802625.1. Classification (NCBI taxonomy): domain Eukaryota; kingdom Metazoa; phylum Arthropoda; class Insecta; order Lepidoptera; family Nymphalidae; genus Heliconius; species Heliconius numata. The sequence continues at coordinate 8,245 of JAEBDU010000087.1, forward strand.
AATATTTGAAATTCTCTGTTCTATTCTGTTCTTCTTATTATGGAGTTCCGAGCGTGCCAGTTGAGCACAAATCACTTCGCCAGTGTCACGTTAAATGGAGAATTTGAAATTCTCTTTAATCTTGTCAATTAATAATCTTATTTAGAAGTAATTACTGTCTTGATCAATATTCAATATTTCGTAATGGACAAAAATTCAGCCATCTGTCCACAAAGTAATAATAAAAACTAAGAAACATATTATTGATAAATCCATTTAAATATTCCTTTATCACAGCACGGCTACCCTCTAATAATCTGGCATTAAATTAAATTAAACCTCGTTTTTTATTATTTATAGGGTGAAAATAAAATTGTACCTATATAAAAAAAAAGAAACGGAACGTTAATCTGGTGGAACCTCCGTCAAAAATCCTTTGTTATCGCCGAGTTATTTTTCAGTAGGTTTAGATGTACCAGACAAAGCGACTCGCATATTTCACGGCAAGTAATCTCATTTTAGTTCGCGGGGCTTACGCAAGTTTTTTTCTCTCTGTTCTCTGCGTTAATCCCCCTTGATATATTGTATTCGGACCTACAGTTAGCGGCAATTACATTTCTAATGGCCGTTGATACTTAATAGGGTAATTTGTTTAATAAAATTTAAAACGATTCTGGGGGTAACGGGGCTAGGGGTCGATTGTTCACCCTTTTCTGTTTGTTACTTTGGAGTGGAGTGGGGAGTGTAAGAATTTTCTTTTGTCCTAGGAATGCAGATAATTTAGGCAAACTAAATCTATAATGAAACAAAACTTTACTCTATTACTTTATTTCTTTTTTTAGTCTTATCGATTATCGCAAAATAGAACTTAGTGTCAAGACTCTCCGTTTTCGCATGAATTCGATTCGAATAAAAATCATCATTTCTATATAAATGTAACAAAATTTCAACATTACTAAACCACAAATTATTATTGTATGAATCCAATCAAGTCAGTACATTATTTAGTTTGAAATGCAATAAATTATCGAATATTAAATTGAAATTACATTTAGTACTATGAAATAAATCTGATTTCTCGTAGACCATTCATATGAATAGCCCACTTCGTTCCGGTGGCTAGAAAATATGTAAAGGACTTATTTTATTAGATATCGATAACGCTTCATAGTGCTATTTCTAAAGAAAATTTTAGCTTTATCTACAATTGTAAGAAATATCTACGTACTCAAATTTCATTTAATTCTTATTTCTAAGTCTCCGAAGAAGTTCCTACAAGTACAGTAGGTTGCGGACTGCAACGGCGGCGGATATGCAATATCCAGTATAAAAAAATATTTTTTCAATTGTAAACAATAGTTTAGGAATTATATCAGATTATCTTAAAATAAAAACAGTAAGGTTTTCTTTAAACAATATGCTGAGCTAGGCATATAAAACTTTCATTAATATCTTCGAATATATCACAAGTGAGAAACGTAGTGACTTGTCGCTAACTTTTCTCTGCTTTCCTACAAATTCATAAAAGCAGAGAAACACAGACAGAATACTAAGATTCTTGCGCATAGATAATATCACAACACGAACCTAGGACTTTTCGGTTAACAACACGCTACGTCAGCCACGAAAGTAATGTGGCGTGAATACTCGTACTTTACCAGCTATTATAATAATACATTTTTCTATGAAAGAGATTTTCATTTTACTAAAATGAAAAAAAGCCAACACATAAAAAAATATAAAATAATATATGGTATGACTTTAATTAAACATTCATTTTATAGCTCTTCATTTTATAATAATTATTTTGAATATAAATTCGAAGTAGCATTTAGCGTGCTTAGGACGTTAATGTTATAAATATTTATTCTCTCGTTAGCATTTCAATTTAATTGTGAAATGTTTTCTGCAGGATGTACTAATGTTTTAGCATAAGAACAGAATATATTTATTTAATCTTCACACTATATTCCGCATATAGCGTGGTAGGAAAAAGGAACCTTGGAACCAAGTGTTAGGATGCTCTGCTCCCCACTTTCTGTCCAATTTTCGGAACATAGCGTGTTTATTGGCGAAGCTCAAAGCCGCACTTTGTTTTGTTACCAGAATGAAATAATTCAAACCCTCGATAGAGAATCGAACCTACTACCAACAGACGCTGTTTCTTTCATTAATGATCTTTGGTCTCATAACAATAAATATTAATTCATTTGGCTACCCTTACGTTACTGCTGCGAACATCAAAAGTGAAGAAGCCCACTTAAATATTTATGTCTCCTCTGCTTATATTAAAGTCTCGGGAAATTAGACGAAGTGTCTTATTATGCTGTAAGTTTGACATTGTTAAGCTTGATGGAGATGAATTAAAATATTACTTATTTATAAAAGAATTCAATTTACGTGTAATCTGTATTAAAATCACCCAATTCTTAATTACCAATGATAATTCAAAAATTTACTAGACGTTTTGTGTCTAAACTACTTATTTTTGTTGCAGGAACCATTTGGCTCTGTTATTATGGTTGATTCTTGGCCTGATGACGAGCAATGGCGCCGAGATCACTTGTCCAAGCGAGTGTACCTGTCGCCATACCTTCAGCCAGGAGGTGGAGAGCTCTCTGCGAGTGGAGTGCACGCGGGGTGACATGCGCTCCATACCTGTGGACTTCCTCGACCATAAGGCTGATATCATGATCATCGCTGCACCACCGGACCGTCCTAATTACTTGACAATTGGACCTATTTTCACTCAGCCTGTACCATTCGTCAATCTAAAAGAATTGCATATAGTACGGTCAAGCGTTCCATCTATCGGACAATATTCATTTTGGGGTTTACAAAACTTAAGGGTCGTTAACCTCACTCATAACAACCTCACTAGCATTGGCGCTGACAATTTTCGTGGCCTAATTAATTTGACTGAGTTGCATCTCGGGTTCAACAACATTGAGCAGATGCCAAGTGAGACATTCCGCCATTTGACCGCATTGAGAACTTTAAGCCTGGCTCACAATCAAATTTCCGTCTTAGTACCCCGACTCTTCCGGATGCTGGCGAAACTATCGTACTTGGACTTAAGCTACAATCCGCTAGCTGATTTAAATCCTGAAGTATTTAAGGACATTCAACATCTACGTATATTTAGATGCAGGCGTTGTTTACTGAGGAGAGTGAATACACAAATTTATCACTTGGTACCACATTTGGATGAATTAGATTTGGGAGAAAATCAATTTAAATATTTGACGTCGGATGAGTTTATTAGTTTAAAAAAGTTAAAAAAGTTGAAATTGGATGGTAATCAGCTGTCAGTAATTGTGGACAACATGTTCGGTAGGAACAGGGAGTTACGAGTGCTATCGTTGGCACGCAACCGTCTCGCCCTCCTGGCGCCCGCCGCCCTCACTAATTTGACGACGCTTATGCACTTAGACATCAGCCACAATAAAATGGACAGGTTCCACTTGCAAACATTCGCCCCGGTTGTCGACTCCCTGAAGACTATCAATTTTAGCGGCAACAACTTACCATTAAATGAAATAGCAATTGTTTTGCAGATTTTACCAGAAGTGCACGGTGTAGGCCTAGCTAACTTGTCTATACATGAATTACCACCAAACTTTTTCACATATAATGAACATCTTGTAGCTTTGGACATATCATGGAATAAGATGACAGTGTTCCCGTACAAGCTGCTTACGAAGACGAAATTTTTACAACGACTCGACATATCTAAGAACAAACTGCACACTCTCAACGAAGAAGATCTTCAGAGACTGGAAGCGATCGCACACGTTGATATGTCAAAAAATCATTGGCGATGCGATCAATGTTCTGCAGGTACGATGCTAGTTTTCATGACAACTACAGTTTTAAACGCAACGATTCGTAACTTAAGGTGTCATTCGCCTTTAAGACTGCACGGTGTCACATTTGGAGAGATTATATATGATAACTTGGATGCTTGTTCAACCACACACGAGGCTCAAATGAGTGTGATAGCTGGGCTAATGTTACTATGCGTTGCGATATTAGCAGTAGTGACAACTGTCTTATGTTGTTCAAGACGTCGTGCAGCTCACTATTATACAAACGAGGAGAAGCGGAGAGAGCACGAACATGATCATCCTGAAGAATTACTTGGCAGAACCGAGTTAGGGAGCGTGGCTACGATCCATGCACCCTACTTGGTGAAGGGCAGCTAACATCGCGCCCCGACACCCCCGGTGTCGAGGCGGTCACGCTTCACTCTCTCCTCCGACCCAGCCGCGACCACAAATCACGATTCAACCTCGCTACGGTATCTGTCAACGAATTTGCTTCACGTGTCCAAAGAAATTATATGATACGAAGACGATTTGGTTTAAGACCAATGAACTTTTCTATATTAATATTTAATCTATAATATATATACTTACTTATGTTATTTTACCTTAGAAATATTAAATTATCTGGCATAGATTAAAAATAAGGGAAAAATATTTTTCTATGAATAGTTTTTTTTAGTATAGTGTTTTGTCACCTGAAACAAGAGTACAGGACGTATAGTGTGTAAATTTAGATAGATAGTCTTCAACAATTACGAATTTCCGTAGATTGATTTAAAGTATGTACGTATTATATAGATTATGATAAATAATATATTGCTTATCTTATAAGACGATTCATATTATATCTAAGCTGTCCGGAAAAATTATTTTGAGGAAATATTCTATTGTAATTAAATATTTTCTGATGGCAAAATTATATAAGACGAGACCAGTAGTTGATAAAATATAACATTGAAATTACGATTCATATTGGAATTTAAACAAAACTAAATCTCTGGATGAAATATATGCTCACTACACTAGTTATCAATAGTTTCAAATAGTCATGTAAAATTTAACAAGTAGTATAAAATATTTTTTATGTATTTGCGTAAAATATTAACATACGAACGTATATGTTTAAAATTACAGGCAGACAATGCTATATGGATCCTTGTATTGTTAAGAACTTGTAAATAAAAATGGATATCAAATTTAAAAATTATAAGATAATAAGTAATATAAATGCAACAATATATTGAAAAATATATTAAACGTAAACGTAGAACTTTCTTAAGAATTAGAATCACTAAACTGTATATTCATAACATACATATATATGTATGCAAATAAACAGTATATTTATATAAACATATAATAACTAAGAAATACTCTAGGAGTCGGTTGTTATGATAGATCATTTATTTAATATTTTAATATATTTTTATTTTCCAGTTCGTACGAGATCTCTTTATATTTCATATTATTATAAAATTTTAAGTTGTATCATCGTGGCAATAGTGGCGGCTTTTTCTTACTATTTCTCAGAATGATTATGGGACTCATTCCTGGCTTAAAACTATTCCGGCTCCTGGCCTATAGGGTAAGTAAACATAGTGAAAATAAAAGAAAATTTTGCTATCACTTATCTTATCATTATCGTGCATGTTATTTATAAGTTATATCATAAAGGGACGTGCCAAAGCGTGCATAAAATGAAAAAAAAAAATAGAATTAGCTGATACTTCGAGATGTTGGATAGCATTTTAATTTTAAAAAATATCCTATTGGTCTAATAAGTGACTTTTAATTGGAAATTGGCAGAAGTCGAAAATTCAATTTCACATTGTCAACAGTTAGAACAGATATCTAAACTCTATGGTAATTTATTGATATATCGATAATAGGCTGTCTTCTTTGGGATCGGATGTTTATCTATGAATTTTCCTAAACTTGATAAAAAACACAATATTTTTGTGTAACATAAACAATAATTATATATTTGTTGGTTTCAGTTTTGAAACGTATTAATAATTTGTAACAAAACTAAACGATTCGTTAACTATCATTTACCTTTATTTTAGGTAATTTTATCTACTTTAAATATTTTTTTTATAAATATCCTCGTGGTTTGTGGTATATTATAATATTTCTATACGCAGTGTCGGCAATGAGCATGCATGTTTTTTTTGTAGAATAGTTTATATATTAAAAGGAAGATACATAAAGTCTGATCATAGTAGCGGATTGTTGAGGAACGACGTAGCAATGGTCGAAAACGTGGAATGTTATAATAAAAGAGCTGGAATATCGTTATAATTATATATTTATATTGTTTAGATATATATTCTATTGTAGATATTTATTGGCTTAATTGTTAATGTAGAGAAATTTTAAATATCGCTCTTTGTTTAAAATAATTTAAAGGTTACATTTGAAAATTAGGCTCTTTCGGTTTTTATTGTCGAATTGCATAAGTAATTAAATGAAATTTCGTCGTTGCTTTTTTTCATTGCCAATTTTAAATGCAGCTAGTACTAATTTTCGTCATGAGCTGACTAGACAGACTGACTGACTATCACCGCTTCAATGGTGATACATCCAAGGCTTGATATAAATATAGCCTCCCCCAAGTGGACTACCCAATACAAAAATATTTTTTCAATTTAAACAAACCAAATTCTGCATTTTCCTATTATTAGTAAAGACATCTTAAAAGATTTATTATACAGTGCTGTCGAATCATGGAGTTTGAAACTTGACTTTTGATTCCGATTCACGGCAATAATCACTGGTGCTGTGGTGTTTTTTATTATTTTTTCTCATCCCTAGTCTAATTAAGTCATCTGTCATTATATCTAAGTGAACTGATTAGGACTGTTTTTCCTTATCTTTTGTATCTCACTGAATTTTTATATATTTTTTTTTATGGCAAAAAATAAAAAAAGTCCATTTTTTTCCGTTTTCATAGGAATTTCGGAAAATACTTTCATAGTACTTACTCCCTTACACTCCTCAAGAAACCTACTAACATCGCGTTGTCTGTCAGTCACTCAGTAACTTCACGATCCAAATTTAACCCATATAGACCCGCCGTGCCCAAATGGGTACACCTACAATAGTATCCTTGTTTTTTTTATATTTTTATTTTTATGCAGTTTATGTCTAGAATTGTAAAGATAAGTAGTATATCCTTATGTTGTAGCCGTAAAATCCAATTAAAAATTTTTTACAATCGTTCATTTCGTGCCTTTTGTAAAGCTGTTTCACGAAATCTGTGAAGGCAAAATGTAAGTATATTTATTTTTAAATTTTTCTTCTAAATACATTTGTTTTGGTACAAAACATACTTAAGTACTTAGTATTCTATGTAATATAATTACATTTGATTAGAAAAGAAGAGTCGTAATAGGACAAATTCAACTTTTACGATGCTGTCCCTAATTGGGGCCAATGGGCACATCAGAGGTCAATTTTTATGTTTTTATATGCATTTACATCCAAAGTTCATAATGACTCTTAGGATATTTAGCGGTCGCAATGAATATAAGGGTCTTCAAGAAGCAATCGCAGTTGTAATTATTGGAGAAAAAGACTTCGGAGAGGTATATTTAGTTGCGCTGCCTCTAAAACCAGGTGTGGTAATCGACGAAGAAGAAGATGTAGATATACAAAGCACTGCTAATCTGCCTGCTTACTAATAGAAGCATTTATCAACCTTTTGCTAAGAGACGTAGAGGAACCGTAATCTTGAGCAACCCCGTTGGTGTAAAAGTGATCCAACTACGACTAATATACAAGGTCGTCTTGAGAAATTTAAGAATTGTTAAAAGATGAAACTCAGCAGTTAAGGATATGAAAAGAAAAACCGACCCGATTTTGATTACTGCTTTTACCAAGTTAACTAAATTTTATTAGTGCGAAGGTTTTACAGTGTGGTATGGGAGGGGTTGATCAGGCTGATCAATCTTTTTACCTATATAGCAATGCTGTACGTGGCAAAAAATGGTGGTGGGTTTTATCCACACATACATAGGATCTTGCTGTTGCAAATTCGCGGCACCTGCACTTGCTAATTAATATAAACAGGATAGATTAGCTTGATTTTTTCGTTACATCGCTCGTCACGATTTAAGAGACGAAAACACCAACGTATTTATGCGACCAGCAGCTTCTGTAGTACCAAGTCTGCAGCACCACGGGGTGGACCACTACTCCCAAAAATTTTGCTAGCAACTGAGACGTGCAATGTGCCATAAAAAAAACGCGTTGATAGTGTAAAAAGTGTTATAAAACATTTCGTGTCGCAAAAATAGTTTCGAAAATTTAGATACTATATGTGCCCATTGGCCCCATTTAAGGACGGCATTTTTTTTATATTTAAATGAAAAAAAATTAAAAAATTTTTTACATTTTTTATTTTCTTACATCGATATCTATCAATTATTACCGAAAAAACCTTTGATTTACTGCTAGTTTGGCTATGGGTCTAAATGGGTTAAGTTTCAACTGCCGCGCTTATATGATGCTTTTTATTTCAAAAGCTATATTTTTGTAGTAGAAATAGTGAACATACACCGCGTGCCTTTCCGTGATATATTGCGGATACTGCGTAAAGGAACTTATTGTGATATACCAAAAGAATACGCACACACAAAATATATACACAATATTTTGTTTATTTTATGATTCGACTGTAAAAAACCTTCTTTAAAGTATTATATTAAAATTGGTTACCTTAAAAATAAGGTGAATGCCTTCAGTATATTTTATACAATATTTTATTTATTTATAGTAGTTTTTTTTTTCAAAAGATCCTAGATCTTTCAAGGTATTGAGTAAACATAAATAATTCAGTTTTATTCGATCAATCGATATCAAATTATTTTTTTAAATGATTTACTTACTATCTTAACTACTACCGAATTTTAATTATTAATGAATGATAAATCAAAACCCTATAAAAAATAAAATTCAATATCTCGAAGTAAAACTTTCTCATATAATAAGTTTTTTCTTTAATTAAGTACCCGAGAGGTTATTTCATGAATTAACTATGTATTCAATTGTAGGTTAATGAGAGTCTACCGCATAGATTACGTTATATTTGAAAATAAAGCTTAAAACAGATGTGAAGTTTTAACTAAATTATTTATGGGTAATATTAACGTTGGACATATTTCATAATCTCTCTCTCATCTTAAATAACAAATTTAATTTATTTGTATAATTAAAACTACCACTACTTTCTATATATTTTCTTCTTTCTTTCTTTACTTTTATATACTTTAAAGTGTTATTGTAATAATTAAATTCCATATAAAATTTTAAAACAGGATTTGTAAGAATTAAAAGACTTAAAAACCTGGTTTCAAATTTTAATATGAGCGCCGGTATAATTGAACACACCCAAACAGAAGTGAGAAAATAATAAAAAAATTAATCGTTACATTGCATTTTGTTTTTATTAGATTAGTTATTTTATTATTAGAGATTACTTTTTAAAAAATCTTACAAAAATCTCGCAGTAGCTGTAGTCGATAATAAATTTGATATTTTGCTTATGATAATTTTATTTATTTAATGATCATAATATTATATTTAAATTATTATATTATATTATATTTTTTTAAAACTTATCGAGCATAAAAATATATGTCAAGATATTGTATTGTATATTTCTCTACGGACAATATGTTAGGTTATCGCACATAGATTTTATGTAATTTAAGTACCAAATAAAATATCAAAAATGTTTTTTAATAATTAAAGGGACATTTGCAAGGCTAACATAATATAAATATTATAATTATATTTATTTATTATAAATCTATTATTTATTATAATTATATTCAAATAGTCTTTGATATGTTAATTTTAAAAAGATATCTCTAATAATTTTATATTTTTATATTTTTTTTTATTTAAAAAATACGAGTGAACCACGGTACTGGTGCTGTGTATGTTGTAGTATGTATGTTTATAATTATATCATTTAACTTAAATCATTGTTGCATTTAGCCTTAGCTCTATATTAACCTGTCCATATTTTTTATATAAGTTTATACTTAATATATTTAAGTCCCTATAAAATACCATTTCAATACAAATGTAGGTTTCCCCAACGAATAAATTTAATTTATCATATATTATTATTATTGGTAGATTCATCGATTTTTTAAAGTTTTTCTTAAGTGATTTCTCCCCGCGTGGTGTCCGGGAGGAGAATAGCACCAACGCAGTCATCTCGCGTGTCGTAAGAGCCGACTAAAGATGAATAAAATCCGGTAATATTTTAATATGGATGTTTTAAAAAAATATCTGACTACTGAAAATAATTGCACAAATCTACATGAATCAATGTTTATGCTAAAAATGTATACATATATTTTGTCCAGTATAGAACACGTTTTATATTTATTTATTTTTGAATTGCAATTTTTCCATGTTAATGATTTTGTAAAAGAAAATATATTTTTATAACGGTGATGTCTATAAATTTAGTATTGTCTAATTTAATACTTAATATTAAGCAATAATTCGATAATAATTATTTCTTCTTCTTCGGGTATCATTTTTATTGTTAAGCCCCTTTCTTACCTGCTCATGCTCGATCATCATTTTTAATTAATTTAAATTTATTCCCTGGTCAACGATTATTTTATCATTTTCTATAGCATTCTTAATTTCCCAAATTTATTATATTACTGGACTTTATAAAATTATATTATTATTGATATTATTTGTAAGTTTAACGTGATATATGTAAAAGTGAGCCACAAGGGATACAGTAGCTTATGTATAAGTTTTTAAATACCTTATAGATTTTTCCATTTCAAGTAAAATAGAAATAAAATTAAGTTTTAGAACTTTTTGTTTTATTTAAAAATGTTCAATTCATTCAATTTACTCGTAATCAGCAAAAGTGCATTAGAAATGAAGTTATTATGAAGCGGCAAAATTAATATTTCTTTTTCGAATAGCGTTTTGGTCAACATGCGATAGAGTGATTAATTCCTTTACTTATTGTTTCCTTGTGAGTCTTAATTTAGGTTAATAATTATATGAAATATATTTAATTTGGATTCTTTTTGTGTGATGTTTTTACATTTCTATTTCGCTTGGTTTTAATAAAAAACAATATATATTAGTATTTCGGCATCAGTACTATCTATATTACATAAATATAATCAATAACGATAATATAATAAATAAGTTTAAAATAACAAAAAGATTATAACCATAGTTTAAGACATAAATAATAAAATACAAAAACAATACAACTAGTTATAATCATCACCAAATGCGTGTTTGCATCGCTTTGGTCTCACTGTAAGGACAACACCAATTGAGTAGCTGTAAATAAACCATATTATAACCATAATAATATAATAATACTAAAATAATAATAATAATATAACAATAGATAAATAACAATAGGAAAAGATGCGAAATTTTGACTGGAAGCCTAAAGTCAATGTACTATATAAAAAAGGTTTTAGACAAAATATCGATCATCATATAGTAATGTCTCTTCAGTGTCCGCAACATTTTGAGAAAAAACGATGCAATTAATTGGATTGTTTTCAAAACACAATTGGCAAAACATATTTTTATATATTTCTTAAAATTAACTAAAAACATATAATATGTTTTTAAAATTCAATTTCAAATTTCACCTCATATTAAATTCATCCCTATCCCCACAAAAACATAACAAATACCTATTACTACCCAAAAAAGAAATGAACCTTCATTTAAAAGAAATTTCACCCTTACTTTAATTTATTATTAATTTCATTTAAAATATATGAAAATTTTTTCTCAATTTGGGTGATATAATTAGCTATAATCCTTTTGTATAATAACTTTTCATATAGATATTAAGTGGAATCATGGCATACAACGTGTCTTAAACAAAACCAGGAGATTTATTTACTATTGGTGAAGCGGTTCACACAAGATTATATAGGCTATTGCAATTGCTCTTGTACATATATAAATGCAGAAAACAGGATAAAAATATATATGCATTTTTAAAGGTCTGTCTGTCTGTGTCTAAATAACATATATACATATTTATAATTTTAATTTTTAAATTTGTCAAAATTTTATATGTGTCGCTTATAATTTTGATAGTAGTAACGAGTCGCTTTTTATTAAATATTTGGGATTTTTTTTGTTTATTATGATTATTATAGTAGGGTATTGTTAATATAATAATATATTACAAATACATAATTATAAATTTAATATATTACCTGTTTCTCTTATATTCGTCCTCTCTTTGCTTATTTTATGTTTTTTTTTTTGTAATAATAAAGTAATATATTGACAAATGTTCTCGATATTTAATTTATTATCATTCTAAAAAGATATTATAACGAGGATTCCGCTAAGTTATTTCACTTTTTTAAATAGTATACCTTTTATGTTTCCTTTTAGATTTCAATAGATTGCTTACGCTATGACACCACATTATCTTCCACTATCATATTTTAATTTAATAGACATAGCTATTGAACATTATTTGACTTATTGTGTGATAGTCTTACATATCCTATCCTTTAAATTATATGAAAATAATATTTATAAGCTCACAGCGAATAACGCTGTTGGATGTTCATGAAAGTTCAATAATAGTTGAGGAAAAATGCGCAAAAGCGCTTTAGTAGGTTAGGAATATTTATATTATTAGTTCTTTTTGAAATTCCTGAATAGGATCAAATTTGATTACCAAATATTTTTCATATTACCAATGATTACCATATTACCAAAAATGGTGATCTAGATATAGTCGAAATCAGAACTAAAAATATATAAAGTCTATCTTTAATCTAAGCATGTAATCTTAGTATAATAAAATTATAATTTCTCATTATGAATGAGTGAACATAAATTCACGACGTTTCGTTTTTCATTCAGGTGCACCTATATGAGTACACGGTTGTAAAAAAATAAAAAAATAGATGTTTAAAAATTGAGATTAAATATTGTTATATACGTCCGTTGTATTATCGATGTACTGATTTACTATTTATTTTATTAAATAAAAAAAAATATTCTGAAACAGTTTGGATATTTAATATTTTATTGCATATAAAAGAAAGCTTTGTAAGTCTATACAAATTTCTTCCTGAAATGTCTTTATAAACACTCAACTTTAGTATTAAGACACATACATATATATGTTAGATAACTGGTATTGATGTAATCATAATATATATAAATACATATATAATATATGTATTGGTGGCAAAACGATTCGACTGCAATTTTTTTAATGGTATGACGGCAAAGTACTATAAGGTTCGACTGATATGAAAATTTAATATAATAATATTTAGTGCATATATAAAATCGGTGTTTGTAGTAAGTGTATTGTAGTTAGTGTGGTGGTTGTGTGATTTGTGGTTACAATACAATACTATACAATACAATACAATACTTTACAATACATGTTTACTATATGATTTTTTCATAATATTAATTTGCGTTTCTGCTCTTCTAATGTGGTATAAAATATTTTTGTAATTGTATTAAATTATTCATAACTATTATTGTAAAAAATATTTAATTTTATTTTTAATCTTTTGGTTATTAGCCTATGTTTTCATTTAATTGAACCATAGATCAGCAAACATGAGTTAAAAAGTGTGCACACTAGATTTGATATATATTGGTTCACTAATACAAGAAGAATTATAAAATCAAAATAAAGACTGTAAAATTTAACCTAACTAATGAACTGAGTGTCTTTATGTTAAGCAGTTTAACTCAATATGAAAAAAAGTTCCATATGCCTCTATATGAAAAAAGTCTAGTGTACACACGAACTAACATAGTGTTTTTCATATACATATATGTCTTGTCGTATCTTAAATGTTGCCCTTATGTGATATGAATCCGTCTCTAGTGGCTCCAAGTTAACATGTCGATATTTCTTCGTATTAATCATTATAATTTTAAATAAAAATTGCGGTACGAATCATAGTTCCAATCGATGGACATACAAACATACATACATAATATGTGTATATAAAGCAAACCAAATAGCTTTACATGGAGATGAAAATGTATGGTACGGTATTCCGGCAACAAGCTTTTAGGAGTAAATCAAGAGCTGAACAGTATTTCAAGTCAACAATTTATAGTCTGTGACTGACTTTTCGGACGTCAGGCATGTCAGTTCACGTTTATACATGTGTTGAACTAATGACAGATGCATTCCCACCGAAAATAGCTATGAAAATAAAAATTATGAAGGGAGAGTATCTACATTAATTTCTCCTTCTCTAAATCAAAATTCCAATACAATCTGTTAAAAAGTGTATTTTTTGTTCCTGTTTCACGCAATAGATACTGAACGAATTTCGATGAAACCTTACAAGTAATATAACTTAGAAATCAGAATGGTACACAGGCTACATTTTATTAAAAAAAGTACTATTTGGCTATAATACAATATTAAGTACAAGCTGGACTCAAAGGGCGCAGGACCGGACGGAGTGGCGAGAATTAGGGGAGGCCTATGTCCAGCAGTGGACGTTGAAAGACTGGTGGATGTACGGGCTGGTGGGGCTGCGTTAGGGCCGCTAGTTATTATAAAATTCACAAAACGAACAGGGAATTTATTTGAAATGAATCTGTTTTAGCTCTTCCAGTTGTCCCTTAACATTAGGTAAATAGGACATAAAGTAAATTATTATATACCAAGAGTACGTACGAGTAATTACGATGAACGAAACATTTTCTGTTCTCTAGAATTTTTTTACTAAGCTATTTGGTTTGTTGAAGCATCAACTTTTTTTTTTATATTAGTTTATTTTGTTTTTATTTCATTTATATATTTTTTAAACTTTAATAATTATTTATCTGTAATTGTCTCGGAAGAATTGGATGAAGTCACACACTTCTGGAAAGCTAATTTAAGATAAACATCGAAAAGCTAATATTCTGAACTCTAACAAATTTTTATTTAACACGAAGCGAATTCCACATAAAGTTTGCAAAATAATATTTAAAAAAATACTATAATACCTAATTAACAATCATTATGTAAGAATAATAAAAATGTATAAAGTAAACTAAAAAGTAAGCAAAAGGCGTATAAAATATGGCATATTATGAAGAAATAGTATTTAACAAAATTTTTTTATGCGTGTGACGCAAAATTAAAAGTTTATAATTACTTTTATATTATCCACGTGTTAACTTATCCACGATAATATGTAGTTAGGCCCTCTTTATCTAAAAGATTTGTATTGATTCTATATTTATTTTATTATGAATGCGTCGACTACGAAGGCTTTGTGGTTTTAAATGCTGTGACGACGAGACAGAAAAGAGACAAGAAAAAGCATTTAAGAAAATATTACCAATTGTAAAAGTTAAGAAAACTAGATTAATTTTGACAATTTAAGTAATGTTTTTTTAAATACATTCTTCCTTATCTACTAAGGTATAATAATATTATAAGAATTTAATCTAAAAACATATAGATGTTTCTTTTTTAATCACTTTTGTGGTCGACCATTCCCTAATGTAAACTTAGTTTTACAATTTTGTACCGACTGTCCGATATTTGCATGTAGTATGAAAACGCGAGCACTAACTATGCTAAATTACCCTCTAATTATATATGTTACATATATGCGTCTTCTGTACACGAGGATTTTAGGGAAGTAATTTTAAGATAATTTTACTTTGAATACGTATGATTATTTTATGTAGATTACTTGGAATATATGTTTTTTTAAATCAAAATGGACTTACAATATAAAATAATATTGTTTTACTGAGTAATAATAAACATTATTTTAAAAATAAATACATATAAAGTTATTGTCTGTAACATTTGTATCAGTTATTTATTAAAGTTGGTTGGAAAATGAAAAATCACTATTATTATAAAGTAACAATAATAATATATAAACTTATTTACATGTTTATATAAAAAAAAGAAATAGAAATTTGCTCAGATATCATTAGTTCATATAATATATGTATATTTCATTAAAAATAACAACAAATAATTGTATTAATAACTTACTTCATACTTAATATTAAGTGATATATTTTGTAATAGAATAAAAATAATGTAAATCTCGTGTACTAACCCTTTTACAATGTGTTTAGGATGTAATCCTATAATAAAGCTGCTGTTTGGAAATATCGGTGTTTTTTATTTATAATTCCGGTTATAATAGGCTAGACAGAGGGAACCTGTGTTAAAACACTTCTTTTGTCCACTCTCCGCCGATTTTTAAGGCATTGCGTGTTGCGTGGCGGTACTTAACGCCACCCTTTGCCTCGTCACTAGAGAGTGGAAATGAAAATATTTGTAATAATAATGTTTTGTGAAAAATGTATCAATATCTTAATATTTTTGAATAGTATATTTTTAAATTCAATCGATTCTCACTCAAAATAAATAGTTACGGCCATTTTTCTGCTTTTGTACACAAAGAGCAGCCTTGAGTCCCGCCACTTTGCAAGCAGTGTCTCTAATTCGGGTATAAAATGGAAATAAGATAAGAGATAAGATTTTTTCTCTTTTAAAAATAAATAATTCCTCGAGCGATAATCGAACCTTCTATCATTGCGTTTACAGTCACATAGTGTTCCACTGCGCCGTAATGGCACAACAAAGTCTTAATATTTTACTATTTTTTATGATAATATAAAAAAAAAGAAAACCAAATGAAGATGAAATCGTAAATCGATGCGTGCCAACGTTTGTAATGGCTGTATTACCATAAACAGCGGGTTATGGTCCTTTAAATAATGCTATAAAGTAAATAGAATATATAGCCTCACGTGTTTAAGATACACTTTACTTGGTTGAACGTACCTTATAAACACTTTTTTGAAAGTTTTGTTGAAAATAGTTTCTATATTCTGCTTAATTTTTGAGACATTACGTTTCGAGACATTGCGCCATTGAGTAGCGGAACTTGACGCAGCGCTTTGTCTATCAGAGTAGGAAATGAAACTAATTTAAAAATAACTATTTTTTTAGTATGTACTACAGAGAGTATTATTATTACGTCAAAAAAGTGAATTGAAATATAAGTTATGGGCTAAGTCCCCACTATCATACACCCAGGTTATCACATCATCATCCCAAACTTTCGTCCTGTTGGACTGATGCTGTATACTGTGGTTGAAATGGAAAATGGCTGGACTAAGGCCTCCCTTATAGCACGCCACTGAGCTCGATCTTCGACTCTTCATATCCAGCCGTTGCTAGCTCTTGTCATCACTCCTCCTAGCTGGAGAACCTCCTGAACTACGGTTATTTATCGCTAAATCGATAAAATTGTCTCAACTCTTTATCATTTACCCGACCACCATATCCATTTATCCTGGTTTTCATATTATTATCAACTACCTCTTTTTGTATATAATATGTGGCTACGTAGTTACCTATATTATCCAGAAAGCACCTAAACTTTCTAGTATGGCAGGATGTCTCATGATCGAGAGCTGTTACGTAACGTCGTCCATCAATAACACTGGACTGATAGTATAACAAACAAACTTTAGTTCACTCTTTATATATATATGTATGTTGTGAACGCTACAAACGTTACACGCTTATTTAATATCTTTAATATAATATTTTTTAACTCTATATGAGTCAAAAACTTAAGTATGGAAGAAGTCAATATATACAAATAAAGCGTTGGGAAGTTGACCTAAAAAGGGTGGTTGGCCCAGTATAGACGGAAACAGAGAAAGATAGACAGCAGTGGTTCCTAGAAGAAGTTCCTTGCCTTTTAGAAGTGGTTCCTTGCCTTTTAGGCCTTTGTTGAAGGACAGCCTATAAAGAGAAAACTAATTGTTATTGTTACATTTTAAACTATATGGTTTATTAGCATTAGTTTTTAGCTTCACGCTTTATCCCGCACATAATAGGATAGGAAGAGAGAGAGATAATTTGACAACCTTAGTGCTGAGTTCTCCATTTTGTGCCGAAATCAGGAGGCATTGCGGGTTGAGTGGCGGAATTCAACGCCGCGGTTTGTTGCCTCGCCTCTGCGTCACGTCAGCACTAGTTTTCCCAATATTCACTAACAAAACAAAACTCTCACCCCCACGCCGTTACTATAATAGTTAAATTTAAACGGCAATTGTCAATATATTTATTTTTAGTGTTATTTCATTTATTATTGAACGCGATATGTTTCGAAATTTCACATCCCTTAGAGACCCAGCCGACCCAATTGTATCTACTATATATGAGTGAAACAAAGTATAACTATTTATATGACCAATATTACAGTTGCGGTTGTCACGGCATAATCTGACAGTGTTTCACTGTAAGCTGTGGTTGTGGGTTCAGATTCGGATTTGGGTTTCGGAGATTTTATAGAATGAAATTTACTTTGACTGGTACTTTATTTACTAGTTGCGATAAAAAAATACAATAAACGAAAAACAAATTCATAAGTGGTATAGTATAACTCACTAAAAATGGCAATCGGCAATAAATGAATAATAATATATTAATTTCCCCGCTCTGGTACAAGTGTGGCGTAGAGTTCCATCTCTAAACGCGGAATGTTGCGAATTTAAGTGAAAAATGAAATGTCTTGACACTTAGTCTAACTGGGTGTCATGATATGTGGGAAAAACGTGAAACAGCAAAAAATAGTACCTACACATTTATACAATCAGAATAACATCTAAACAACAGGGGCACAAGCGTGCGACAAGTTGTGGGTTCAATTCGGGGACATGAAACATTCAATATTTTCATTTTCCAGTGTGAGAAAAAGCGCAACATTGACTTCCGCCACTACGTACCGGCGATACCTCCAGAATTTGGCGGAGAGTGAGGAATGGAAGAGCCTTAGTGGACACGAAGTCTTTTAACACTAGGTTCCCAAGCCCCCTCTAGCAAGCCTATTGCTATATTCGAAATACAGCGTGAAGCTAAAAAAAATGGCATCTGACGTCCATTAGTTCAGATAAAATATTAGTATAATTATTAATATATTATGCAGGATTATCTTTCCTCGCTATCAGATAGATAAAAATAATTAATGTGCAGTAAAATGTATGCAACTCTAGTTTTCGTTTTATATGTGTAATATCTATTAATATTTTTGTTAATGTTACCCATTTACAACTGTGGTTATTTAAAAAAATCACATTTTATATAATAGCTAATATTAATATTATGATATTGGAAACCGCGCCAGTTGAAATCAGTTCAAGGTTGCTTAGAAGTAGTATATTTATTTATAGAGGGGTCGTCGTCTAAACCTTTAGGTATAATATAAGTAAAATAAATTGTTACAATACATATATTTTTTAAAAATAGTTATTTTAAATACTCTTGGAACGAATTCCAAGAGAAGTAGATTCAAATCTCAATATCGTTAGGATACAAAATATTTTTCGTTGAATTGAAGTTGAATCCTCCTTTTAAAGATGTCAGTTAAAAAGCGAAAAATTGCGACAATATTTATCATGTTAAATACAATTTTCGTAATTTCCAACTATTATTACTTTTTTCGAACCCTGTAACATAAAACCCACAGTCCGCCGTTTGATCCACAAGTGTTTATGTTTACATATGACATAAGAGTAAGTGCTAAGCGCATTATAACGATAGTAGGTACATACTTATGGAACTCCTTTTCTCCCAAACTTTTTGACTCCAGTGTTTGTTGAGGTCGGCCGAGGAGAAGGGCTTGTAATGTTTACTGAGGCATTAAAAATATAGCTCTCGGTGTGTCTAAACATAATTCTTATGATCGAGTAAACTACTTGTTTTTTTATGTTTTGATAGGAAGATTTTTTTTTGGATAGATGGAGAAATGAGTCACTTTAGTCATAGAAATATATTTTTAGGAAATGTGTGAAATCTTTATGTCCTGAAAACTGGACCGAAAATAAAAAAAATATAAATCTTAACACTGGGGTTCCTCTGGGTTCTTTTTCCTTGCTATTCGTAGCATACAAGCAGGCACTAAGCTAAAAAAAATACAAAGTCTAAAAAGAGGAAAAATCTATAATGTTTTGTATAACCTCGCACCACTGTATTGCTATAAGTATGTTTTAAGTACGAGTATAAGCTGATATGGAGTTATATATTACTGGTGAAACAACAGGTGATACTAAAATAACAACCTTAGAAAATATCCATCACTTAACCATAGAAAGAAAAGTTTTTTGTTTCGTGTTTTTAGTTTTATTGTATCCCGCACATTACGGAGAAATCAGAGGGAACCTGGAAACCTAGTATTAAGACACTTCGTTCCTATTAGGACACTTCCGTTACATACTTTCCTGCTGCTGCTGCTACCATAATAGCGAAGAAATGAACATATTTAATGTTTTATTTCACCAAGTGGAAATCAAACCCACGACTATCGCGTTTTCGCACCACTTTATTGACCTCTAACTTACTGACTGACTGAACTAAGAAACTTGTTCAGCAGCGGGTAGTGCAGCGCAGCGTTGAGTTACGCCACTCAACAATAAATATTTCTAAAATTAGACGGAAAGTGAAATACAGAATGTGTCTAATCCTTTTTGCGTATGCTGCTAAATAAATGATTTTCTAAGTAAAATTCAAGAACTCGACCCCGTGTTTAACAAAATTATAACTTTATAATGCTTGCGATGTGAACAAACACCTGAGATTGTCTCACGTGCATACAATATTGCAGACAAACAGAATTGAAACTTTCCCATAATCTGTCGATATATCAAATTACGTTACTGAAACATCGGTTACAACAAACGGTGAGTTAAACATATTTCATTCAAACTTCATGTTGTATCTTTTATTTATGCAAATAGCAGGGTAGGCAGAGGGAACCTGGGAACCTATTGTCGAGACAATACCGCTGCCGACTTTTCGCCAATCTCTGGCAGCATTGCGTGTTGAACGGCGGAACGGTGCCAGAGTGGGAAAATGTAAATTTTTCATTTCCTTGAGTGGGAGTCGAACTCACAGCCAGGCGCGTTTACAGTCACACTTTGTGCCACTGTGCCACAATTGGTCACTGGTAAAAATTAAAAAAAATAAATAATAAATAATATATAAGACTATTTTGCGTTCTAACGATACTGCAAATTTATTTCATATTCCTTCAGAATACATATCTTTCAATAAAATGTGACACTAAAATTTAACAATCGGTCCTCGAGCAACTCTAAGATAGTTTTTGACACTTTCATGCGCGATAACGACAGAACTAGAAATAGTGACATTTATAATAGTGATATTTATATTTTAGATATGAATTGTAATAATTTGTTTCTTTAATATTGTTTTATTTTTAGTTCCTAAGGAATTATTTTTATTTATTCTAATTATGTTACTAAATCTTTCTAGTTCAGCAAACAACCAAAAAGACGAAAGATGTAAAATGAGCACCTACTGTATTAAAGTAGAGAAAACATAGTGTTAAGACACTTCGTTTGCCACTTTTCGCCAATTTTTTCAAGGTATTTCGAGTTGAGTAGCTCTACGAATTCAACGCCACGCTTTTTGCTACGGTGCTAAAGCGAAGAAATGAAAACATTAATAAATAATAATGTAAAAAAAATAATATATAAAAACTGATTGTAATATATGAAACCATTAAAACTTATTAGAATAAAAAAATAATAACATGACATACTCAATGTCAAACAATGATTATTTAAGTCATATTCATAAATAATGTTCAAATACATTACCCGTTTATTTAAACCATCTCCTAGATTACTCCAAAATCGAACCTGTACTGACCCTTGTGCTCCGGAACCCCCGGCGCAAGAATGCTGTGTTCCCTGCCCACCTTGTCCCCAATACCCACCATATTATTGCTGTCCTAGAACTAAATATGATGTAAATTTCATATATGTAAACGATAAGCCACCTGATACTACTTTAAAAGATTTTGTCGACAGAGCCTCTCAAACGCTTTTCTGGACTGAAATAGCAAGAGGTAAGTTGGCTTTAGGTAGTAAAATAATGTTTGAATTTAGTTAGAAATATTTCTTTCTATTCTTAGCTTCACGTTGTGTCCCGCATTTAGCAGGACAGGCAAAAAGAAAGTGGGAACCTAGTGTCGAGACACTCCGTTTCCCATCAAGGGTGTTCCGTTCCCCATTTTCAAGCGAATTCTTGAGACATTGTGTTGTTTGACGGAATGGAATGAAAATGGAAAAAAGTGGAAATAAAAATATTAAATATTTTTTTTATTTCCTTGTGTGGGAGCCGAACCCACAACTAATCGCGTTTAAGCACACTTATGCGCCTGCGCCAATATTGGCTTCAAATGATTTTTTCAAGTGCATATTTTTCTTGCTCGCTGAAGAGAATGTAGATTTGGTTTGGTAATATTTTTTTTATTTATAAATAATTTGTGTTTATAAAAATATTTTATTTAAAAATTATTAATGAAATTGTTTTCCGAACGCACCTATGGGGATAGATATTTCTATGTGATAGGTACTTTTTTATTTATCTGGCTGGATTTTCCCCAAGTGATTTATAATTTGATTAAAGCAACGCGAAGAATTAATAACTTACGATGAGAATAAAACTAGATATAATATAGCGTCTAAAAAAAGTTTTAATATTACTTCAATTTAAGTCTGTATCATAGGATTTGCCGTAACACTAGGCCACGTGTTCAAAGAACCAGCCACAATAAATTATCCTTTCGAAAAGGGTCCCATATCTCCCAGGTTTAGAGGAGAACATGCATTAAGAAGATATCCTTCTGGAGAAGAAAGGTGTATAGCATGCAAGCTTTGTGAGGCTTTCTGTCCAGCTCAAGCTATTACTATAGAAGCAGAAGAACGTAAAGATGGTTCTAGAAGGGCTGTCAGATACGATATAGATCTAACAAAGTGTATTTTCTGTGGATACTGCCAAGAAGCTTGCCCAGTCGATGCCATAGTGGAAGGCCCAAATTTTGAATATTCCACGGAGACTCATGAAGAATTGCTTTATAATAAGGAGAAGCTGTTAAGTAATGGTGATCGATGGGAACCTGAAATCGTGAGTAACATTAGAGATAATCATTTGTACCGTTAGTTTTATAGTTATTTGTAGATCGAAGAAAAATCAGATATTTTGTAAAATTTGTTGTTTTGAACGTGACATATTTAAGGTCTGTTTTTTTAAACATAATAATGTTTATATTTGGTTAATATTATTCTACTGTTAATGTTCAATATTCCTGGTTAAATATATTTATAACATTAGTTTTTAAAGGTTAGTTTTATTTATAAGTTGTTTTTTTCCAAAAACAATATACTTATCTCGGATAAGTATATAATTTTAAGGACTCGGGAGAATGATTACATTTAAATTTCATTTCCCCGCTTTAGAGTTTAGTACTCAGCACATTTTTTTTTGCTTCACGCTGTATCCCGTACCTATTAGGGTAGGAGGTAGTATGAAGGAGCTTGGGAACCTAGTGTTACGACAATCTGTTCTCGTTAAGACACTACCGTTTCTCACTTTCTGGCGAATTCTGGAGACATTACTAGTTAAGTGGTGGAACCCAATGCCGCAGTTTATTACGTAACCAGAGCAAGGAAATGAAAATAATAAATATTAATAAGTGGAAATCGAACCCAGAACCGCCGCGTTAACATTTACACGCTTGTGCTCCTGCCCCATGATGGCCTCTTAATTTTATTTTAAATGTTTAATAATGAAAGCAGAAATTTTAGTTAATGACTTCGTTAAAACGTTGATGGTGTTTCAAATAGGAGGGAAGCCATTACGAGGCGAAATTCAATTTCGGTCAATTGTTACCCCTTGATATGAAATTCTATTATGTTTTAATTATATCGTATTATTTGTTTATGGCAACATTGTGGCAGGGAAGTATCTGTTTATAATCGAGATAGTGGTGATATTTTTTTTAGCTTCATCCTATTTCCCGTATATGGCAGGGTGAGCAGAGGGAACCTGGGAGCCTAGTGTTGAGATACGGGAATACAATATTAAAACATTTCTGGTTTTTATATTTGAGCAATTCTGGGGACGTTGCTTGTTGAGAGCAGGCCTCGTTTGTCCATTAACAGAGCGGGAAAATATAAATATTAAATATGTCATTCCTTCAAGTGGGAATTGAACCCACAATCGTCGCGTTTACCCCTGCATGTGTCCTGCGCCACGACTGGCCTCTATCAATCTTCTTTTATAAATTTTCGTTAAAATTTCTTCAGGTGAACAAGGAAAGCAGAATTTAGTAACCAAAAAATGGGGAACGCAGTGTCCTTTAGTCTAGATGACCTCGTCGTACCCCGTTATATGCGAGATAGTGCGTGAACTAAAAAAATTACATAACTTTTATAGATCCTCTGTATAAGAAACAGATTTGAACCGTAGCTCTTTAAAAACCAACTAAGCCAACGAGCAAATTTCTCTACTGCGATATTTCACTCAGAATTAGCCAATTAGAATAACAATCGTACGGATATTGTTGTTATAGGATTAGAACTAATTGAACTGATTTATAACTCGAGATTTATATCAATTACAGTACAAGTGGATAAGGAAACCTTAATCTTTTATAGATTTTTCTGTAGCTTCACGCTCTATCATGCTTAGAGCAGGATAAGCAGAGAAACTTTAGTGTTAAAACACTCCGATCAATTTTGGAGGCATGTTGAGAGAGGTATGTTGAGTAGTGGATCTCAACGCCGCGCTTTGCGTCGTTACCAGAAGTTTGGATTCGAACCCATGATCTGTTGCATTTACGTTTGTGTCACCGCATCACGACTAACCTCATTAGCAATATTTTAGAAAGAGTATTGAATTAAAAGTTCCTTTTAGTTTAGAGGAACAGAAAAAGTACAAAATATTACCACAAAACTCACTCTCCTTACCTCACAAAGGCACATACGCTTCAAAATTAGAAATGAAATGAACTATTTTCCGAAGCTACAGTTTTGCTTTTTAAACATAGTCCCTGTCGTCAAAGGCCGTCAATTTTGTATTATTCCTTTGTACCATACTTTGAAACTCTTGTCGTACACGAGTGTCTCTACATACGTACAAGAGTACATATTTTAATTAGTACTTTGTTCTAACCATCTAAATTGTTACAATCGCTGGGCGACTCTTACAAGTCTTTTTTTTACTTTCCACTTGTTGCCATGGCAACGTGAACGCTTTAATATAGAAAACAACCTGTTTTTTTAAGGTTTCACCAAAATTTTGTAATGAAAATAACACTGACACAACATTTTTGATTAAAAGATAACAAAAGTGTTGGAAAGATTTGATTATGCGATTTTTGTCAATTTATCTATAGGGATATATGAGTATGTATATTATATTTCCCAGTTAATGACAGGCAGCGCATATAAGACACTAAGAGGTGTAAAACGCTGAAAATTTACATGTTCACTTGGAGAGTGTAGGGGGGCACTAAGAAAGGATTTCACAAATTTCCTATGGGAACGTGAACAAACTGGATGACCCGCATAAGAATAACAGTCCAATTTCCGAGATATTGAATATTGTTTTAGTTTTACCAGAGCGGGGAGACGATGATAACCCATTTTCCCCACTGAAAATAAAACAAACAACCGTCGTTACAATCAGATCACCGAATCAGATCAGATCATCAGATGTACCACTGCCCCACCACGCGACGACGCCTCAATTTAGTCCTAAAAATCATGAAAATCGATTAAATAGTTTATGCGTTAAAGCGTAACAAACAAACCAATTCACTTTCAAATTTATAATATTAAAAATATAATTTTCACTCCCGTTATTCGAGTGAATGTCACAAAAATTTTCCAATTAAGCTAATGTAAATATTCATTCGGAAATGTAATACATTGGCGGGCGGATCGTTAATGAAGGAGATTTTAATTTGAAACGGCCTTTGTTCATTCTGGAATTTGGCCATGGCTTCTTTGTTTACACGAATATTATTAAAAATAAAAACATCTCCTAGTAGCTTAGCTGTCGTAAGCTTAACAAAACGGTCGTTTGGTTCGATTTCCTCTCGGGTGAATGGTTTTTATTTTCTCGCTCTGGTAGCAAGAAAAATTGTGGCGTTGAGCGCTGTCGCGTAATGTTTCGAAAATTGGACTGAAAGTGGTAAATGGAATATCGCAACACTAAGTTTTCCCTTCTGCCTACCATGCTATAGGCAAGATACAGCAAGAAGCTAAAAGAAATGAATCCAATTGATGTCACTTTGATTTTTAATTAGGGATATATTTTTATATGTAGTATTTTACCTATTTAATTACATGTTTTTAATGGTACCCCAAATAATATCAATAAAGTGGGATAAAAAATAAATACATGAGGCACTGGTCTTTTACCAAACAGCGAAATCGCTGATCATCTGTTTCTTCCAGACAACCTTTGGGCTTGAAGGTTTCACTGCCTCCTTCGAAAATTGCTTCCTTCACGCTTTTCCTCACTCTCTTACTTTAGGATACTTACTATAAACAGGCAGAAAAGATCTAGTGTCAAGACACTGAGTTTCCCACTTTTCACCAAGTTTTCAAACAATTCCGTGTTACGGTCAATGGTGGAACAAAACGCCACCCTTTGTATTTTTTATGAAGTGAAATGAGGATATTAAAATTATTCATTTCCCGCAGTAAACCGTTACTTCTTTCCAATATTTTCAATATATAACTTTATTTGCTGTACCTACACCAGTCGTGGCACAGGGGCACAATTGTGTGACTGTTAAGGCGACTGGTCGTAGGTTCGATTCCAACTATAGAGGGAGTGAAATATTTAATATTTTAATTACTACGCTCTCGTGTCGAAAGCGCAGCGTTGAGTGCCGCCACACAACATGCAATTCGCTACAATTCGGTGGAAAATGGGGAACGGGTTATCACTTGAAACGGCTGGATAAAATAATCTTACTAGGTGCCCTCTACTTATCGTGTTAGGTGCCCTCTACTTATTATGTTAGGTGCGGGAAGATGGAAAAATAATAATTCTAGAGTAAGTAAAAACGAACCTACATCTATCTCATACATTATAACTACGCCACGATACATATCGAATGGCTTTAAATAAAATTCAATTATAAGTAATAAATAAGATTATTTTGTCAAGTCATTTCAATTGAAATCAAATTTTGGAAGCTTTTGCGTAACATTTTTTCTTTTACTACGGTCAACGAGTCGTGGCCGCTCTGGGAAAAGGCCGCCTTGCAACAAAATAATCAAAAGTAAGAAAAAAATCTCATATCAAAGCTAACTTGCGGGAGGCCACAACTCGTTGATCGTACTGTAGTATGTCGCACTCTCTGTGAGGAAATCGAAGCGTCTATTAATATATGAGTCGTATGGAGATTCTATAAGGCATTGATTTAATTTTGAACATAATTTTATAATATTAAAGATTATATTGTATTTATATACGATTTATTTTGTATGGAAATGTATTGGTAATTTTTCAATTTTATATTCAATCGCTTCTTATATTCAAATAACGTTTTATTCCAGCTCCGCTTTACAGCAGAGTAGGTTAAGGAGACTTAGTGTTAAATCACTCTGTTAGTCAATTTCCGAGATATAACTTATTGAGGAGCGGAGCTCAACCCCGACAAAAAAATAAAATCCTTTGTTTGTTTTCTACTATCGTATACATAACAATTATACTTATATAATTAAAAATACAAAATTATTATAAAATCACAGCAGACCATTCAGTTTTTATTTGTATGTATAGATTACTCTATATGTTCGAACTTACATAAATAATTATATGTTTTTCCTTTTCCTTTAAATAAAAAATGAATGAGCCTTCCCATAATCCACAGCACACTTACTCTGTGAAAATAAATGAGAAACACTTAAGGCTTGAGCAAATAATTAAAGGGGAAAAAAATAAAGTCTATTGACATAATTTATATGAATGTTTACACCGATTTCTTTAGTTGCGTGCTGTTAATACTGTATTATTATTTTTTTTACACGCTGTATCCCGCATACAGCAGGATAGAGATACACGGTCCACCCAAATTTCAACGTGTTACGTGTGGTACCTAACACCCCGCTTTGTCTGCTAACCAGAGCGAGAAAATGAAAATGATTTGTTTCCCTGAGTAGGAAAATCCCATAAATCGCGTTTAAAGACAGACGTTTTATAATATAGAAAAACTTTTACTGAAAAGAAACGTTAAAGTGAATGGTCTTAATTAGCGAGAAGAGTTAAGTTTTAGTTAATCTTGACTAAACAAACGGAAACTGTCTACCGAAGAAAGCATTACATTTTCTATTATAAATTCGGAAGTGGAAATCGAACCTACAACGATTATTGTTTGTTAAGTGACTGGACGGGCATATTATTAATTAAAATAATTACGAAAAAAAAACTTTTATCGTGTACTAAAAAGTGTGCTCGGAGATGTGAAAAGTTTTCTAGTAATACATCTGAGGAGTTCCACTATTGAGATCCTGGCTCCATCATCAGATCAGCTCGATGATACCATATTATTATATTTTCATCTAAGTTACATAAAGTTCCAAATGTGGGTCAAATTTAGTCGCTTACATTTTATTATATAGTTACAGATCGGCCTAATAAAAGCATGTTAAAAATAAACCGATGCAATGTAAATCAGACTCGCGCACGAAGGGTTCCGTACCATTCTTTATTTTTATACGGCAAGAAGATCATGTCTGTTGTATGGGAGCCCCCCTTATTTTTTTCGTTTTTATTCTCATACAAACCAGAAATAGTTTGTCTGAATGTGAGCCTAGAGACGAACTAACTACTAATTTAGCTTACCCTCTTGATATGGAACCCTAAAAAGTAGTGAATGAAACTTACCACTTAGGATGCATGATCACATAAAATAAATAAATATATTAAATTAAAATCTATGCAAAGACTCATTATAGCTATAAATGAATAGTGGAGAGTAATTTGATGCAATTATCAACTTTTTTATTAGTTAAACGCGACGGTCTTGAGATCGAATCGATTTCCTCGGTCTGGTAATAAGACATAGCGCGGCGTTGACATAGCTGCCACTTGATATCCAATGTCTCGGAAATTTATCGGTGCGCAGAAAACGGAGTGTCTGAACACTATGTTGCCACTGCCATTCCTGCTACTCGTGAGATACAGTGAGAAGCTAAAAATAAAAATTAAATTAAAATTTCAGAAAGTATTGGAGAAATGGAAACTTTCTTGCATCTAAATTGGTCTTGCCCTATATTTATTGAGTTCCATGCGTTTATTTGAGTAAGCAGAAACTTTGGAAAACTTTAAATAAAATTGGTTTTCGCTATATAAAATTTTAAATTGTACAGCTATTTATGTTTGAACAAAACTTGGAGTTTTATTAACCGTCTCCTGCAAGTGGCATTTCTGTGAAAGTTATATGGGATGTATGAAAACTGGACTAATTCTTAGGAATGAAATAATCTAAAATATGTTTTATAGGGTTTCGTTTCCCAAAAAATAGAAGGAATCCTAATATAAGACCACTTTCCTCCTTGCCTAAGAATTAAATTTAAAATATAGGCTATGTATGACTAGATAATTATGTATAGTCCCAGTATGATTTTTTTCTCTAGATATATTTATTATAATGAAAATAGTTAATTTTTTAATAATATTTTTTGATATATATTTTTTTTGACAAAATGCCCTTTCTACAAAGCTATAATAATGCATGTTGCTATGGCAACGCGTATTGTACGCGTAAATTATTATAATTCTTTTCTAGTAAATATAAATATACGGAAAATACGTACAAAAGTCACGAAAGCGATATAAGCATAAAATAATATAATGTGTCAACAGAAGCACTATGTATACTGCAGTTTTAATAAAAACTCATGGTACTACTGAAAAAGATGAAAAATATTTTTAACATAAAATTTTTACCAAAAATTGTGTTAAAGTTAACATTGATAAACAACTACAAGTATTTTAAATATTTTTTTGAGTTACGATCCTCCAGGAATGTATTTGTTTTATGAGACTGCTGCGGAATTCTTCTCTCAGCCTGGAGAGAGGGGAAACGGTTCCAGGGCGCGTCAGCTAGCTAACCGTGGTCATTTATCTCCGCTCATGTCTATGAGCGCGGCTTTAGGGTGGGCCGAGGCCCTATGGTTACCTCTGTTGTGGGAAAAACTGGGAAAAAAGAGGGGATAGAAGGAGCTACATAGGAGCTCATATATCCAGCTTGGGCGGCCAACCTAGCCGGGTGAGACGCCTGGTAAAATTTTGTATGAAACTCGGCACACAATCAAAACCTATATTTCTTGTAGACTTACAATTAGGAAATTTTTGAAAAAGACTTTATTCTTTTTAGCTTCACACTGTATCTCGCACGTAGCACGGTAGGCAGATGGAACCTGGGGACCTAGAGCTAGTGTTAAGACACTCCGTTCATATTAAAATACTTCCCTTGCCCACTTCAAACCGAGTACTGGATGCATTGCATGTTGAATGGTGGAACTTAACGCCGCTGTTTGCTTCGTTACCAGAGTGACGGAAATAAAACAGTGGGAATCAAACCCACAATCTCTCGCGTTTCATTCCAAAACTCACCTCATAATCACTTAGAAATTTAATTAATTTAATTGAATACCGGACAAGTTGCGAGTTTAAACTTAAAATAATGTTTTACATTTTTGATTCTACTTGCTTGTTCAATATTCTAAGAATCTGTTGACTCTTGGGAGGTCTTGCAAAATTACTTATTACTAAAGTAAGACAAGGGGCAATGCGCAACATTAGTACTTTAATTTACTTCTAAAATACAGCATTGCATTCTGCCACTCACAGTGCAATACCTTTATTCTGCAGTGGAAAGAGAAGAGTGTCTTGACACTAGATTCTCTTTGCCCTCCCTGCTACATGCGGGATAGATTGTGAAGCTTAAAAATATATTCTTAGATAGATAGATTCATCTAAAACCCTTGAGTAATATTGGGGTGAAATCGGACCTAATATCTATCTTCACAAGTTTTTCGTTAAGCAAAAAAAAAAAAATAATGAGGCTTCGCAAATTAAATTAATTAACCATATTTTAAATTTAAGCCGCTTTAACACAGTTAACAATTTGTAATAAAGTAATATTAAATAACTATTAAAATATAATAAAAGGCAACAATTTACTTGTATTAATTATTTATGAAATGATAAAGTAAATGTATGCTTTATTTTTGTTTGAAACAAGGTAATCTGTTCTTTCCGCTCCAATTCAAGACATTTTGTGTTGAGTGGCGGAACTTAAAGCCACTTATTTTCTACCAGAGTTGAGAACAGCGTCTACATCCGCGTCACGTTGTATCCCGCATACATCAGGGTAGGTATATCGAACCTAGTGTTAAGAAACTCCATTCCCCACTACCATCCGAATTTTCCGACCTTTTGTTTCGATTCCAAAGCGAACAAATGAAAATATTAATAAATAATAGCATTACCCCGTGTGAGAATCGAACCCACAACCGTCGACACTACGTTCAAGTTAGGTCAAGAGTCTACATCAGGCTATCTTGAAACTAGCAATCATAACTAAATTATTATCTAACGTGTTCTCCATTGAACTACCCGTGGTTAGTCCAACTGATAGAATTATACAGGCCTTTGATTGCACGCAAAGCCTATTATAGACAGCTAACATCTCACAAACGAAGGCTGGATGACCTAAATAAGTGGACGTTTCCTAGGTGGTTGCGGATTCATAGTTATTTTAGGGTAATCTTTTTGTAGGGTAAGGGTGTCGCGCGATTTACTTGTATAAAAAAACTGGTACTAATTTAATAACGTAAAATACGCTAAGTTTAAATTTTCAATTTAATTAGACATTGATTAGCGCGATAAGCTTTTATGAACATAATTATAAATTGTGTATAATGAGGTAATGAGTTGATAGTTTAAATTTAAAAGAGAAACTCTATTTTCTCCTTTTTAGAGCGATTGAATAAAAACTTTTTTGTTTTGAATTTATTATGATCATAATACATACATATTAAAAAAAACTTTCATTTGACACTGCAGCAGGGTAGGTAGGGGAAATCTAGTGTTGAGACACTCTGTTCACCCACTTTCTATGTAATTTCCGACACTTTACGTGAAGATTGACGAGACTCAACACCAAACCAGAATGTGGAAATAAATTTAGTTCATTCTGCCATGTGGGAATCAGCTCGACTTCCTCAACTAAAAAAGAAAGTAATAGTTTAATTAATTAATTAACTTTTTATTTGTAACGTTCTTTATATAAACAGTTCCCATTCTCTTTATTCAGCCAACTTCAATATATAAAAAAGTTTTTTAATGGATCCGAGGGGAAAGAACAATTAAATTAATTTATTATTAATTGACACCGTTGTAGCTCATTTGTTATGTAACTATTAAAATTTGTCAAGTGCGAGTCAGACTCGCGTACATTATTTATAAAAAAGAAGCAAAAATTTTTGGTTGTTATATGGGAGCCCCTTAAGTATTTATTTTATTCTGTTTTTAGTATGGTTGTTATAGCGGCAACAGAAATACATCGTCTGTTGATGCTTCGACTGTCTAAGTAAGTTCTCAAAGATAGCCTAGTGCCAAGACACTTTGTTCTTCTTTTTAGTAAATAAAATGAAGAAACGACGGCATATATTTGCTATGTATTTAGGTTAATTATTATTTATCTCAGTAGAAATTAGTAAGTTGAAGAGACATTGAGTGGGCTGGACACATCTTTTGAAGGACCGCTGGCCAGTGGGGCAAACGAGCCCTTGCGTATATCCCGTATAGGTAAGCGTAACGTAGGGCGAAAGGACCACCAGCTCGTTTGGCGATGACCTAAAGGAGGTGGTTTTGACTGGATGTTGAAGACTGAGAACTGGGAACTTTGAATGACTCTGGGGTTTAGATTTATTTTGTAATATTGGAATAATGTAATATGCTTTAAAACTTACTAGTATAATAGATTAATTTTAGTGACGCCCGTATAAAATCACACTCCAGGGAGATAGTCAAAGATGTCTTAAAACGCTAGGGACTGTTGCTGAGGAAGGCCTACGTCAAACAGAGTATATGAACAGACCGAACTTATGATGATGATGACGATGATGATAGTGGAGAGCGGAGTGTCTTCAAATCTGGATTTGGCAAAAAGAATTAATCGTTTCTCCGCTTTGCTACCAAAAACGATATAAAGCGCGGGTTCCTCTACTTAACGGGCAATAACTCGATAATTACGCGAAGCTTTGGAATCCTTTCCAAAGCTTTCTTTGTCTTTACACAAATCTCTCTTTCCACCCTAGTATACAGGAAAAAGCGCGAAGATAATGAGCAAAACAATTATTTTTTATTCGAATAATATTTTATTTCATCATCTAGTTTTTATATTCAAAACGGTTTAAAAAAGATCCAATTATATTTATTGCTTACATAAATAGGCTCGCAGCTCATATGGGATAAACATATGGAATAAAACAAATATTTTGTTTTTATTTGCGACTTCGCTCCCAGTCAAATTGAAATAACTAAAAATTGTGTATGACACAAATTCAGCCCCATTAATGTGAATAAAGCGATAATCGTTTTTTCAAGCTTTACGCTGTATTCTGCACATAGAGAGTAGGTAATCTGGGGGTAAAGGACCTGGGAACCTAGTGTTAAGACACTCCGTTTCTTTTAAGATACTTTCATTCCATACTTTCCGCCGAGTTCTGGAGGCAAAGCGTGTTGAGTGGCGGAACTCTACGCCGCCAGAGTGATAGAAATTAAAATATTAAATAATTCATTTTCTCGAGGTATACGAACCAGTACTATATGAGATTAGTAAGTCAAGCAAATAAACTATTCAGCTTTATTGCTGCTATATTAGTATAGATCCTCTTGTGTACCACAAATCATATAATTGTTTTCAATTGTAAAGATACATGAAATATGATTTATTATGCTCTGGTGGCACAGTGGTGTAGTAGGTACCTGACTGTAGTCGTGATGGATGTGGGTTCGATTCTCATTTAGCGATTGCCAATTAGTGTATGTAGGTTATCAATTTCCAGTTCAGACTGATCAATTATAGGTGTTGAGTTCTATCGCTCGACATGCTATTTGATATTGGTGGCAGAGTTCTGATTTTGATTTTTTTTTAATTTTATCAGCTTCACGCCATATCAGGCATACAGTAGGTTAGACAGAGGGAACTTAGTGTTGTGACACTTGTTTTCACTATAAATAACAATTATATATTTACCAACACACTATATATAGAAAAATACGTCATATGTTCATTCCCACATTATTCAAGTTAAAGGTGTGATTGAGGCAGCAAACCTTAAAGTAGTATAACCAAGAATATCCATGAAAACTGTTTTAAGCGCTAAGGCACTAAAAAACCACTCTTCTGCCCGACTCAATATAAAAAATGCGCAATTTCCTACTCACATAAACTTAAAAGACTTTTAAAAGTACTAAGATATATTAAGACCAATTCAAATAATAAGCCATATATGAAAACTAGTGGACCCGGACGCGGCTACGCCTGCTTGAACTATAAGAATATTTTCGCGTCGGTCATATTCATAATGTGCCGCCCGTAGGCTAGGTCATTTCGAATCAGTGACATCTCCTTAATTATTTATTAGAATGTTATACAGTAATGCTAAAAGTGACTATTATATTTATTGTCATAAGGATGAATATCAAAATGTCGCGGTAACGGTTGCGTAGCGACGCGACGGTTATTAACATAGCAGAATAAAGTGCATGTCAAATTAGAAAGTACTTTAAAATATATTAGTTTATATGTGTAATGTAATGTTATATAGCCTATAGCACTTCTGAAGAATGCAGCTTTCATACAAAACAAAAACAATGTAAATCGGACCAGTAGATTCAGAGATCTTAGCGTTCAAACAAACAAACAAACAAACAAACAAACTCTTCCGCTTTATTATATTAGTATAGATGGCAAGATATTAAATAATCAATTTAAATAAATAACGTTACCAGTATAAAATTATAGAGAAGACACTATTACGCGTTCCATGGATACTCTGTGAGGTACCCATCACGCAGGGTTGCAGGATGAGGAGTTCAGAGCTTTGCCTGAGACTTGTATCTTGGGTTAGGTTTAAAGGGCCTCTGCATATCTTTTTATGTTATACAGCAAACCGACATAGCACTGTGGAACAGCATCCGACTGAAAATTTGATGGTTATAGATTCGATATACGCTGACGGGAATGATAATTTAAAAAAGCTTTTTTTATTATAATTTCCTCTCATTGGTAGACAAGCGACATTATGTGTCGTCACTAAACACGCAATTTTTCTTTTTAAAAAGTAATGGATTACTAAATCAATATATCACTATGGACATAGGGATAGGCTGGTCAAAGCCCCCATTTTGACCCTGCCCCAATTACTAAATACTAATATAAAAATATAAGTTACACCATTTTTCCATTGGACGGATCAATTAAAGTCGTTTGTGGAATATGTACCGAGCTCCACCTGCAATAATTGTTTCCACGATATTATTTCGCATCGAATTGTTGATGGAAATTTCAATTATTTATTATTATACCTACCATTAGTATTCAGCTTAATAATATTCGTGATAAATATTAAAAATCTACCTCATGGCGCAGCGGCACAACGTCTGACTAAAAATGTGACGGTTGTGGGTTTAATTTCCACTCTGAGAATGAATTATTTTCATTTCCTTGCTCTAATAAAGTTGTGGAGGGAGGGAGGGAGTGTTTTAACACTAGATTCTGACTCTGCTATATGCGAGATACAGCGTGTGAATAAGAATTTAAATAAATGATTTTATATGAAAATTTCTCAAACACGATCAACAGTTTCTATGCATTTTTATCAGGAGACGTTGCAAAGGCGAGTAATCTCTGAATTTCATACATTATAATAATTCTTTTGATGTCTTTTAGCGTATAAAATCTTTATTTCATAGCATACAGGCCATCGTGGCGTCTTGCCGTCCACGCGGTGGTTGCGGGTTCGATTATCACCACCCATCACACAATTACCTTAGAAATGATTATTATTCCATTAAGGATGAAGATATAGTTTTAGAAAACTTATGACAATTTTGAACATACCGCGACTCTAAACTACGCTTTTTGGAAACCGTCCAAGGTCATACGTTCAAACTTGGACAGAAAGTGCGGGTTCGAGTCCCGATACGTTAGTAATTCAAAATTATGTTTATATGTTTATGTTACGTTTCCTAAAAATATTTTCCTTTACTTTTTGTGGTATACTATTTTAAAATGTTAAATATATCTACTTTTGATCACA
The DNA here is from genome assembly GCA_016802625.1 of Heliconius numata. Taxonomy (NCBI): domain Eukaryota; kingdom Metazoa; phylum Arthropoda; class Insecta; order Lepidoptera; family Nymphalidae; genus Heliconius; species Heliconius numata. The sequence continues at coordinate 44,283 of JAEBDU010000087.1, forward strand.
ATGTGTCACAAGTAGACAAGAAGCGGAGTCATTGTCATTCCCTCCTATTTACTTTCAACAGTGTGACTATTTAAGCTTCACTAGATTTAACATTTGTGGAAATGATAACGAAATTTCTAAACTTTATAACTTTTGTTGTTAACCAAAATGTGTGAATAAATAAGTGATACTCAGTGGAGATATTTTCTTTAGCTTCACGCTATTCTCTGTATATAGGAGGATAGACAGAGGGAACTTGGGAATCTAGTGCCAAAACACTCCGTTCCCATTAGGACATTTCCATTAACCACTTTCCGCAGAATTCTGGCGGCATTGCGTTTTGAGTGGCGGAACTCAATACTGAGCTTTGCTTCTCTCTTTACTGGAGCGAGGAAATGAAAATATTAAATATTTCAAGCCCCGAAGTGGGAATGAACCTACCCATGAGTATGAATTAATGTCATTGCGTGTCAAGACCCGCTACTAAACACTAATATAATAAAATATTTCAAATTTACGAAACCTTAATGGACGCAAAGTGAAGACAAGAGAGTTTAAGCTCTCTGTCTGCCTCAATACTTATTTTATCTTTTCTTTTCAAAGTTATTCCAAGTTATACCTTACTCTGCACTTATCTTGAGTATATGTGTGTACATGCATAGCTAGTACTATGCATGGATTGGATGATGTTCATACAAAGGCATCCTGTTTACCATTACAATACAACGAGCTGTTCATTTTAAAAATATGCAAACTTCTAGATTTCAATGTTCCTTGAATTTAGTAACGGGAGATTTACGTTTAGCTGAGTAGTCAGAAATATATTATTATTATTTTCAGCTTCACGCTGTACCTCACATGCAGCAGGGGAGGCAGAGGGAGCCTAATGCTAAAACACTTCACTCCCCAGTTTCTTGAATCCCCTTTCCCCAAGAATCTTGGAGGCATTGAGTGTTGAGTGGCGGTACTCAACACCGTGCTTTGCCTCTACACCAACGCAAAGAAATGGAAATATTAATTCATATTATTAACAACATCACTTATTGGATACGAACCTAGATTTAAAATTTAAATGCAGCGTTTTTTAAATGGTAAGCACGTGAGGTAAGTAGGTGAAGATTGGCAAAAGGCGGCGTGTGGAGAACTTGAGAACATGCGAGAGAGCGTTCCCCAAGATGCTTTTAAATAGGGCAAGTCTCGCTAGCTGTGTCCATACGTATGTAGGTATATTGAAGGATTTATAGTTGCAACTATTAAACTATTGACTAATTTAAGTTCTTCTTTTGCTGCACGCTTTATCCCGCATATAGCAGGGTAGATAGAGGGTACCTATACCGACACTCCGTTCTCAATTCTACATTCAAATTTGGAGACGGATAGATTTTATTTAAAAATAATGGATGCCCGTGATCTCATTAGCTTGGAATGTACAGCTTACTTTTTCTAAAGACCACGCGTTGTGATTTAAACTTGCAGCAAGTGGCAAGCTAGAAGAACCTAGTATGAAGAAATAAGACACTTCGTTCTCCGTCTTTCTTCATTAAATTCAAGTCTTTACGTTTGGAGTTGTAATTTTACGCTCCTGTTTATACTAAAAAGCACGGAGAAATAAAATCAATTTAAGATTATTTGTTTTCTTGACTGAATATCAATTCATGATCGTCACAATTACAGTCAAACAGTGCACCAGTGTCCCACGACAGCTTAATAAAAAAAAAATAGAAATAAAAGTCATTGAATTTTTTTTTATTTTTTTTTATTTTAATGTCAATTACAATTGCCTACCGTACTGAAAAACTGTTGCTAGGACTAAATTTTATTTTATTTATTTTTCTCTTAACTAAAAATTAAGATCCGTTGTGTAAACATTCAGATGTACATCGGTTGAATACCGATATACTGACCGAATAGAACCTAGGGACCTAGTGTTAAGATACTCCGCACACATTATTATTTACGTCAAATTTGAGATTTGCATTTCAACACGTGTTGACTGGCGGAACTTGGCGCCGCGGTTTATTTTGCCAGAGCGTGTAAGTGCCAGCGCTTAAATTAAAGTAGGCATCAAAATTTTTTCTACATATTTTTTTCACTATAGTTTATTCCTAATATAGCATCTGAACGTAAACGTAATAACATAGTTGTGGGTTCGATCCTGAGTCTGGGAAATAAAATAAATTTAAAAAAGAAGCATATTCCTAAAATTCATACCTACTCCAAAAGTGAAACAATTACAAAACTCAAACACAGGAATTCTATAGAATTGTTTCATACAATCATATTCATTTTTAAAAGGAAAGGACAGAGTTTCACGTAACATTTTACCGAATAGCAAATACCTTTGCCATGTTTCACAGTAGGCACTCAGTTGAAGAACTATTTTGTAAAAAACCTCACATTTCATCCTGTTAGGTGATACAGAGATGCATTTATTGAAATGCTATAGAGCTATTGAAGAAAAATCGATAATTCAAATTAAGGTGACTGTTCCTGATATTTTTATTAAGACATCTTTATGCGGATCTGCAAAGTATTTTTGTAGTGTTAATGACACTTTGGGGCTAGTCGAGCCGTAAAATATGACAGGTTCTGGGTTCGATTCTCATTCGGGGGAATTTTGGTGACAAGATTAAGCGTGGCGTTCGAGTTGAGTGACGAAAGATCTCGAAAATTAGGTGAAGAGTGGGAAACGAAGTGTCTTAACACTGGGTCTCCACTGATATATGAGAGCTACAGCGAGAACTTGCATTAGTGATAAAACATTCCGTTCCCCGATAATCGTCTGTTTTCTTGACGTTGCACTTATATATTCATCGGGGTTATAATATATCGCTAGTAATTCATTCTCTTTAGCAGTAATCGAACTCAAGACCATTGCCCTTGCAGTCAAATATCAAATATAGGTTGCTATAAGATAATTTATACAGAAAGTCCATTAAATTATAAATCATTAGATATCGCTAGAGGGCACGGTATCGCTCGCGCCAGTACCTACTCTTCTTGTAAAACTTTTAATATAATTACTGGTTCACTGATTTAAATGTACGATCTTCACAAGTTTCATTTTTATTTCGTTTTATTATAAAATTTTGTATAAGAATGGAAAAGGGCATTTCCTTAAACCTTTTTTCCACACTATATCTCTAGAGCAGGGCTTCTTAAACTTTTGTCATTCACGACCCCATTTATGATTGCGAGTTTCTTAACGACCCCCCATACAAATATAAAAGAAAAATAAATTAATATTTTTTGATGATTTATTTATTAGGTAACAATATACATACACATATGAAAATATATAGTTTTAGAATTTGTTTTGAAACATACAAAAATCCGCCAACTCTAGTGATGTTATAAAATGGTATATATAAATATTTGACATTAAAATCTCTCGCGACCCCAGAATTTTGCTACGCGACCCCTTTTGGGGTCGCGACCCATAGTTTAAGAAACCCTGCTCTAGAGGGATAGCGGCGTGCCTCTTTCACCTCGTCCACTGCTATCAACCTCTAAATACATGGTTTATGTGATATTGTGATCTCGAAAGTTAATCGAGATCCCCCTGCCTCTCGTTCCACTCACTCTTACTTCATAATATTTTTTGCTAGTACATGCTTACATTCTGTATATCTCTTCATGGTGGATTTGGTCAGCTTAACTTACTCCTCATATCCTCAAAAGGGTTCACATAATCGCATCTTCATAGCGTTCATCTCTCTTTTATTCTTCTTTCGTTAGCTAGTTTTCGTTATGTGTACGTAGAAACTTGTAATGAACATAGGATAGGGAGTTTAAAGGGAACATTATAAGCAGATTTTTGGAAATTCCAACGGGAACGAGACAAAAACGGGATTTTCCTTTTATCTTGAGATGATACACACAAAGAAATTTGTAATAAACTCTCTACTACCATATAGGTATACACTTCAGCATACATATATCCAGAATTATCCTGTACAGGTTCCGTTTCCTTTTCAGGTATCTACAGTATTTAAAAAATAGTATACCTTCATCTGCTTTTAGTTTTCCAAAGGGGGGCACAAACATTTAATATATTTCAGAGACTAATTACCCCTCGGAAATAACTTTGTCTAGACTGTCTCCACCACTGCTTGTATTGATATTAAATGTGACATTATATTAAAATTGCAGAACTTTGTACGCTTATTGCGGGAAATTCTCGAGGTAATAATAAAATACTGGGTACGATTAGTTGGAGATAGAGTTAATTCCGGTAAGTTAAAATTACTTAGATTTTTATTAGTTTTATTTATCTTTATTTTCGTAAATCGTAGTGATGTTATGTAGTGAGATAATAGAGTTAAAACACTTGATCTCTTGTTTTTTATTTACTTTCAGAGATATTTCAAGTTGAATGACACCTACCAAGCTAACGATGCCTTTTGCGTAATAAAAACAATTCAGATTTCATTACAAACGGTCCAGTAATTATTGAGATATGAGTGAACAAGTGCGATATGAACAATTCTACAATATTACACTTAACTCGCATTGTGTAACCATGTTGGGAAAATGAAATTAATTTATGTTAGTTTATTAGCCAAAAAATGCTTATGTTATTATTGTCATTTATAATAATTTATATTTTATATGTAATCATCCCCTCGGTGGGAATTGAACCTAAATCTAGCGCATCTATAGTCTAGGCGTCTATAGAGATCCTCTCACAAGATAATAAACTACTATTACTTTGATTTATACACAAAATTAAACTAACTTTCTGAATCGAAGCTGCAATTATTCAGGACCATTGGATTATTAGAACTAAGAACTAAGTTAGTTAATATAATATAACCGTATTACTAAATTGACCGTCTTTTGAGGAATATGACAATTGGAATTGCAAATGGCCTTTGATTGGTTTTTAGTGACAATTTTCTGCTAAGCACAAATTCTTTCTTTCTCACTGTCTTTTCATGCAAAATCATGACAGTATTTTAAGCTACCCTCAGGGTAGGCAGAGTGAACCTTGTTTTGAGTCACCCCATTTCCCATTTTTCGCCCAATTTTCTAGACTTTGCGTGTTGAGTTGAGTAAGTCAACGCTGCGCTTTGTCTTATTACCAGAGCGAGAATATTAAAATTGTTCATTCTTCCTCAGGGATTGAATCCACGCGTTCCTGAGAAAAATAGTATTGACATACGAACGGACGGACAACTAAGAGATCGTATAAGGGTTCCATTTTTCTTTTATGAAGAACAGAACCCTTAAAAAATAAGTTTATCACTCATAATATAATATCCTTTATGTAATAACACAAATCGCCTATCAATAAATATTGGCAATATATTAAAACAGTGCGCGGGAAATCCTGCTTTAGGTAAGCGGCTTACGACTCGGGAAATGAAAATTGAAAGGATATTTCTTGTAGTTTTTATAAATAGAACGTTTTATTTTTATTTTTTAAATCTATCGAAATACACTATTGGTTAGTGGTTGTGGGTGAATTATAGCCGATCACTTCTTTCTACTGTTCTATTTCTCTTACAAGTTTGTTGTTTTTTGATGGCGGAACCCAACGCCGCGATTTTCCTAATGATATGAAGTAAGCACTTTCTTTTTTTCGGTTTCAAAATGTTTTCTGCATACAGTAGAGTATATATATAGAAATAACCTAATCGGTGTTTTGCCACCGTAGAGAAATGTTTTTTTTTTTAACTTCACGCTGTAACCTGCACAGAGCTGGGAGCACTAAGAGAACCTGGGAACCAAGTGTAAAAACGCTCATTCTCATTTCCCACATTATGAAGAATTCTATAAGCCTTGCTTGTTGAATGTCGGAATTCAACACCACGCTTTGCCTTGTTACCAAAGCGAGGGAATAAAAATATAAAATATTTTATTGCCTCGAGTGGGCATCGAACCCACAGCATGGCGCGATTGCAATTGCACGCTTCTGCCCTACGCCACAATTGACTATTAATTTAAAATAATTCGCCCACTATACTAACCAAAAACTTTATTAAGTTTATACTTGTAAAACTACACTCTAATGAAGTTTTCACTTGTAAAATGTATTAATAGTAATAAATGTTCTGTTTCAACGTTAGTTTATATGGAAGTAAAACGCCGGCGGTCAAGAAACTTTACTATCATCTCTTTGCTTAACTAAGTAACTGGAGTTATACGAGTATGTAGTGCAGTTCGTGTAATGATTATGTTCTGTTTAGTATTTTCTTAAGGTATAATTTTGTGTTTATTTATTACAGTACTACTTACATTAGTATTTATTACATTAGTTTTCTTGTAAGCTTCACCTGTATCCTACGAAGGTATAGATAGGTAGGCCGAAATATACGAGTACAAAACAAAGCGTGGCGTTGAGTTCCGCCACTCAACACTACTACTTAACTTCTCTAATATATAGCGAAAATTGGGAAACTAAATATTAAAATTAAACTAAATATTAAATTTTATTTTTTTATGATGTTTAACACTAAATTTCCTTCTGTCTTCTACCTATATGCGGGATACAGTTTGAAGCAAAAAAAGGTATTATTTTGACTGACTTTTACATAAAATTTGACATAGTATAATAAAGGGAACAAAATGAGCGAACAAAATGAAATGTATGTAAATAGTATTCAATGTTGCCTTTATTAAGCTAATAAAAGGAACTCGATACTGAATTTACTCGTACTTAGGTCTATTGTGTTACTTGAAAGGTATTGAAGAAGTCTAAGAGCATATCAATATTGTGTTGTAAATATAAATATGTAGCTGGAGGCCAGTCGTGGCGCAGGGGTACAAGCGTGTGACTGTAAACGCAACAGATCGTGGGTTCGATTCACACTCGGGGTAATGAAATATTTCATTATGCTTTATTAGTATCTCTCCCTTACATAGAAAAGATAGACAAGGATAACTTAGTGTTCGATACTCTATTCTTCATATTCTCCACTTTTGATTATTCTAAAGACATTCCGTGTTGGATATTGTAACTAATGGCAATTTTACAGAACACAAAATGGACAAGAAAATATCGAACCCACAATCATCTTTCCTGTGTTAGACACGTTCCAGCTGCCCTACGGCGCATAGTAGTTTCAACTGTCTGGATGGCTGTATACAGTCGAAGTAGATGATAAGTTCGATTTCCGCGGTACGCAAAGTTTGGTCCAATAACATGTTGGTCTAAGTTTAAATGACCACTTAACTACCTAAGTTGGTATATGTATGTATACTGTATATTTAGAGTTTGGAATTACAAATTTCTAAGCTGAACACGTTCTATTACTGTAACTATGTGCATTTATTTCAAGTTCAATGGCTCTGCCTGTAATCGCGATGGTGGTTGAATCGATTCCCACTTGGTGGATTAAATTATTACAAAACTAAATATAATTAATTCGGCTTAAGAGTTTCATTTAAAATTGATAAATTGGCAAAAACCAAAGATCTGGTTATTTTAATTTCCTCGGTCTGGTAACGAGACAAAGCGAGGAGTTGAGTTCCTCCACTCAATACAAGAGAAGTCTATGAAATGGGGCGAAAGTGAGAAATTCTGAAAAATATTCTAAAAATAGCGACGCTTATCATACTCATATAGCTATACTCTTTTTTGTAGACTAAGATAGTATGTTTTATTTACCTCTACTACTTGTACAGTCTTTAGCTGACGCTGTCTTGCATATAGCAGGGCAGGCAAAAGACACCTAGTGATATAAATCTTCTTTCTCCGCTTTCCGCCGAAGATGGGACATATTGCGTGTTACTGGCGGAATTCAACCCCGCTTCTTCTATCCGCTTTGGGAAGTGAACCCACAACCGTCTTTACAAAATTGTCTTTTCCATTCGTACCTTCAATTTGAGTATATCAGTGCACCCCTCCGAAGTTTCCGAATGACCGCCATTGTAATCGGTTAGACTACAAAGAGACTGGGGAATAGTTTCCGCAGCATTCGTATATCGTATAGTTTGTTTGTTCTAGTACAGATTAATGTTCTTGAGGATTTTGTGATTATAAATTTTTAGATATTATCTATATGTCTTTTAATTGTCATGACTTTTAGAGCGGCGTTGACTTCTATCAGACAACACACCTCCAGATTTCAGCAGAAAGTAGGAAACGGAGATATCTTGATGAAAACAGAGTTTTTTAACACTAGATTTCCAATGCGCGGGATTGTGCTACATACAGAATGAAGTTAAAAAAAAAAACTTTTTAAAGTGGTTAATAATTTATAATACTAAATGCGTCACTTTATTACCAACCAGACTAATAAAATTATCTGTCTATATATTAGAAATTTCATTTAACTCCCGCCCAATAAATCTTCCCTCGATTCCTACTCAAGTGTAACCTTTTATGAAGCGTCGCTTTAACTTAAAAAAGAATGGATTTTTTTATATTCGTGTTCACTTTTCCGATACTGAATGGGTTATTAGAAATACTTTGTCGCTTGATATAATAAATAGAATTGGTGTATTAGGAGAGGCATGTGAAGTCAATATTTGTTTCAGTTTTACAAGACAATTTCGAGACATTGTGCAGAACAGGAGAAAAAATCTTCGATGTATATAACAAGGATTGTAAACTGCCTACCCTTCTCTCTACTACTAGCTCGTACTGTCCACACGTTGATTATTGAGTGATGTTATTCAAAATGCATAAATTCTTTTGAATATCGCTTTCATCGATCGCATCTAGCCAGGATTCACTATAGTGTAAACAATGTTATCATAGAACTAGTGATCTCCCGTAACTGCGTTTACGTATATTTTATAATCCATGGTATGCTATTTCTGTTTAGTATCCGTTGTTATTTAAATTTGCAAATACGAACCTAGTGCCAAGACCTTCTAATCTTTGCCTTCTTGAATTTTATCCCGAGTAAATACAAAAATCGGCACCCATACAGATCTCCCATTTTTTGTTAGTGAACTTAATATTTAACTTGGATCTCACTTAAGGTTTATGTTTTGTTGGGATAATTATAACAGCTTTTGGTTAATTTTATATTTTTTTAATACATTTTCCGGTACTAAATCTGCTAGCTTAAAGTACTGTTCGTATATTTCAAGCTACTAAGTAATTATTATGGTAATTTCTCAAAGTACTCAACATCAAAGTCTTCAGGTATGTATATATAATATGTATGTACGTTTAATATTATAATCTTAATAGCTTGAGAGTAAGCGGCTTTCAAACTTAAGGAGGAAACATCTAAGCACATGCTATTTCCTGAATTAAATTTTACATGGAAACTGGACTTCTTATTATGCAACGGTAAGTTATTTTAGCTCAACGTTGTATCCCGCATATAGCAGGATAGGCAAACGGAATCTATGGATAAGACACTCCGTTCTCTACGTTCCGCCGAATTATTGAGGCATTGCGTGTTGAGAGGTGGAACTCGGTGCCGTAAAGTTACAAGAATAAATGATAATAATTCCTTTCCTCGAGGGAAAATTAAACCCACAACCTTCGCGTTTACATTCAGACAGTGTTTGGCTGCACCACGATGACCTTTATGTGATAAAATTCAACGCCGTACTTTGTAAATTGATACCGAGTCGAGTCACTTACAAAGCTGCAAATAACATCAAGTTATTCTACTTAGTAATTGTCTCACTTACTTTAGTTAAGTTAACAACTCGGTCTACCTATTCTAAATATCATGCTTAACATTAATTATATCAATTTAATACTTTCTTTCATAACTACTGTAAAAAAAACATCAAAATCGGTTCAACCAGTCAAAAGTTCTGAGGTAACAAACATAAAAAAATACAGTCGAATTGATAACCTCCTTTTCTTGCAGAAATCGGTTAACAAGTTAGTAGAGAAGACGAAAGGAACCTAGTGTTATCTTAACAAAAGTTTTCCTCTGTCCAGTCCTTACTTACTCCCACTTTCCCCCCCCACATTTAATACAGGAGTACCGGAACTAAACGCTGCTCGATACTCGATGACACCATATCATCGACAATGTCGCCTAAGCAAGTATAACTACCACGTTACACGATGACACAATCACTATCGTCGAGGCAAAGCGCGGCGTTGAGTTTCGTCACTCAACACGCAATGCCTCCTCATGCTGCCTACCCTGCAGTGAGTGGGAAACAGCGTGAAGCTGAAAATATATATAAACAAAACATGTAAAAAAAAACATATAACTTATAAAAAACCATTAATTACACGTTGTGTTAACATTTGACATATCGCATGTTCGCTTCAATTAACTTGAAATAAGATACAAAATCAACTTTCATTTCCGATAAAGCTTAATATTTTTAATGATTCCACCGTGTTGTTGCGTGTTTGAATATTGGTTGAAGAGATTTTTGTTTTCACGCTCTATCTCGCATAAGCCCCACGGTAGGCAGAGAACTAGTGAGTGCTAGTCCGTTTTCCACTTTTCGCGCAAAATGGAGACAATGCGTTTCCAGCGGTGTTACTCTACTTTTACTTTGTCTATCAAGCTGGCATTTAAATAAATATTTCATTTCCTCAAATGGGGATCGACCCTACAACCAATCCAGAACCTAAATCCAGAGTCTAAATGGGAGCGGAGTGTCTTAACACTGTGTTCCCAGGTACCCTCTGTCTACCCTGCTATATCCCCAACTCAGCGTGAACCAGAAAAGCTGATTTAACACTTTAAAACAACTTGAGATCGTCAACTGTAGAGTTGACGGTATATGTAGATATACTCGTACCAGAACATTAATAGTTTAAATGCAATTTCGTCGCCACCCCCTTAGACTGCGACACCGCCTCATTTCCATACATCGAATACTTGGATTGAGTTGTGGATGGGACAATTATGAATCACCCTGTATAGTAGTTTGTGTACCAAACGTGTGCTGGTAAGCTCTTTGAAAGCTTTCCGAGTTTTAGAGACAGCGTGTGTATTTTATGTTATTGAGGTTGTACAGAAAATTGTAAATTAAAAAATATATATTTTTTACATTTTCTGCTCCTTATTACATACAGTTTTTTTTTGCATTTGGGTGCTTAGATTGAAATAAGTTAGTTACGTAATCTATATATATAAAATCGAAAGGTCACTCACTCACTCATCACGAAATCTCAGAAACTAAATGTGCTAGAAATCTCAAATTTTGCACAGGAGTTATTTATAGAACGTAGGTGCTCGCTAAGACGGGAATTTGCAATATTCGACTTCTAAGGGGTTGTTTTTGGGGTCGAAACTTTGTATGAAACTTCGTTACTACAAATGCTAGGAGTCTCAAATTTTGTATAGACATCACTAGGACGTAGTCATGGAGACAGAAATAATAATAACGTAGTTCACGCGGGTGCAACCGCGAGCGGGCCGCTAGTATATTTATATGTACAACATATTATGTATGTATCGTTGTTTTTAGCTTCACGTTGTATCCCGCTTGTAGTAGGGAAGGCAGAGTGAATCTAGGGTTAAGACACTCTGCTCCCCGATTTCTGCATTATTTTTGGGACATTGCGCATTTGAGTGGCGGAACTCAACGTCGCGTTGCCTTGTTACCAGAGGAGGAAATGAAAATTATTCATACCCCCGAGAGGGAATTGAACCCGCAATAGTCAATAGGCAATGCCTCCAGAATTCATTGGAAAGTGGGAAGCGGAAGTATATTGATGTATTCCTAGGCCCCCTCTGGCTATCATGGCGAGATACAGCTAATAAAAATATATTATTTCAATTGAGATATCGTAAAACGGTTTTATGTTTTATATGTTATTTAATTAATTATTCGTTATTAGTGTCTTAGCTCTTCAATTTTTCACTTATAAACACTAAGTAAAAATTCAATCTGCGGCCTTCTTCCACCAGAAGAAGGCTGCTCCTTCCATCTTTCCACCAGACACATCCCAGCAGAGCCACGACAGCTTTATTTTCTATTTTCTGCCAATTATTTAGTAGATCGTCTAGGTTTAAACCAGAAGATATTTGCTGAACGCTCAAGGGATATCTAAACTTCACGGAGAAATTGCTAACAAGAAAATATATGTTTGTGACACCATTGTAGCACAGCGGAAAATATCTGACGGTAAAAGTCGGAAAAAAGCCCGGTGGCTTTGTGATCAGGCAGGGTAATGTTGAAAGTATAATGTTCCTGATTTTTAAAAAAGTAAAAAGGGATTTGAGGTATCTTCTCTTATCGCATCTAATTTTTCAACGTCTCTGTGCATTTCTTGATATAAAACTATCAAGAAATATATTGGCACCATGAAAAAGTAGATAACTAAATAAAATATGTGTTTTAACTGTTACTTATAAAACCACTAGAGAGGTGCACTTTAGATGTGTGTGTGTGATTGTGTGAACAGTTACAATTGCTTAGACGATGTACTGTCAATATATTATGTTTTAAGACCAAAACGCGATATAAAATAAAATAACCTAGTGTTAATTCACTCCGTCCAATTCGTCTAAAACATTATCTTGTTACCAGAGCGGGAATATCTAAAATAAATTAACTCATACCCCCAAGCCGTAATCGAACTCACAACCTTCAAATTCCAAAAAGACATCCTCAAAAAATTCAGCAGGTGAAATAAAACTGCCATCTCGAAAATGATTTACACAAACGCCGCTAAGAGACAGTACCGCACCTCACTTAGTGTAGCGCGCCGAGATAAATGTCAGCGGCGTGGTGCTGACGCGGGCCTGGAGAAATAAATAAAGAAATGCCGACGTCTTAAGCCGAGAACGTATTCTGAAATGGTTGGCCGTGATAAAAAAACACGATTGCGTGTTAATATATTATGATTGTTGTGTTTTGTAACAACCTGTATAAGGTCTTTTGCTTGTTTGAGATTTTTATGTTTTGTAACACTCTGTATATTGTGGATTTTTTTCCCAAATATATTGTAGTGTAAATCCTTTATTGTTCTCTTTATCAAAATATTGCTTATTATTAACTAAGTATATTTAATTTTATATAAAAAAAATATTTCATTTGGAGGCCGGTCGTGGCACAGGGGCACAGGTGTGCGGCTTTAAACGCTACAGGTGAAAACGCGGCGTTGAGTTGTGCCACTCACGCGATGCCTCCAGGCCATGCCTTTGGCGAAATATAGTACCGATGATATTGGAAGAGGCTCACATAAAAATCACGTGGCACCCCCAGAGGCCATGTAAAAAGAGGTTGATAGCAATGGACGAGGCAAAAGTGGCGTCGACTGCAGAACTGGTATAAAGTTTACACTAAGATCATTATTTAAATAAATAAAAAATATATATGTACATAAAACATGAATGATAATTAAATATTTAAATGAAATACAAATATGCAGTTTCCTTCCTGTTAATATTAAATTTATTGTGTAAAATTTCTTAAATATGGAACCTCTATAGGTACATTTAAATAAACCGTTTGTTCATAGAGCGGTTTTTAAATAAAATTTGTCTTACTGTTTGTCCGATTTAATCTCCAGAATGACAAAATCTATTTTTGTAGAACTTTTACTGGAGGATGTAGAAAGGTTTTTTATTCTGGAATTCACCTCGGAGTCGTGTTTACCGCGCTTTTCTAACCGGATATAATTAATAGCTAAACTTATTTTCTATGAAATAGGTAATTTTTGCGAGCAATATCAAATAAAATCCCAAAATTTTTATATAAATTTAAATAATATTAAATTTATTTATTTAATAATAGTTCAAGTGGGCGAAGCCACGGGGGAATCGATAGTTTTGAAATTAAAAATCATATTATATATATTTACGATTATTTGTCAGAATAAATAATACAATTTGTAAAATATGTTCTGGACAAATAAACCCTTCCTTTGTATACAGGGTGGAATTGTCAGCGCCACTTTAAATGAAACCACAGTTTTAACTACTCTATAAAAGCCTAATATAATTCGGAAAAAAAATAATTCTCAAAAATGAAAAAGTTTTTTTTTCAAACAAAATAAATAATAAAATTATCGTTTTAAAATAAAACGCCATTTGTAAAGTATAACATAGGCACGCACACACTTACCTGTCAAAGCGGCAACGTCGCATTCGTATGTGTGCGTGACACGAAATACAGGTATGGATAAAAATCGAGAAATGAAAAAAAAATCCTACGTCCAAACCGTTGAGGTACCTTGATTATTTTTTTTAGTTCTGGGTTTGAAATATTTTACCCTATATGCAGTTTCAGTAAAAGAAGCGCAGCCTCTTCCACCCTGTATATTTTCAAAAATATTTCAGTATTTTCATTAACACCTTGAGCTCGAGTCTTAAGCTTCTGCTATTTATTGATGGCATTACAAATATGCAGTTTACTCTTGCGAGTTCAACGTAGTCCTTAATGGTCCTCCGCTCGCGGTGAAAATCGGGCTGAAATTACATATATCTAACACAGAAGGCAGAGAAAATCTGATCGACTAAATCAAGTTAGTGAGAAGCAGAAGAGTTTTTTCTTATAAATTAGGGATCTGTCACATATTCTGTTGCTTGATATTTGTTTTCTTATAGAAAAAAATCATCGATTCCTGTTCAGAGAAGCCATCTCGGCGTAGCAGCACAGCGTCCGAGTCCAACTGTAAACACGACAATTGTGCATTCGATTCACACTCAGAGAATAAATTATTTTCATTTCTGCGCTCTAGTAACAAGACAAAGAGCGGCGTTCAATTTCGATACTTATCATGCAATGTCTCAAAAGTTGGATAGTTTTTGGGTTTTTTCTGTCTAGCCTATAGGTATATGCGGGATATATCTCAGGGGTACACACCGCAAAAAAATAATAAAAAAAACTTGTAAAATATAAAATACTTGTAATGTACATACTTTTTTCGACGACGGCCACAAGTTCACTTAGAATAATCCCAATAGATTGTCAAAACAAAAATAATAATTTACTAGTACACCATGCTAATATAATTATTAATCAATCGTTCTATTAAATAATTCTTCATCAGTACTATCGATACAGGATAGTCGATCATCCGCAATAAATTATTCTATCAATTAGACCCTATTAATTTTAGATTTTAATTAATATTGTTAATAGGTATTTAGTAGAATAATGTTTACTTTGGAAATTAGTTTATATTATTTAAAGCAAATTTGCAATAATATTTAATTTGTTATGCATATATAGAATTCACATGCTGTTCCAGTGTGCCTCGATGGCTTCAATGTAAAAAAAATACTTCAGCTTATTATATTTAACTGACTGACTAAGAAGACGAAAGCTAATAGTTATTTTTAACGAAGGCGTAGATATGCATCAGCTCGTCCCCTTTATTATATTGGATTCATAAAATGATGTAAGTTTTAAACAAATATGAAGCCAGTCGTGGTGCTGAATTAAACAGATGATGGTTTTTAGTCAAACTTAAGCTGAAGTTTCGGTCGGTCACCAATATTTACTAATTGACTTCATAAAGGGGTGCTAAAAATAAAGTTATATTTTAGCAAAAAATAAATATAAACTAGAAACTCAGATGCGGCAAGATGATGTTTTTTTTATAGAAAATACCTATGTCCTTTCCAATACCTCTAAGAATATGTGTACAAAGTTTCATGATAATCGGTAGAGCAGTTTTGGCGTGAAGACGTAACAAACAAACGTACATTCACATTTATAATATTAGTATAGATGATATAATATAATTTATGTTACTTTTACCGTAATATAACCTTTTTAAAGTAAAACGATTTAATCGAAGGAACCACTTAGAGTTAAACAATTGGACTTTATACCTACTCTTTTGGTTTTTATGTTCTTTTCTTTCATGCCGTTTTTATGGAGCATCTACCTTGAGTTACTGGCCACTTTAAATAGATTTTTCTCATAGAATTCAATGTCAACATTTTAAATTTGGAGTATTTTTTTTTCGGATATTTTGGATACTCAGTTCTCCACGTTCCACCCAATCAACACGCCGTAGCTCCAGCTATTGCGTGTTGATTGGCGACACACAACGCCACGCTTTGTCTTCTTACCAGATCTAGGGAAATGAAAAAAAAAAATTTACTCGAATAGGAATCGAACCTACAATCGTCATGCTTACAGTTAGAGCCGCTAAGCCACGACGGTTTCAATTCACAAGTTCTGAGTATAGAGAGTATATTTCGATATATACAATTTCTTTTTATACAAAATGCGACAAAAATAAACATACATTGTAATAAAAACAAAATTTCAATTCACTCGAGAATAATTGGTACAAAATTTATTCACAAAATTTAATCCATACGTTAGACTAACCAAGTTGGAACAAGTTAAAACAAGTTATGTAAAAGCTTGTAAAAACTGAATTGCGAAAGTTAAACACTTTGCTTGGTTTAAATAAAACGATTTATAATCAAAATGAAATTATAACCACTATTTTAGTTTGACCAGTTTTTAATTTAGTTAAGTTAGTTTTTATTGTACTTTTAACAGACTAAAAAACTACAGGAGGTTCTTAATTGGACGAGTATATTTTGATAACATTTTTTCATTATGTAGGCTTTATCTCATTAATGGTTCCAAATAATTTAAAAAAAAATGTTTAAATGTATTTTTATAGCTTCACACTACATCCTGAACTTAGCTGAAGGCGCCGTATTAAGAGACTCTATTCACATTTAGACTACCATTTCCAATTCTTTGTTTAATTTGTAAGTATTTATGTACTTTTTATTAACTCATATCTACCAAATGAATTAATTTATACAATTAAAACGTCATTTTCATATAAGTTTGAACAGATAAACAACATTAAACAAAGAAGTGAATAAAAATTAAAAAAAAATGTTAACAAGTGTTTACTGGCTGCACTCAACGCCGCGCTTTTCCTCGTTACCAAAGCGAGGAAATGAGAAAATTAAGTATTTCGTTTCCTCGAGTGGGAGTTGAACCCATAACCTGTCGTGTTTACAGTCGTACGTTTGTGCTTCTGTGGCCTCAGTAATGTATTACATTTCCATAAAACGATAGATAGGGACTACGCTGGTTTAATAAATTAAAAAAGATTGGTGTTCAAAGTTCTTAATATTTTTATGCTTTTTTATTTGCGTGTAATTTTTAATTGATTAATGTTTTGGTTAAAATAAAAATTTTTCATGGTCCTCCAGAGTGTGGTTTACCCGCGTTCAAAGTGAGATATAAAACGTCGTAAAACGGCGTCATAATGTACTGTGTAATATACAATGTAAATAATGCACAATATACATTGTTCTTATAGAAGTAACTAGACGTGCCAATGTAGGTTCGATTCCCACTCGAGGGAATGAAATTTTCAATATTTTCATTTCCTCGGTCTAGTTACGAGGTAAAGCGCAACGTTGAGTTCCGCCACTCAACACACAAAGCCTCGAGAGTTCAGCTCCCACATTCTAATGATTTTATAGCGGTAATCATGCCTTGGATACAGTGTTAAGCTGAAAAAAGACAGACAGAGACATTAGACATAATTGGAATGTAATTTGAATCGACGACCACCGCCTTCAACTAGAGTAACTGCGTCAAGCAGCTCCTTAGCTATATTAAATACATTATTATTTCACGCTAACTAAACTAAGCTGAACTGAGATAAAAGAAACTTCTTCTTCCTCCAACTAAATTGTTATACTTTAAGGGGCGACTTTAGAAAGAAGGATTCGGAGCACACAACTTCGTGACACTATGACGATATCGTTAGCGCTGTATAGAATATTTACTTACTGTTGTTTTACAAGCGCTCTAAGAAAATCATTATCTCAACCAGTGTGGCGCATCGGTTGATCTTTTGACTGCAATTGCATCGATTGTGGATTCGATTCCTGCTTAAAAATTGCGTTCCCCACTTTCTGCCGAGTTCTGGAGGCATTGGGTGTTGAGTGGCAGAACTCAACGCCGCGCTTTGCCTCGACATCAGAGCGAAGAAATGGAAATATAAACGTAAATAAATATTTCACTACCTCGAGTTCATCGAGGGAAGGGGAATCGAACCCACAACGTCTGCCAACGTCTGCCAACTTAACTCTAGGTTTGCTCCTCCTTCACTACTATATGCGAGATACAGCGTGAATCTAAAAAAAAGACTATTAGTATCTTATTTATATTATAAATAAGTAAAGCGAATCGCTTCGCTCGGGTTTTCTAGATCTGTTTTGCAATTCAAATTGAATTAAGGTGACTCGGTATATCCCTGCACGGACCTAATCATTGGAGGAGGATACCGGGGACGCTAATACATTTATATACGACTTTATTGATATACTAGCCGTCGCCCGCGACTTGGTTTCCCTGAATTTTAAGACGTAATGTTTGAAAGAGAATAGAAACTATAAAAAAATTCGTTTCATTTCGTTTCCATAGCAATTTTACGAAATAGACTGAGGCATATGTATGCTAGAGAAATGGTTGTAAGTCCAATACTTACCCGGAACAATAGATTATTTTCATTACATCGCTTTGGGAGACCTACAGGAACGGAATAAAACAAAATTATCCATATTAAATCTTAAATAATACCTAAGGCACTAAGCTGCAGTTAAATATATTTATATTAGGAAGTGATTGGCGATCACACATTGTCTCAAAATCAGATAAAAAATTGGAGTGTTTCGACACTAATTTCAATCAGTCTCCCTTGCTAGTATATTTGATATAGCCTGAATCTATATGGCGATAAGAGAGGGTTGCTCAAAATTTCTTTGGGGGCGGAAAACTATAGTAGTAATCTCGCACGTAGCTAGCTGGTTAAGCAATCTAGCATGCATAGTACTTTCCGCTAATAAAGTGTGAAAAAGGCGGAAATCAACGCCGCGTTTTGCCTCGTAACCAGTAGTAGAAAACGAATATATGAAATATTAATTTTAATAGGGAGGGAATCGAAACCACGAACTGTCCCACTTACAGCCACACGCTTGTGCCCCTGCGCCACTAGCCTGAAAACAAAGTAAAATTTAAAGAAAAAACTAATCATGACCAGTAGAGTAGTAAATTAATATTAAAAATAAACTCAATTTTATAATTCCAGCAAAGTTCTTACATCGGGCCTTAGAGAGGCAGACCTTATCGTATAGACTATTTTAATATTCATGAAATCTAGGCTTACAAGAAAAATTACTTTTTAAATCATATATGCCCGAAATATTTTAGTGAAATTTATTTGAAACTTATCTTTTTGCTTGAAGAAATGGTTGCAACGCAAAATGGTGTTTTTTCACGTTACTCGCAATGTTTATGGGTTCAATTACCACTCAGGGGACAGAGTGGGTTTCAAATATTTTACCTGTCAGTTAAAAAACACGCGAGGTGTAGAGTTCCGCCACTTCACTCGCGATGTCACTTTGCCTAATAACATGAAATAAATACTCGTTCACGCAATTTTTTCATTAGTGTAAGGACATTAAGACATTACTTGTCAAGCCGCTGATCTCAACGCCGTGCCTTGTCCTACCAAAACTATTATTTTTTATTGATTTCAATAACATTCTGCTCATAGCAGAGTAGGTAAAGGTGACCTAAGGTCCTGGGACCCTCGTGCTTAGACATTTTATTCGTATTAAGATACCGTTCCCCATTTTTCACTGAATTCTCTGAAGGTATTGCGTGTAAAACTTAAGAATACTCATAACAATTATTAAGTAAGACTATAGGTTATTTTATTAATTTAAATCAATTAACCACGTGGCCGAAGCCACATCTAAAACCGAGTATAAATATAAAAACTACATATGAACATTTTGCCTAATGAGACTAGAAAACCACAACTTACGTGTTATGTCAAACACATTCTAACTATGCGGCAATGTTAATAGTGATATCATTTATACATACATATATTAAAATATATGTATATATAAATATAATTATTTTTTGATAGCTTCATAGCATGGAATACATCATCCCGCATATAGCAGGGTACGCAGAAAGAACTCAGAGTCAATCACGCTCTCCCCTTTTCGCCCCAATTTCTGTAGAGTAACTTAAAAATCACCATAATCCAGCTATCCTAGTTTAAGTAAAAATAAAAAAATAACTTAATAAGTCTAACTAAAATTTGTCTGTCTACAGTAATTGAAGAGAGAAATACTTTTATTCTAAAGGCTATAGGTTATATTACATAACGTTAATCTTGTCAAGGGAACCCACTGTACTTCTGGTAAGAGTTACGCCCCAGACTTAAAACTGAGTAATTATTTCCATAGTATATAAGAATACTCCTTAATGCTTCATGAAAAAGACTTCCGTTACAAAAAGTTTAGTGAGCCTAATCAAAAACACATCAAGTAAAGCGAGCCGAAGGTAATCGAGAGGAGGATAACTGAAAAATCATCGAAGGTATCGGGGAATTTCAGCTTCATCACTAATTCTTGGACTTAGGCAAGTTATAGGAAAAATTTAATAGACATTTTTTTTATTATAGCGTTACACTTGCTATAATAAAAAAATGGCTATTCTGAAACCTTTTATATTTTTATATATATTTTTTGCTTCATTCCGTATCCAGCATATAACAGGGTAGGCAGAGGGAAATTAATCTTAAACCTCTTCGTTCTCCATTTTCCGCCGAATTTTCGAGACATTACATGTTAAGTCATATAACTCAACGCCGCGCTGTATCTTATTACAAGGGAGAGGAAATGATCATTTTTATCAGGGAGAGGAAAATCATTTTTTTTAGTAGTGGAAACCGAAACCTCCGTCACGGTAGCCTAGTTATTTTTCTTTTAATAATTTATTTATATACCTTCTTGACCCTATCATGCTTTTCGTTTTTCGCATCTATTGACATAGAAACATCAGGCAGGCAAACAGAAGGTAGTCCCACTACCTAAATCCTAAAAGTCAGGCCTTACATAAATACCCTTATTTAGTTGTAACTCAACGCCATGGTTGTCCCCCGGACGTAATAAATATTAGTTACTTAAATATAATTATGTTACGGTCGAATTTTACTGTAAATTGAACTTTACTATAAAATTCATTTGTACTGAAAAACATAGTGAGTGGTAAAAATACAGTACTCGGTAGGGGGAGACCTAAATTGACCTGGAGGTCGTGTAAAAAGCATGAGGACTCCTGAGGAAGCTGATGATAACTGACAAGATATGCAGAAGCCAAAAGGATTCTCTCTATTTCGATCTTTTCGATTCTCCGCTCTCTTTGAGTACTCTGCCAAAAGAAAACGTAATGTTATAGTTTCTATATGTCCATCCTACCAATTCGGAAATGTGAGCGAATATAAGAAAATCTCCATTCAATTAGACCTTACAGGGTCTTTTTGGCCGTTAAATAAAATATTATGACCAATATTGTAATCCTATGGCAAGTTCCACCATATAATCTTATGTAGGTATATGTGTATATGTGTATATGTATGTGGTTTAATAATATGTTATATATACCGCTGGTGTAAGAAGTGGATTTGAGCGTTTTTCGAGAGGTGCGGGTTAAAGTCTCGCTACGTTAATTTAGTTATTTGTCAAATAATATTTGTTTTTTTCTTCGTGAGAAATATCATTTTAAAAATGTTACAAGTGTGTATTTTTTTAGCTTCACACTGTATTCTGCATAAAGTTAACGTTAAGTTTGGCAGAGTAAACCCAGTGTTAAGACACTCCGTTGCCCATTTTCTACCCAAATGTTTGATATGGACGTAGTGAGTTGCGAAACTCAATGCCGTACTTAATCTTATTCAAAATTGAGGATAATTAAAATAATTAATTCCCACGAGTGGGTATCGAGACCACTACCATCGCATTTACAGTCTGATTCTGTGCCTATTCGCCATGATAGTCTCGATAAAATAAAATGGAAAAATGAATAAGGAGACAGCAACTTTCGCCTGATTATACTACACATTGGAAATGAGGCCTTAGCCTGGGTCTAGGCAAAATTACCCTGACATACTCTTATCTACTTGAACTTATATATTTTAAGGAGAATGTTATATCTTTACAAAGAAGCGATTACAAATTATGTATATAAAATATGATGTAAACAAGATTGTTTTTAGTTTTAATTTATTTTTCATAATGTATTATATTTTAAAATCAATTCATTTTTTATTTTATATTTTATATACTTTCATTTTATACCCATTTATATGCGTTTTTATATTTTTATATTTAAACAAAAGTTCGTAATCCGCCATTTTGTTGTGGTGGCCAATTTGGATTAACTTCAATTTCTTTCAATTAATTTCATTGTCGTCAGAACTGAAGTCATAATTAAAATATTATTCATAAGTTTAAGCGGGTAACGCCGCGCGTGGGTCTCTAGTGATATATAAAAATAAAATAAAGTATACAAAAACAATTTGAAATAACTGAGCACGTCCTCTAATAACAAAAGGTACGACCCAAAACCGGCCCGAATTCTATCTATCTAGTATATTGTTACTCACTTAACGCTTTATCAAAGCATAATACCTTTACAAACTCTTCGATAAATTTTAACTACACTTATATAAATTAAGAATTTAACTCATCGACTATGCACTGAATTTAACGGAAATATTTTAATGGGAACGGAGTGTCTTAACACTAGGATTCCAAATTTCTTCTGCCTACTCTGTTACGTGCAGGATACAACGTGTAGATAAACAAAGTATAATATAAGTTAAGTTAAATATAGCTAACATTAAACCGTCCTGGCGCAGTCAGATGAGTTGTGCTATTAAAAACGCAATGTCTTGAAAACTAGTCGCTGTGTGGGGAATGAAATGTCTTAACATTAGGTTGAGGTATGTGGATTGAATCCACAATAATCATACGTAGGTACAGATCAGATACCAGCAGACTTATTCTAAGCGGAGTGGTTTATCGATCGAAGGCTTCTTATAGTTAAAAATATAAATCAGCTTCACGCTGTATCCCGCACACAGAAGTGTAGGAAGAGGGAACATAGTGTTAAGATACCTACTCTGATCCCCACTTTCTGCCGAATTTTGGAGGCATTACGTGTTGAGTGGCGAAACTCAGCGCCGTGCTTTGCCTCGACACCAGAGCGAAGAAATGAAAATATAAATGTAATTAAAAATTATTTCCTCGAGTGGGGATCGAACCCACAACCAGTCGCTTACAGTCACACGCTTGTGCTCCTGCGTCACGACTGGCCTCATTCCTCTTCTTCTACATGAAATATAATATTTATATTAAAATTGTTTTATGGCTTTTGTCTTCGAGACAAAGCACTATCTAACGTATAATATCGAGAAGTGAACAACGGAGTGTCTTGACTCTACGTTCTCTCAGCCTAAACAAGGAAAACGTGTGGAAATATAAGCTCTGTAAAATAAGCTGCTGTCAAAAATAAGACAATGTAGGTACTTACATAAACTACAGTAGTTCTTCCTGCTTTATCTTATTTTCAAGTAAATACTTCACGCTCAAGCTACAAAGAAACAAACTTCTTTAAAACTATTCGTCGTTTATCTTTTGTACAAAAAAGGCATGTTATTTAGAGAATATAAATGAAAATGTTAAACTATGTCTCATTGGGGACTATTATCCTGCCGGACGAAACCATTGGACTTAGAAAGTTAAAACTTGGCACCTAGGTAATTTAGGAAACTTAGGAGGAGCTAAGGAACATGATTTCTCGAAATTCCTTCTGTAAGGGGTAAAATATGGATTTTCCATTTTATGTATAAAAGTCCGCGCCCATAAAATTGCGAAGACTGACTAGTAGCGTTGAGTTCCGATACTCAATACGCAACGTCTCAAGAATTCAGCGAATAGTTAAGCACGGAAGTGTCTTAAGGGGAACGGATTACACTAGGTTCCTAGGTTCCCTGTGCTTACCCTGCTATATGTGGGATACTGCGTGAAGCTAAAATAAAAAATAGTGTTAATTTACACAAATATGTTTATATCAAGTATATCATTACGCCATTGAGGCCAGTCGTGTTGCAGAGGCACCAGTGCATGATCATGAACGCGACTGGTTGTGGGTTCGATTCCCACTTCAAGAGATGAAATATTTAATATTTTTCATTTCTTCGCCCTCAAGGCGTCGCTTCGTGCCAAGGTGAAGCGCGACATTAATTACCGCCACTCAATACGCAATGCCTCAATACAACGGAAAATGGGGAACAGAGTGCTTAAGCACTAAGTTCCCTTTGCCTACCCTTCCGTATGCGGGAAACAGCGTAAAATAAAAAAAAGAGTAGCATCATTATGCATTTCAAAAGGATCTCTTACATTTGACTGACATAAGCTTTTAAACATAACATTCAAGCTTCCGACCGATACAAAGAAATGTATAATTGTATGTCACATTCAGAGTTTGTAAGTTTCCACGCCAGGGACTATACAAACAATTAAGTTCAGTAATTTTAGTATGAGATAATTAATGTTGTTTAATTTAATTTACATTGTGAAATAATACAAGCAAGGGTGTGACTGTAAACGCGACGGTAGTGGGTTCGATTCCCATTTAAGAATTAATTATTTAATTTTGTCGTTTCCTTGCGTTAGTAACAAAGATAAATAGATGCGTTTAGATGGGCTACTCAATACGCAAAGCCCCGTGGAAATTCAGGAACGGAAATATCTCAGTAGGAACGGACTGTCTTAACTCTAATGTTCCCAGGTTTAATCTGCTACTATGATATGCGCCGGATACAGCGTGAATTTAGCGTTAGTCGCTTAGAAAAATATTAATATTTCTTTTTTTTATACCTTTTTTTTTGGAAATTCTCTCATCAGTTACTGCAAATTCACACGCGTAAAGGTGTCTGTTGCAGTCCAAACCGCTAGAATGGTTGAAATGAAAATTATCCTTTGTATAGCAGTTATGTTGTTGACATTTTCTAGGAATTATTTTAGGGAAGTAATTACATTAAAAAAATATTCTACAATAATAAAAAAAAAATTGAAATATAAATAGTGTAGTACGTGTACTCGAACCCGCTCCATTTAGATGTTATCGTTTTAACTGGTTGATGATGATGATGTAATGTGATCATTATCAATATCAATATCACCTTGGTTAGAGGATAGAATGGAGCGGTCCAAGAACTCTTTCATGGTGACGATTGCGTCACCATGCCCATTGGGGCAAGCGACGCTGAACTGCGCCACTATTAACTAATTATAATTTCTCGCATTAGAGCAGAAAATGAAGAGTGAAGTGTCTGAAAACTAGCTATATTATGTAACAATAATACGACCAATTTTCTTAATATTTTCTTAAAAAGTCAATTTTTCTTCTCTAAGTATAATATAAACTCTAAAATTATTTTCTACGCTATTAAAGATACTGATATTTTTTATCTTCAAAGTTATCTTGGATTAAGTGGAGAAAGGAAAACCTTACACGTAAAACAATCCATTCTGCACATTTTTTTTTCATCTATAATAAAAAAATATATAATTATTTACTTTCTCGCTCATTTAATCAAACCCACAAGCGCGTTTACATTCAGAGATTTTTCCACTGTCCCATGAAGGCGTCTACGAGTTCTTAGAAGAATAATGTAATAGCATTTTGCGACACATTTGCTACGTTTTAAGACAGTCTCCTGCATTTAATGGATGAACGTATCGAACATATAAATGATTAGGTGCTCCGGGTAAGGGTTGTAAAATACTTTGTTTCGAAGCTGAGACAGCTTTGACAGTAGATTTTCATTTGTTTATAGAGATAGTTGAAGAAGAAAAAGAAGATAACATAAAAGCCATAATTAATACACTGTATTATAATTATAGTTTCCTTAATTTTATTTATTTTAAAAAGTGCTCTGAATGTAGCGGTTTTCAATGCCGTTCTTTCTCTTGCCAGAGTAAGTAAATGAAAATATTTGAGTTTTCCTAGTGAAGATTGAACTCGTAACCATATTCTTAACATGTAGACGTAACAGAGTTGTTCCACTACAATGCTACATGTATACTTGTCGTTGTGAATGTCAATTGATTCCTAAATTATGTTTCTGAGTTAAGATTAAAGAAAACTACTTTTTTTCAATGTTTGAGTTTGACATTTTCAAAGTATATCACAATTTTAATCTTCTGTATGGCCTTCCATATAAGTGATAAGTGTAGAATTATCTTTGACCTTTTGCCGTTCGTGTATTCTCAGGAGTCGTCTCTCGTTCAGAGACAGGTGAAATAGAATTACTAGAACGTGTTACATGATGCCAATATAGTAAATTGTTTTAAAATATATATTTCTTTCTCCGATTTTGTATGAAATTCGTTGCCATTTTTCAACTTTTTACTTTTACCATAAAATATTTCTCAATTTAGATAAATAATAAAATAAGTGTCCGTCGTGGTCAGTATTGTCATTGTGAAAGCGACAATAGCGGGCTCGATTCCCATTTAGGGGAATGCTCAAATTTTATGTATTTTTATTTTCCCACCCCAGTAGGCGATTCGTGGCATTAAGTTCCGCCACACAACACACAGTGTCTTAAAAATAGGGCGGCGGTGAGCAACAGTGTCTGAATATTAGGTTCTCTCTACCTACGCTGCCATGCGGGATGTGGTTTTTTTATATTTAGTAAAATAGACATTATCCTTAAGGTAAACACTAACAGCAGGTCATCGTGGAACAGTATCACAGCTAACTGAACGCGATGATCGAGGGTTCGATTCCCACTCTAAGAATAAATTATATTAATACTCCCACTGGCGACACTTGACGAAACCATTAATTTCAGACGGAATGTCTTAGCACTGGGTCCTCACTGCCTCCTTACTATAATGGGGAGATAATTATGCGTTTTTAAATGTTTATAATTATTAATAGTTATTTAAGTTATTTACATTAAAATTGTTCGATTTATCGCGTCAAAAATCATAGTCTACTGTACTTTAGTTAGCACCACTGTATTTATGTATGTAATTTCGAAGTGGCGGAATGTGAACGTATGGCTTAATTTGCAACAGCGCTTGGACGGTGTCCAAGAGACGCGGTTTCAAATCCCGCAACATTCAAGTATTTGTAGTACTTTAGTAGGTTACTTTGTTTGGAAAACGCTTTATAGTTTACATATTAATAGGTGTAGATCAAGAAAATATTTTTAGTTTCATAGGTTATTATACAAATTATTTGTATTCTAGTCCAAGCAATAAAAAATCAAACGCACAATCATTACGTTTACTGTCAGAGGAGTTGTTTGGCGGAACTCAACGCCGCGCTTTGTCTTGTTACCAGAGTGAGGAAATTAAAATAGCTCTTTATAGGGGTCGAACGCACAACCATCACATTGCAATTGGAAGCTGTGCTACTCTGCCACATATTCTCGTAAGGTCTTAACGTAAGTTCAGAACATTTTATTCTCTTGCAATCTTCGTTTACATATCGAAGTATTTTTAATCTGCACGTCTGTATTCTACAAAACATCTATGGAAACACTCATTTTGTATTCTAGACGTATTATTTAGGAAGATGAAATTCTAAAGCTCCCTTTGTCTAACGGACTGGGGAAATGGATTTTCTTTTCTAGCTTCATGTTGTATCCTGCATGGCATGCAGGGCATGCAATGGGAACATGGGAACCTTGTGTTAAGGAACTCCGTCATAGTATTCCAACGTCACAATGATCTACAAGAAAAATGTTTTTATATCTTTTACTTACTTTAATAAATATATATTTAGTTTTTATATAAAGCATATATTTTTCTTCACGAAATCCGTAGCTCGAAGACATATCGTTATGTACAAAATTTGTTTACTTTTAACATATAAAGTAATACGAGTATGTCAGAACAAGAAAATATGTATAAAATAAAAAGGTCGAGAAAAATAGGAATATTGAAGAATAAGAACACAGCGGAACGATTGTATATAGTAAGTTTTAGCACTTTCTGAAAATTTAACTTGCAATTAATTAAATTAAATTAAATTTATTCAAAAAATAAGAAATATTTTACGTAATTTAGGATTAAAATACAATCATTTGTTTTAAACAATCGAAAAGTTTTTTAATTCAATTTCAGTTTTGGATGACACTTTGAAATTTTACTTGGAACATTTATATAACTACTGGCTTGAAATGTCATCAAACAGGTTAAAATAACTATCTTTTGACAATATCAACGAGATCATAGCGCTAATGGTGTATCTAAATGTATACAAAAGCCTTTTTTTATCCGCCCATAGCAGAGTATGCAGAGGGAACCTGGGTGTTATAATACTTTGTTCTTTATTTGCTTTAAGTTACTTCCGTTCCCCACTATAAAATAATCGCTGAATTGATTCTCCTCCAGGGCAATATTCTAATTGTTACTAATAATTTTGTTTTCTTGGACTTGGATTTTCGTCTGCTAGTTAATATTGTTTCAGGAACTAAAAAAAACTATTTAATAGATCTTTTGTTTAACCATTAAAAAACCCTATCAATTTCATACTCGAAACCAAAATCAATGATCGCAACACTTAAACTATTTGAAGTTAACCTTTTAGGACGTTCGTAGGTCCTAGAGGTATCCAGCAGTTTGCTCAGGTAACACTTCACGTTGTTTACCGATATTAAGGTAAGCCAAATTACAAGCCACCCTAATTTGTAACAACGAGATTACCCTAACACAAATGTTGACCGAAAAGGTTCAGCAAACTAATATACACATACTTAACTTATGTATGTATGTATGCTCGTGTGAAGTTGGTTTTATAAATTAAAATATATTTGGCGACGATAAATGGGATTTTTTTTATGGTTATCGCGCAAACTTGTGTCTTCAGGGGGATAAATTGAACCAAGTTCCTTTCACCCCATGAGGAGACGTTTAGAGTTTTCCCTTGAATTCAAGACTTTGCATGTCAAGCACCGGAACTCAACTTATTATAACTAAGCTTATTATATCATAATGTCTGACATTATAAAACAGCCTAAGTGTCAAAGAAAAGATATATTTTGTTTTATACGAACCATAAATAATCATTAAGTTTAACATAACCTTAATAATCATTAAGGTTATGTTACATGAATTTTACTTAATATAACTGTATAGCCCTTAATAAAATAAATTAATGCTTAAAATGATAATGTGATACATTGTGGCGAAGTTGGTATAATAAGTCAGCTACAGTGAAAAATATTCAGGAGTATATAATAGTTTCAGAAGAGACCAGTCGTGTGACTGTAAGGCGTCAGGTTTTGGGTTCGATTCCCTCTATAAAGCTGAAAGTTTATAAGGATAAATGTTTGTTCCACTTTAACGTGAGAACTACTGAGCAGATTTAGATGCAACTTACTGACTTTACTGATTATAACTTATACATTAGAATAACACAAATGCTACAATTTATGTAAAGATTTTGTGTAATTAAAAATACAAAACCTATAATATAACAATAAACTCCTACTAATATTATAAATGTATAAGATTGTGAGAATGGATGTTTGTAAGCTATGTAATCAGGCAATAGCATTAGATATATTTTTTAATTTAAGAGATTAATTCCCGTTTCGTTCCGTTCTCCCTTCCCGTTAAGACATTTCCGTTCCCCTTTTGCTTATTAAGTGGCGCAAATCAACGCTACACTTTGACTCTTTAGCAGAGCGGGAAAAAGAAAATATTCATTTCATTCCCCCGAGTGGAAATCGAAATCAGAACCATCGTATTCACAAACGCACGCTTATACCTCTGCGCCATGACGGCCTCATTATCTATACTAATATAGAAAAGCGGAAGAGTTTGTTTGTTTGTTTGAACGCTAAGATCTCTGGATCTACTGGTCCGATTTACTTTGTTTTTGTTTTGTATGAAAGCTGCATTCTTCAGAAGTGTTAAAGGTGCTATATAACATCACATTACACATATAAACTAATATATTTTAAAGTACTTTCTAATTTGACTTGCAACTTATTCTGCCATGTTAATAACAACCGTCGCTACGCGACCGTTACCGCGGCATTTTGATATTCATCCTTATGAAAATAAACATTATAGTCACTTTTAGCATTTTATCTAGATTGAAATTATAGTTTACTGCATACCATGCACTGAATGTCACTGATTCGAAATGACCTAGCCTACGGGCAGCACAGTATGACCGACGCGAAAATATTCTTATAGTTCAAGCAGGCGTAGCCGCGTCCGGGTCCACTAGTTCATTATAATAAATACAAAGGAGAATTCCATTTAAGGCATTGACCTAAATATAGATCTTCGAAAGCTTAATTTTGATTCTACGATCGTTATCAGTCTTATCAACTACGTGAGTTAATCTTCTATTAGATGGGGAGCATTTTGGGTGTACGCCTGTTGCTCATATTAAATGGGTGTTTGAGAAATTATAATCTACAGGTATACTAGGTTATTGTATTGAATTTAAATTAAAATTGTTTTGTATTTAAAAATATATTTATTCGATAGAGGCCGTCGTGGCGCAGCGGAAAAGTTGGCTGGCTGTAAATATGACGGTTCTGTTCGATTCCCATTCGGGGAATACGTTATTTTCATTTCTTTGTTTTGGTAGAGGTAGAGGAAGCGTAGCGTGGAGTTCGGCAACGTAGTGTAGTAATTTTGGCGGAAATTGGGAACGGAGTTTTTATACTAGGTTCCCTCTGTCTACTCTGTCAATAATAGGTCGGGGCAAAAGTATTTTCGTATTTTGAACATATTATTAGTATTCAAACGTCTTTGGCTATACTGAACTGTACTAGCTGGTTTTAATACCATTAAATTAAGGACATTCTGATGATCCAATAAATAAAAAACTAGTTCCCGCCATTTTTCAATTGTTTTTCAAGCAACTAAAATGAACGTATGTGACGAAGAAATTCGGTGCATTTGAAGCTTATTACAAAAATTTATTTTCTATTTATTTAGAAAAGAGGTACTTTCAAAATTACCCAACATCCCAAATTCCATCGCTTTTACCGTCAGACATTTTCCGCTGTGCTACAACGGTGTCACAAACATATATTTTCTTGTTAGCAATTTCTCCGTGAAGTTTAGATATCCCTTGAGCGTTCAGCAAATATCTTCTGGTTTAAACCTGGACGATCTACTAAATAATTGGCAGAAAATAGAAAATAAAGCTGTCGTGGCTCTGCTGGGATGTGTCTGGTGGAAGAAGGCTTCAGATTGAACTTTTAGTTAGTGTTTATAAGTGAAAAATTAAAGAACTAAGACACTAATAACGAATAATCAATTAAATAACACATAAAACATAAAACCGTTTTACAATATCTTAATTGAAATATTATCTTTTTGTTAGCCATGGTAGGCAGAGGGGGCCTGGGAATCTATCAATATACTTCCGCTTCCCACTTTCCGATGAATTATGGAGGCATTGCCTATTGACTATTGCGGGTTCGATTCCCTCTCGGGGGTATGAATCATTTTCATTTCCTTCTCTGGTAACAAGGAGGCGCGACGTTGAGTTTCGCCACTCGAATACGCAATGCACTACTAAAAGCGAGATGAAGCTAAAAACAACGATACATAAATAATATGTTGTACTTATAAATATATTACGGAACTAACTTATTTCATCCAAATGCAAAAAAAACTGTTCAATAAGCAGCAGAAAATGTAAAAAATACATATTTTTAAATTTGCAATTGTCGGTACAACCTCCACTAATATAATATTATAATCACATAAAATACACACGCTGTCTAAAGCTTTTAAAGAGCTTACCAGCACACGTTTGGTACACAAACTGCTATACAGAGTGATTCATAATAGTCCCATCCACAACTCAATCCAAGTATTCGATGTATGGAAATGAGGCGGTGTCGCAGTCTAAGGGGATGGCGACGAAATTGCACTTAAACTATTAATATACTGGTATATATAGTGTTGATGATCTCAAGTTGTTTTAGTGTGTTAGATCAGCTTTTGTGGTTCACCTGTGTTCGGGACACAGTAAATTAGACAGAGGGAATCTGGGTACCCAGTGTTAAGACACTCCGCTCCCATTGAGACTCTCTCGTTCTCTAGAGACAGTTTATGTTGAGTGAACTACATACAGGCTGAGTGCATTTCAAATTTAAGTTTTAAAACTTTTATAAGTGACGTTCTCGAGAGTAGTACGGAACCCAACGGGTTCCAATACGGATACCGGTGAATCCAACTCGCACTTCATTGGCTTTTAATAATAAATTTTATGTAATACTTGAACTATATTTAATGTGTACAATGTCAATGCTTGTGTACTCTTGGACCCTTTCGAAAGGGCTCTAGCAAATAACTGTTAAAAACGTTATTACAATCGTATGAGCGATTTAAAAATAAATTCTATGGTACATTTTATGGTGAATATATATATATATATATGTAATTTCAAGGGCCGGTTTCAGTTGTAAGTAAATATATCAATATTCGTGTGTGTGCAATACAAATATTGAAAGTTAAAGGTTAGATTAAAATTTTGACAAAAATCTTGTGGTGTTTAGGATATTTGGTTTTGTCTGCATATATCGTGCTTGTTTAGAAAAAGTTTGGTGATAATATAAAAGGATTAAAAATAAAAAATAATAGTAGGTTATAAAAATTTTAAGAATTTTCCTTCCATTTTCAGAAATAATCAATACGTGGCTATATACGTGTTATTAATTTGGTGTGACAATGAGATAAATGTCCACCGTATGAACATACCAAACCTATAAATGATTAAGTATTTCCTCAAGAATTCGGCAGAAAGTGGAATCCTCCTATTCTGCTAAACGCGGGATATTGCGTGAAGCTAAAAAAATATTACATAAATAGTATTTCAACGTGCGCTGTAAGACTATTTGCATACATAGATTGCGTCCTGCAATATTCTGTAGAGTGAAAATACTTCATTTTTGCACCAAATGAACAATATTTTGTATATTTGGAGCCAATGAATAGTTTTAGATGAAATACAGTGTTGAGTTCTGTATCTCAAATTGCAAGATCAAAGACTTTTCCGGTAAAATAGAAGTTCAAAGATCTACCATTTTAGGCGGAGAGTGGAACCCACAAAATAAAACTTTTTAAATGCAAAAACCAATATTACACCTACAATTGTCGTTCCATCAGAAAAATACAAAATAAAATTTAACGCCAGGAAGTAAAAAGCGGTCGAGGTGTAATTAGACAGGTGGTGCCGACGCGTAGCTCGTTACTGGCAAGCGTTGAAAAAATATAACGAACAAAAGGACAAGCTTACGAGTAAAATAAAATGGGAAATTTTATTTTATAAATTATTATCAAATTGTTACTCCGATGATATTCTATTAAATATGACTGTCACATTTGGTAACATTTTCTCTTGCTTCGTGGTCTCTTGCCGGTATACACCAGGTTCGGCCCAGGGAATATAGCATCAATACACCCTATTCCCCAATGGCCAATTTTCGAGGCAATGCATATTGACTGGCGGAACTCAACCTTGCTTTGTCTAGTTACCAGAGCGAGGAGCGTTGGTAGGAGATTGAACCTACAATCGTCGCATTCCAGACGGTATTCCACTACGCCATAACGGACTTGTCTATTAATGGAAAATATTTTCACAAGCTTTTATTGAACTTGTCTATAAAATACTAATTGAAAAATTCTTTTGAATATTAAATTATATGTAATATATCTTGTGTTTTATTAAAGCTGTTAAATAAAAGCCTTTTCTTAGAAAACATAATTCTTATTTTATTATTTTATTGTGCAAATTATACTTATATAAGTAAAACTGAATAAATAGTTTTGTAGGACTTATTTTGTTATTATGTAAATAAATTTAAGATGCGATTATGGCATAGTTGATTATTGAATATTTTTTTGAATATTTATATTGACTTGTAAGTACAACATTATTGGTTCCGCATATAACAGAGAGACCCTAATAGTTACTGTAACCTAACGCCGCGTATTCTCACACAAACTCACAACTATCGCTCCATCAATTATTAGCATTAATTTAATTCACAGCTATAGTTGTAATTTAGTTTAAGATTGATTGATAGTAAAGACGACAAGCTATTGGCGTTGCTAATCTCCACTAAGCATTAATGACGGATTGCTCTAGAATCTAGATAATATAATATAGCACTGTGTGTACGCTGTATATTAATATGGAATACATTTTGTATTAATGCAAGTATATATATTATACATTATATAATATAATAATAATTCTCGAGGCATTGCGTGTTATGTGGCGGTCAACGCCGCGTTTCGCCTTGTTACTAGAGCGAGGGAATGAAAGTATTAGATACCTTATTCCTCCGAGTAGGAATCGAACCCACAAACATTGCGTTTAGAGTCGCACGCTTGTTCGTTACGACGGTCTCACATATAATCGGCCTCATATACTTTTATATCAGTTTGACTGTTAAGTAAACTAGGACTCGCCACCTGCTGTGCATGGCGGGTGGAGCAGAACGAAGCTATAGTGCGCAAAATTTTGAGAAATTTTCTGGTTATTCCGCACGTGCTGGGTTAGGATAGTCAAAGTTGCGAGTTCCACAGCTTAAGTCTTTGGGACATATTTTGACCATTTACTCAAAAACTACAACTATAATGATCACCAAACTACTTCCCCGGGATCACCATATCGTCCACAACATTCCTGCAAAATTTCCAAGCTGTAGGTTTAACGGTATAGGAGGAGTAGCATTACAAGGAAACACACCTTTGACCAGTAAGAGACCAATCATTTTGTTGGAATTGAATAATATTTGTGTGTGTTGATCTATTTAGTCTTCAAAATATGCCTTGTAAATCAATTATATGTTAGTGTATCTGTTCAAAAAAAATACCGGAAACTATAAAATCGATATTATGTCGATATAAATTTTAGTTTCTTTTAGTAAATCTGATTTTTTATTTAATTGAGGAATATTCCAATACAGGAATACGTTTGTTATTTACTCAGCAATTATACAAGATTTTAAGTTAAATTTTAATATATTTAAATAACAACAAAAATTTAATATTGTATAATTATTAATTTAAGCTGACAAGTTTCGTTTCCGTCATATTAAATTTATTTGCACATGCGGTTGACGACACAGTGGTTATGGTCGTTAAAAATTAATTAATGAATAATTACATATAAATTATGTTACAGCTTTGATTAAATCATCATTTTTAGTGTAGGTGTAAAGTTCA
The DNA here is from genome assembly GCA_016802625.1 of Heliconius numata. Taxonomy (NCBI): domain Eukaryota; kingdom Metazoa; phylum Arthropoda; class Insecta; order Lepidoptera; family Nymphalidae; genus Heliconius; species Heliconius numata. The sequence continues at coordinate 79,190 of JAEBDU010000087.1, forward strand.
AAGACGGTCAGGCGCTCATCTAGAGATTCTAAGAACGTAAAAAAATAATAACAAGCATACAAAATTTCGACGAAACTTGATAAAAAACAAAAAATAATTTCATCGAATCAAACCCACAACTGTCGCGACTACCACCGATCACGCCACTGTGCCAAGACTGCCTCAACTTAGTTTATTCCAAGACAGAAAGGACTTCCTTTCATCGCTTAATCCTACTAACACCATCTAAGGCACCGAAATCCGTTCAGATTATCCGCGGCCGTGAGGCAGACGTAAGTCCTAAGCTTCTATTGCACGTAACATGTGTGCTTACATCATAATAATATGTCTTGTGTGACTTACATCATTAAGTTATATATATAGTAAAGTTATTGAGGCCAGTCATGAAGCAGGGGAACAAGGTGTGACTGTAAACGCAGCTGGTTGTGGGTCCAATTCCCACTCGAGGATATGAAATATTTATTTAAATTTGATACGTCGAGAAAACACGGCGTTAAGCTCCGCCACACAACACGTAATGCCTCTGGAATTTGGCGGAATTTGAATTCGGAGGAACGGAGTATTCGGAGGGTCCCTCTGCTTACCCTGCTGTGTACGGCATGCAGCGTGATGTTTTAATGAATTGATTTTTTTTTTTCAGTCGAGTTTTTGTTTCTTTTTTTTTTTACATTAATTTCTTTCACATATACACGGTTTAGTGTAAAATAAAACAATTAATTATTTCTCGAATTTTTATTCTTCTTTATCATTTTTAATCGATCCGAAAATAAAACACTAGCAAAACAAAACATATGTGACCTAAGGCAATAGTTGTATATTTAAGCTGACTCGAGGGATTATCTAAATTTATAATATGGGTCATTCTTCAGCTTGGTTAGCCAAAATGCGTTGTTAGGTTCCACCATCTAACTCACATGTCTCTAAAATGGCCCAAAAGTGTATAGGGAAGTGATATATTAGTGGATTTTCTGTGTTCATTCCGAAAAATACTAAAAACAAACAAAATATACCGTTTTAATTTTAAATTTGATAAAGCATTAATATAATGTATATATTTATTATATAAAAATTGAGGTGTCTTAGTGTGAAAGTATTTGACCCAAAAACTTGATGGCTGCAGGTTTGAATCTAGCTTGGGGGAAGGTCTGAGTTCCTATCATTATCATATCAAGTTGAGCACTGTACCTCGTATATAGCAGAGTAAGCAGAGGGAATCTTCTAGAGGCATTGCGTGTTGCAGTACCAGAGTAAGGAAATGAAAACATTAATATTTTATTAACCCGAGTACATAAAAATTTCATTACTTCAAGTAAGAATCGAACCAACAACCAGTCGCGTTCACGGTTGCGCGCTCATGCCCCGCGCCACTACTGGATTTTACATATTCTGTTTACACTTTATATTAGTAACATTTTTACAACTAAATACAAAATTTCAAACGTTCCATCAAAACTAGACGATCCTGAATAAATCTCAAGTAATTTCTTCTTTTCCACTTTGCAATTATTTTTCCGAGGTCGCGCTAAGGCGTCCCAGTGACACTGACAGACTACAACCGACGCTCATTAAAAATATTCCTTAAACAAGTGTTTTAAGTTTTCGAAGTCATTGTAGCGCAGTGGCACAGTGGGAATGTACAGGATGGTAGTGGATTTCTATTTGGAGGAATCGATAGTTTTCATTCTTCGATCTGATAAAAAGATAAACCGCAGTGTAGAGTTCCGCCACTCATTTCTCTTGACAAATACTGAAAATTAGAATTTATTTCTTTTATACACAATTCCGTCACCCACTTTCCGCTCTGATAAATTTTTAATTTTTACACGTTTTCTAAAATGAAATAAGACAATACTTGAATTAAAATATTTTCTAAGACCAGTCGTAGCACAGTGTCATAAGTGTGTGAACATGTAAACGCAACAGGTTATGGGTTCGATACCCAATAAAATATTGAATATACTTAACATTAGGTGTCTAGGTTACCTCTGCCTACCCTAGCAGGGTACAATGTAAAGCTAAAAAATATATTTTCTTTTTCTTACAAAGCTTATTGTTGACCTCCTAAACCCTTGAGATGATCTTAGTAAAATAATATGTGGCATATAAAGATATACTCAGGGCGATCCTCTCCAGAAGTACACACTCACGCCACATCTGTTTGTAATACTCACTTCAGGAATATATTGTCTTTTGTATCTGGTGATAAATATATAAAAGAGGTAGAGGGAACCTAGTGTTAAGAGACCAGTGTCCGCCCAAGTGTACGACATGTCACGTGTTGAGTGGCGGAGATAAACATCGCACCTTGTCTCGTTGTAACCAGAGCGAAGAAATAAAAATAAATCATTCTTACGATGATCGTGGGTAAGATTTCCACCTGGGGGAATTAACTATTTTAATAGTTTTGTTCTGGTGCCAAGACAAAGCGTGGCGTTCAGTTCCGCCATTAAACACATAAAGTCGGCTTCGGAGGATCGTAGTAAACGAAGTTTCTTCAGACACCGGGTTCCCTCTATCTATCCTGATATATGCACGGTACAAAGTGAAGCTAAAATAATTATTCATATAAACTATCTCAAATATACTACATACATATTTACATAAATAAAACTATTTGAAAACTATTAGAATCATCTAAGTAAGACAGTTCACAGGCGCATGAGTATATTCAAGAAAGATAAAAATATGCAGCAATCTTTCTATAAAATTGTGTATTTTCATTTCCTTTGAGTCCATCTAAGTAAAGTATATTTTCACAAGAAATCCTCTTGGCGCTTGAGAAATCCCTTATTTGGCATCTAAAGGGATTCTATAGAATATACAATAGGGCTGGAAAATGGACTAGATGTTATTTCTTATGTTCTAGTCTTAGGCTATTTGTGTTTAGTTTTTTTTTAAGTTCGTTGTATCCCGCGTATCGCGGGGTAGGCAAAGGAAATAGTGTCAACACATTTCCCATATTTCACCCAATTTTCAATACATTGTGTGTTGAGTGGCGTTAAACATAAAGATGTTAGATAATTTCTTACCGTAAATATACCTCTTATACACTGTTTCATCTGAAAGTTCACTAAAACTTCACAAGACACTCAGAACTGACACACTTACACTCTCACACCAACAAATAGAAACAAAATATTTCCAACACAAGTAAGTATCTACGCCCTACGACTTGAATTTCTCACGTTTTCTTTTTAAACAATACATTACAATTTCCTTTTTTTCCTAACAAAGAACTCTTCAGACATTAAATTAAACTTTCCCGACGACTTGAACGTCTGTTGTTTCATTAAATTCGGAGGATTGTTGAATAACATTAGCCTAATATCAGTTGAGAACATTTTAAAGCTCCTTATTATTCGAGAAAAAAGTTTCGACAACAAATGTATGTATAGGAATTTTGAGTTAAAATTTCTTTGATAGGGCATAAATTATGTATTTTTTTCTTTTTTATTTAGCTTAACGCTGTATCCGCATTTAGAAGGGAAAGTGGAGGTAACTTATTATTAAAATACTCCGTTCTCCATTATTTGTTCAATTTTCAAGACAGTGCGTGTTGAGTGACAACACTCAACACCGCTAACAGTTTTCATACCAGAGCGAGAATTTAAGAGAAGAGAAAAATTAGCTCCCCCGAGTGGGAATTGATGCAATGCCTCGTGGGATGGAAAGTGGGCAACGGGACTATACAACACAAGGTTCCCTCTACCTATCTTGTTATACAGAAAAACACGTGAAGTTGTCATGTTAGTGGTTAGAAGTGAATGATTTCTTATAGAAATTGGTTTTTATTTCATATTAAATTGATTCAAATACTTACACCTATGTAAGATTTCAATGACAATTTTGTGTATTTGAGTGTTAAAGCAAGCTGCAAACACTAAATATCGCATTCACATATCAACTCACAAATGAACAACCAATTGTGACAATACACCTTTAATAATGCACTAAAATGTGGAAACATGTACCAACATGTACATAACGCAGTGTTGATACATGTAAATAATATTACCGTTGCATTTAGTATGCAGTTTGTAATTGAATAGACCTCAATAGACCTTGATTAAACAGAATTCTGATAATACATCACAGCAGGGGATTGGTATAACAAAAAACAATAATTGCTAGTGGAACACAGAAATACGTGTGATGAATAACGAAAAACCGGTCAAGTGCGAGTCGGACTATCCCACTTAGGATTCCGTATCAATTTCTAGTACAACTGTTGCAAGATCACTAATTTAACTTGCATTCGGCTTATGTACTCACTTTGTATGAAATGAACTATAAAATATAACTATGTAATATTTTCTTTCTGTGCCATAAGTTTCATTTTTTCTGATTTTTTTCTTTTATTTTTACTATAAATTCTCACTTCCTGTCGAAATACACGATAACAGGTCCACGGGAAGTACCCTATACGTTTTAATTTCGTGCGCAAAATGATGAAAAAGCGCTCATATCTTTTGGTTACCTTCGCTCAGAAGCCTAATTTTTTAGGTTCCTCTCCAAGGTTCCTCTCCTGTAGACCCAGATATTTGACATTAATTTCAATTTGATGCCTTTACGCGTTCTTGATATAAATTTTATTGACAGACGGACAACAAAGTGATCCCATAAGGGTTCCGCTCTCCTCTTTTGAGGTACGGAACACTAAAAATTATTTTGAACATGGTCATGTACATGCAAGTGCAAGTACAATTCAATTTACATTTTGTGTTCAATAAAATTGGCTGACTGGTTTTGTATACTTGGTGAGTCGTGGATTATAAAATATTCAAAAGTTAATTTAAAACTGGAACTGAAAAATATTTGCCTTTCAAATTTTAGTTTCATTGTGTTTTTGTATGAAAAAAATATTTTAATCTAAGCATGTGTTTGTGGGAAAAGTGTAATATACTTATAATAATAGATATATTTATAAAAATATACAATTTTGTGTTTGTTAATAATTTTGTGCTTACAAGATTTTTTTTATTTTGTATTTTTTTTTTACTCCACGCTGTTTTCCACATTCATTAGGCAAAGGGCTCGTCTTGTTAAGACACTTCCCGTTTCTCCCTCATCGGTAGTGGAACTCAACGCTGTGTATGTCTTATCAGAACGGGCGTTGAAATCCGCCACTCGACATAAAATTAAAATGAATAAATTATCCTGTTGAAAATTGAACCTACAACCTTCGCGGTTACAATCATACTCTGATGACTGCCGCGATGACCCTCAAACCTCGTATAATACGTATATCAGTCAAAGCATCGTGAAGCTGATACTTCATATTAAAATAACATGACCCAGTTTACATTGATAACTATTTTTCATTTCTTAATTAAATGAAATATCAAAATTGGATAGTTTTAAATTATATATTTTTTTTCTAAAATGTACGAGTATGATGATTTTCTAATTATAATATTGAAAGGGCTTAGTATAAAATAATTTAATTTTTTAATTTATTTAGTGTTTGAACGTGACATGATAATATTCTACTTGCTATTGTGTACAATTGATTTTTTATGAGCTTTAATTTTATCCCCAAAGCAAGCTAGTGTCTAGACACTCCAATTGCCGCCAATTCAAGACATTAAATCTTAATTAGGGGAAATCAACGCCACGTCTCGTCTTGCTAGAGCGTATGTTTGAAAATAAATAATTACCTCGAGCGGGGATCAAACCCACAACCATTGTAGTTACAACACCGTTCCACTACGCCTTATTAACAGTAGATTATAATAGCATGTTATCTATTTATTTAATTTCTTTGATTTATCATCAATTTAAATTGTTGAATTCACTTTCAAGTCCTATAATGTATGATGGATATCGCCAGTTCAAATCTGTTGGCACAAAATAATAATGAACGCGACGTCCAGTATAAGAGATACACTGTGTAAATATTTGTACTTTTGGTTCGGTTGTTTATTTTATTTTTTCGTCACAATAAATAAGCGTATCGAAATGCCCATAGACCATAAAATGTTACCAAAGGAATAAATAAGAAAAAACAGTTTTTGAGATTAGCTCATTCAATCAAACAAACAGTTTTATCATATTATTATTATATATTATAGAGACAAACTTTTAAAGTGTAGTCACTTTTTTTACACTTTTAAAGTGAATAATCTTATAAAAGCAGCTTAGCTTACAGCGTCCTCTGAGAGACATATTTTAAAATTTTTAAAACGCTATCAGTAAATCCTTTTACTGTCTGACGTATATTGAATGAAGTAGGACAAGTTTCATATGGCCGCTTTAAAAATTATTGCTTTTTCCTTTTTCTCTTATTGAATCAGTAAGGTCGTCGTGGCACAGCGGCACAAAGGTGTGACTGTAACGCGACGGTTGTGGGTTCGGTTCCCACTCGAGAAAAAAAATATTTATTTACGTTTATATTTCCACTGCTTCGCTCTGGTGTCGAGGCACAGCGCGGCGTTGTCGAGGCACAGTTCTGCCACTCAACATACAATGCTTCCAGAATTCGTCAGAAAGTGGGGAACGGAGTGTCTTAACACTAGGTTCCCTCTGCCTACCCTGCTGTGTGCGGGATACAGCGTGAAAGCTAAATCAGTGAGATTTTTTATAATTTCAAGACAAAATGGCTTACTGTGAGGCTACCGTGGCGCGAAGACTGTAAACGCGTACAATAAAAACAATAGTGGGTTCAAGTCCCACAAATGTGCATTATTTTCTTTTCCTTTCTTTTCCTTCACTTAGGACGGAAAGACAAGAGCAGTGTCTTAACACTAAGTTCTGTATCTGTGCCTACCCTGCTGCTGTATATATAACACTTTATTCTTTATATTTCATACAAAAATCTCTGATAACAATCGCCCTCTTTTAAAGCTGACAGGCTCTCTGTCGAAATGATCGATTTATTCATTACTCATCTCAAGTCACGACCTCATATTTGTGAGATTCCTATGAAAGTACAGAATGTTTATTGTAAGTTAGTGTATATATTCACTGGAGAAATGGAGAAGAACCAATGGAGAGCATAATATTTTGACATTGAGTTCTTCTTGCTATAAGGAGATTTTAGACACAGTTTAATAGTTACTCATGGATGCATGGTTGTGATGCAGCGGTACAGCATCTGAGTATAAATGAGACGGTCGTAGGATCGATTCCCATGCGAGGAACTGAATTATTTTTAATATTCCACCCTGGTAACATTGCAAAGCGCGTCGGGGAATACCACTTCAACATGCAATATTTTAAAATTTGGGGGGAAATTAGGGAACTTACTATCTTGCCAGGTTCCTTCTACCATCACCTTCCGTTCCTCCTGTCTACCCTGATATATGAAGAATATACATTTTTACACGAAAAATTTACGAAATAATTAATTCAAAACAGATTCACCCACCACCCGCCTCATGCATGCATATATCGATGTAAGTCCTATAAGCCTAACTTTTGATTGCATTTTTTGTCTATCGCCGTACGAGGACAAAGTTATTATGTATGCGAGATTGGGAAAATGTAATTTGCACTCTAAATGTAAATAGAGTTCAAAACAATAATATTTTGTAACCAATAGAACAATTTCAGAATATTTGACTTAAAATTTTAATTTTAGTTTTGTTTTGTAACTGTTTTCAAATTAATTCATTGAGTTTACTATTTTGCGAATTATGGCAAAGGAGTATGTAGTGTATTTCTCCCCGTTTCTTACTTTGCGAGATCAGTGATGGAGCTAAATGCCCCATTTTGTCAACCTGAGTGTGGAAATAAAAATAATTTGAACCTAGAGAATGGTTAACTAGAACTGCTTATTCTTATTTAATGTTTATAATCCTATGTGAACCATTTTATTTTCTTTTAATCTATATTCTACATAATGCACGGTAGGTAGAAGGAGTCCAGTGTAAAGATACTCCGTTCCCCACTTTTCGCCCAATTTTCGAGCTCAACACCACACCTTGTCTTTTTGGCAGAGCGACAATGCCATGATAATAATTAATTCCCAAAGATAATATAGAACCCAAAACGTCACGTTTACAGTCATATCAATTAAGGCAGAAAGTGGTAAACGGAGTGTCTTTACGTAGTGACATTATGCAATTCTAGAGTGAAACAAAAAGAAAATCAGTTATTTCAAAATATTTACTTAAAATGTTTTCAAGATTATCTCAAACTCTCGGCCTTTCAATTTGTGAAAAAGCATCGAAATTAGCAACTACTAAAAGGCTGTATTAATGATAAACGCTTGCAACTGAACGTGAAAACTTCAAACTTTATTGGCCCCCTTCCAAATTAAGAGTTAAATCTCTAAAAGCACTCTCGATCATAGTTAAAGCGAGTTCGAATGTAGAAATATATGTTACTGTTTAGTAAATTTGTCATATTATTTATTTTTGTTACGTATAGTGTTGCAATTCTCCGTTCTCCGCTCTCCGCCTGAATTCGAGACATTTCGTTTTGATTGACAAAACTCAGTGGAACTAAAAGTGAAATGGAATATTATAAAAAGAATAAAATAATCATACATTAGTTTAAAACAAAAAACTGCTGAAATGTATAATATTAGGTATAGAGAGAGAAACTGGTCGCTTGTTGCCACCAAAATGTGTTAATTTAGTTGCAATCTGTGCAATGTATTAAACATCTAGTAAGATTTCAGGGCTTTGATAATTTTGTTTCTTTGCAAAGTCCCAATAAGATTTGTCAAATTTTTGTGCAGCACACAAAATGCACTAATTTAAGAATCAGGGTACCTACTCCGTGATTTTTTTTTATTGAAAAATCAATATTTTTTAGTAATAAAAAATAGACTTAGATTCAGCCACAACGCTTCCAAAATTCGTCAAAAAGTAGGGAATTATTTTTTTTTAAAACTAAGTTCCATTTACTTGTTCTCCGTAAAAACGTAAACTTGCTGTTTTAGTTTAGTTAATTAAAACGGAAAGGGAAACTGTAATTTTAAATGAACATTTTAATACAGGAACTCATTGTTATAGTTTGTTAATGAATTAATTAAAACAGCTCACGTGTCGCGGGTGAATATTAAATGTACTAAATATACAAAATATGTAATACTATGCATACATGTTAGCGAGCTAAAGATAACGTCGCTGAAATTTATTATTATTAACAACGTTTGTTGACCCCTAAATGGCTAGTGTATTTAAATTTTGTATTAAAACCTTAGATTCAGATTGCAAAATTTTTTTTAATATGATTGTATCAAGTATAGTGAGGCATAAAGAAGCTAGAGTATGAAGACACGTTTTTCAGAATTTCCGCGATTTTTTTTTCTTGAAAGAGCAGATGAATAACCGTAACTTATTCCCATTTATGGGAAACAAACTCAGAACCACCGTGTCTACAGCCCTGCTGAATTCAGATTTCTTGATAAAATAAAAATTAAAATGCGCATTTACGCTTCCCTCCACTATCCGAGCTTCTCTCTTTAGCTAACAAAATCCGAAAATTCTACGCTCTCGCTCCTACATTCCTATTATTTAAAGCACAGTTTGAGTACACAATACGCAATATTCATAAACTAGACAGAGTGTTTCAACACTGAATTCTCTCCACATCAAATTATAGGACTTCTATAGTCTAAGTATCCCGGTCAACAAAAGGACAATAGCAAAACACAATCTAAACAAACTCCCGCCGCAACACTAACAACACAAACTAAAGTATGTAACTGCCGGGACATTTGTCCAATTTTTTATTATTTCCCGACCTGCTTCCCGAGTCGAGGCGATATCTGCTCTTACACTGGAAAGTTTCAAGCTTTTATAGTTTCAGCAAAAACTGCGAGTAGTCTCATATACGTTTGTATGTGGAGATAAAGCTTAAAATATGTATGTATTTAGTTTCAGGTGGACAATGGTGTGTAGTTTTTTTTTCGCTTAATGTTCTATCTCAGTGTAAAGTAGGATAGGCAGAGAGAACCAAAGTAGTGTAAAGACACTCGTAAGTTATATAGTCAGTGTATTGTTATGCCATTTTCGGGTTAGTAAAACTAAATTCTTACTTCAAACTCTTTACTTTCTACAATTAAATTCAACATTTATTTATATGTGTTTGAATATATTTCTATCAGAATAAGCCTTGTCTACCCTCTAGGATACTAAATGCAATCAGGTTCGAGTCTGGGGACTAGGGGAATAGTAATGTTATGTATAGGCTTCGTGGTAGCCCCTATAAGGAATTTTGTGTATGGAATATCGAATAATTGATTTATGTGGAAATAGTCTTTATTTTATTATGTTTTAGTAAAGTCACGTTTTGTCTTGTTCCATTGAGCAGAAATCGAATCCACAACCGTCGCGTTTACAGTTATGCTATACCGATGTGCCAGGACGGCCTCAATAAATAAATTTCCAGCTGCATAATTACTTTGGATCTGATACCAGAAAAATATACCGTTGTTATATCGTGGTTCGTTCTATTGTTAAAGTTTATTAAAACTACCTTTCCCATGAAATATAAGGAAAAAGTTGCAAAAATATTTTTCTGTGTAGTTTTCTCTGTGACTTAGTGGTCGTTAATATTCATAAATGCTGTAAATTTAATTATGGTTAAATACTTTCATATAAAATTAATATTGATTGTAGCTTCACTCTGCGTCTCGCACATAGCAGAATAGGCAGTGGGAACCTGGGAACCTAATGTTGAGACACTCCGTTCCCATTTAGACACTTTCGTTTCCCATTTTTCACCGAATGACTTTTTTGAGATATAACGGATATTGATAAAAAAATCATTTTAAAGGCTATTTTACTTAAAAGCGACAAGCGATGTGTTAGACAGATTGACAGGTGGACAGACGGTACGGGCTCAGTAACAAAATCTCGTTTCTACTCTTTTACAGTGAAAATACTTTGGATATTTTTGCTTCAAACGATACCCAGTAATTTAAAATATGTATTAACTGACTGGAAGTTATTTAAATTTAATGCCACTTTTGATTTCTCCGTATCATATTAAAAAGCTATAATGAAAATCCTATATTAGTAATAAGGTTTTTTTTTATCGTGTTTTTATACTTATTTTTTTAGGGTAGTTGTGAAGCACGTGTACAAGAGTGTGCCTATAAACGAGACGGGTTGTGGGTTCGATTCCCACACGAGAAAATGAAATATTTCCTATTTTTATTTTCCTCATTCTGGTACCAAGGGAAAACGTAACGTTGACTTCAGAGTTTCCAGAATTCGGCGGAACGAGGAGAACGGAGTGTCTTACCACTAGGTTCCTTCTGCTTACCCTAATGCCTGCGGAATACAGCGTGAAACTGTATTTATACACATTCTAAATGAAATTCTTTTCTTCTAAATTCAAGGAAAATCGTGTATATTTAAGTACTAGCGACCTATGCGCGGATTATGTCTTGTAAGACATTTTGCCTTTCCCCCTTGAAGCCTACTCTTGAGTCACAAGTCTCAGACACCGTTCCGTACTCAGGACTATAATTAGTAGTATTTGCTGAATAATTGACATTAATAAAGTCCTTCACAATAAGACTTCACATCATTTACAGAAGACAACTATCCTTGGTATTCCAAACATTTAAGTTTTGCCTTTAGCTAGGCGTTTAGATTGAAACGTCATGTATCTGTCAGATTAGTATAATAATTATTATCTTAAACGAATGCTAATTGCCTTTAAGTTAGTAATAATGTTTTAAATTAAACCCTTGGAAAGTTAAAATCTATAACTACATAATATATTGAATGTACAGAATAGAAAATATTTTTCTAGAGAACTCGTACTTTATACATGTTAAAAAATCAAAAAACATTATTTGTTACACTCCATCTAAACTTTAATAAAATTAAATAACTCTTAGCTTGTTTATTTTTAAACATATAAAAAAATTTAATAATTATAAATTAAATAAGAGGCCAGTCGTGGCGCAGGGGCAGAAAGTGTAGTGTGCAGACTGTAAACGTGACTGGTTGTGGGTTCAATTCCCCCTCAAGGAAATAAAATATTTATTTAAATTTATATTTTCATTACTTCGCTCTGGTGTCGAGGCAAAGCGCGACGTTAGACGGTAGACGCGCCACTCAACACGCAAGCCTCCTGAATTCGGCGGAAAGTGAAGACCGGAGTGTTAACACTAAGTTCCCTCCACCTACCCCGCTATTTGCGGGATACAGCGTGAAATAAAAAAAAAACATATTAATATATTTGTTCCAATAACGCTACAACAATGTCAAAACATTCTTCATATAATCAGAATTCAGAAGCAATCGAGTTTATTCTAGCGTTCGATATAATGTTGAGGATAACAGGACAAATGTATCGGAAAACTGAAAACGTTGTAAGTGGCAATAAAAATTTTTTTCGCCTTTCCTTGCTCTATTATTGAATCGTCGTAATCTATTCTAATATTATAACGTTGAAGAGTTGTTACATTAAATGTTCTAATCTCAGGAACTCCTGGTTGGAATTGAAATGGAACAAATATTTTTGTATAGTCTAGTCTATTTTTTGAAGAAGGCTGTAGACGGATGCCACCTCAGTCCACTACCACGTGTGACCACGTGCTACTGCAGAGGAAATAAACGATTAAGCCGTTTAACTAATTATATTTAAAATGTATTATAGTTTAATACTTTTAAGACTAACCAAATGCTTATGGTGTGCCAACATGGAAAGATGTATGTTGAATATCAAAAGAAAAGATAAGTGGAGAGCTACCAAGATCAGGAAAATCTCGAGAGAATGGCCAAAGAAAATGGCCAGGACATACGATGAGGACAAAAATAGACAAATGGACAAAGGATGTCACGTAATTGTATCGTAGAGGCGGAAAAAGAAAAAGGGGGTAGGCAGGTGAAGAGGTGGATATGTACTCTAACTGTAGTGTAATTATCTTAGTTTGAAAAAAAAGAAGTAAATAAGTTTAATACTAGTAGTAGATTATACCTAATTATACTTAACTGTCATTTAGTAACTCTAATATGTAACTCTAATTGGTCAGTGAATTGAAAACTATTTTTATTTATTTTATTTTTACTATAGTTTAATAGAGTACATTTTACACAACCAAAACATTACAGTCAGATCATGGTTATACAATTTTTCAATTATGTTATTCCAATAAAATCACAATTTCCGTACGTTGCACTGAAAGCGCATATATCATAATATAGGAACGCCAAGCGTTAATAGCCTGATATGCATACAACGCTCGTTTAAGATTTTCTGCAATATACGGTTAGGTGTTCGTGTATCAAATTAATTGTAATTAAATGGTTGCAAATTGTTGCTATTCTTGTGTTACCGAGCTTTTTTATTTAAAAGGACAAGGAGGAGAGCCTTTGTCCTCCTTGTTTCTCTTCTCTATTTTTTTTTAGCTACGCTTCTAATGTACGCGGGAGCATATAGCAGAATAGAAACAAGAAATGCAGTGTAAGACACTGTGATAAATTTTCGAGACATTACGCATAAAATGGCGGAACCCAACGCTGCACTTTGTATTTTGACCAGCAGAGAAATGACAAAAGTTTATTTCTTAAGTTGAAATCGAGACCACAACATATCTATGTTAAAACCTCCTCAATTCATAATAAACTCAAACCGAAATAAATAAAAAAACAGAAAAAAACAGAGAAATCAACTCAAAATCTCTATCAGAGCACTCAACGATCATTTATATCCATTACATTAATAAAGTTCCATGAATTTAGTCACATTTGAATAATCTCTTTATCAAACATTAATTATAGCAGCTTAACTCGCCAGAAGTGCAAGCGTCCGTTCTATAAGTCTTCAATAATACTTGCTATTATACAGGCGAATGAAGTTAGAAACTATTGAGAACTGGCTATGGGCTATTATTTTCAGTGAATCTAGATGTTATAATACATTTTTTTATATTGCGGTGAAAAAAATAAATAATGAAAAACGAAGAAGTATTCGATTAAAGGCTGAATTGCTGAAAATTCTGTAATTGACAAGAAAAAGAAGGCAAACAAATAAACATATTAAGCATTAAACTGACTACTATCATAGAAATTAATTATTAAAAACTAATAATTTTTAAGTTAGAAAGCAATTTTTTAAAAAGTATGACATCTATCCTGGTTTTACTAAATGCTCGTATGTACATAAAATTAAATCAGCTTCACTTTGTATCTCGCATACAACAGGGTAGGCAGAGGCAACCTAATGTTAAGACACTCTGTTCCCCAGTTTCCGCCGAATCCAGGCATTGCATATTGAGGGGCGGAACTTAACGCTACACTTTGCGTGGACATCAGAGCGAAGAAATAATTATAAAATTAAATAAATATTTCCCTTCCTCGAGTGGGGATCGAACCAGTCGTATTTACAGTTAACAGTCACACACTTGTGCCTCTGCGCCAGGACTGGTGTCTAGAAATTATAAATTTAACCTTAATATTTTTATAATTAGGATGACTTTTTTAAAAAAGTAGCACATCTATCCTGATCTTACCCTAAGAAAAACTCACACATAATATACATATATCTAAGAAAAACTCATATTTGCAAATCATCCCTGACTTTCCTACAAAGGAGATTACGATAAGAGGGTTTTTTTGACAGTAATAAGGCATTTGAACAATTATATTTCTAAAAGGATATTGAAAGAGGGGCATCATTCTTAAAAGGAATTTACCTGAAATTACTCCAAGTGCTCATTATTCTAATATTTTCTGTTACGTTTTGTACTTTCTGTTATGTTATTGGAAAGCAACTTCAAGCATTCTCCCGCGTCGCAAGAGGAAGAGGAGTAGGAGGATGTAGTAGTAAGACAATTCATTCCCCACTTTCCGTCTAATTTTTGAGACATTGTGTATTGAGCGTAGCTTAACTCCTCGTTTTATCTTGAATAGGGCACAGTCAGGTGCTGTCCAACTTAGCCACCGTGACTTGTATTAATTATAAAGCTTCGCTTTTTAGCTCGGTTGATAGACTAATCTAACACAAAAAGATTTTTTGAATTTGAGCCAAATGTTCTTGAAGTTAGTGCGATCAAACAAAGAAACCCTTCAGCAAGGATTATATATTATTAAAACTCATCTCTACACTGTATACTCTACACATAGGAAGGTAGGCAGAGAGAACCTGGGAACCTAAATTCCTCATTGTATTAAACATTTAATATTTATAGAAATGTTAAATATTTCATGTCCCGAATGGGCATCGAACCTACAACCTGACTCGCTTATAGTCGCATGATTACGCCTTTAAAAAGTAATTTAATAAAACGAACGAACAAACAAACAGATGTTTCAAAACTTTATATAATTAAGCATTTACGATGCCCTACTTTTAAAGAGATTAAAAATATAAAAAAGTGTATTACAAGCCGGAATGAATGAAAATTTTTAATGAATACCTTTCAAAGGTAAGTCGCCATGAAAACCACACGGTAATCCCCTCAATAGGGAAACTATTTAGTATACTGTAGAACAGTGTAGTACGAGTATATACATGTTCTTGAATATCTGACACAGATAGTGCTCTAACTCTATTTCTTCTATACGTCTAGTCATAAATTGTTAGTGTTATTTAATAATAATATTTGTTATCCTAGTGGCGTGTTGTAAAAGAGACAGGTTGTGGGTTCCGTTCCCACTCGAGGAAATAAAATGCTTAATATTTTTATTTCTTCACTATAGTGTCGAGAAAAGCGCGGCTTTGCCGCCACTCCGCACGCAATGCCGCCAACATTCGGGAAAAGTGGGGAGCGGAGTACCTTAACACTAGGTTCTCCCTGCCTTCTACATGCGGGATACATGGTGAAGCTAAAAATAGAAACTACAAAAACAAAATTTAAGTTTTCAATATATTACAGAAAATAAATAAATAGATAAAGAACACGTTTGCGAAGAAACGAGATTATAAACCACAATCATCTCACTCAACACAAACGTAAACCAAACCAAGTAATATTTTCCAAAGCTTTAAATAAGCTTCGAACCGGATTTCGACTTAAAAGCTCATTGCGAATTTGTGAATTTGTCTAACAACGATAAGCGGTTTTGTTTGACCACATGTAAATTTATAAACTACGAGTAACAAGTATTTCCCAGGGGAACTAACATTCAGGTGAGGTTCCTGTGAGGTCATCCTATTATATATAATTATTAATGAATGGTGCTATCAAGAAGTTAATAATACTTCCTACTACTGTACTTGGTACTTACTTAACAATACCTATGCAAGATAGTCGTGGGTTCTATTTTACTTATATTAAATCGGAATGTCTTGTCACTTAGATCTGCTTAAATAAGCATGAAATTAGAGTTTTTTGTTGGGTTAGGTTCCCAGTACGAATAATTAATTATTTCCATTTCCCCGTTCTGCTAAAAAGACAGGTTGCGGTGTTGATTTTCACCAGTCAAAACGCAATGTTTCGCAACGGAAAGGCAACGAAGACTTAAATAAAGGTTCCTTGTGCGTACCCTGCTATTCATACATCATACACAATTAAAACACCTTTTAAACTCATCAACCTCAAAATTCTCCATTCTCCATAATAATCTTCCATCAACCCTCAGTTTAGGTAATTCCCAACCAACAAATGATGCATTGATCGTCGCAACGCCTCAGTCGAGGCTGCTTGACGCCTCCCGTCAATCACCCTAACGTGCGACCTGATTTGCACGCGGCCGTCCAATATTACAACATTTTAATAGCTATTTATAATTTTAAATTATACCTGCCTTGGTTATTATGGAGTTAATGTTTGTAGAGTATGGGCTTGAATTTTAGTGTTAAAATATACCTATATATATTTTTACTTTCATATTGACTGCTGAACCTAGTGTTAAGACACTCGGTTTCCATTAAGACGCTTCCGTTCTCCACTTTCCACCGAATTATGTAGGCATTGCGTGTCCAGAGCGAGAAACATGAAAATATAAAATATTTCATTTCCTCGAGTGAAAATTGAATTCATAACCTGTAGCGCCTACAACCGCAAGTTTGTGTTCTGTGCTAATATTGATACTTTTTTTTCAGTTTACTATAAATACATATTTTTTTGTATTTACAGTAAAGATAAGAGCTATAGTGGTGCATTGCGATACTGTCTGTAAACGATGCCAGTCAGTTCTTCCCCACTGTGGTGAATGATTATAATTCAATTATTTTCTTTTACCCGCTGTAATAAGACAAAACCCTGTGAGAGAGTTTCATCACTTAAAACGCAATGACTCAAATTTGGAGAAAAAATGCAGAATTTGATGTTCGATGATCTTTCTTCGTCCACGGAAGTCCACAGAAGAAGGAGTCCCGTGTCGGAGATCAAGGAACCGGTCCATTCTGAAGCTAAAGTGGGTCTCATGAATGGCCTACTTCTGCCAGTCCACGTGCCCCACCAAACATACTTGAATAATAACTCAGGTAAAAATAAATAAAAAATCCCGTAAAAATATTTCCTCACGACAGATATGCCTGTGCCCAACAGCTCGAAGCTAAAAAAAAAACTCAATTGCATACTTACTAAAAATAAAAATAAATTAGTCAAAAATACTTAAATATATATAAACAAATATAGTTAAATATTTGGCTTTCCAATAGCCTAAAGGCAAATATTATATTATACTAATAATGATTATTTTAATGTTCATATATTTAAATTTAATCCTTTCGTTTATCCTACCTTTTGTGTTGCTGAATTTTCAGTACATTTCCATACAAATGTATTTCCAAATATAATTGTTCATATTTTTTTTAGATTTGACTCGTTAAATTAAGAGATCTTTATTAAACAGTGGGACAGCGTCTCGCTGTAAATGCGACGTTAGTAGATTCAATCCCAGTTCAGGGGAATTTCTACATTCAAATTATTTTCATTTCTCATCTCTGGTAGACAGGGCAAGGCGGCGTTGCGTAGTTGATGCGTAAGTAATTGAGAGCTTTAACACTAACATTATGTATGCCGGTATGTCGGCTTACCCTGCCGGGATATAGCGTGAACCCAAAAAGAAAGTTTTAATTAAACAGATTGTAAACGTTTAAGATTAAAGTTACATAAAATAATCATTTAACTTATTTATTTTAGGCGCGGCGTTGAGTTCTCCTACTCAACTCGTAATGCCTCTAAAATTCGGCAGAAAGTGGGGAACGGAATGTCTTACCACTAGGTTCCCTCTGCCTACCCTGCTGTGTGCGGGATACAGCATGAAGCTGATTTAATTTTATTTTATTTTTTTTAATTCATGATTTTGATTTGTAATAACGATCTGTGCATAACGCTTTGTTAGACTACATAGTACATATGGCGCTCACGTACAGTCTCTAACTACACTGCGAATGGAATATACGCTGTAAAGCTTTTGAGTTCAATTTGTTTTCTTTTAAGCTTACAACTTGAACTATTTGTCAAATTATGGAAATTTTATAGAAGATAAGTAAAAATAAGACGAGTTATTTGAGTTATTTTGAAACCATGCCATCTGAATGTAAACGTGACAGTAGCGAGTTTGATTCCCAGTAATTAAAGTATCTTCATTTAATCAACAAAAAGACGGTAGATTGACTCTTAGCACTAGATTAACACATAGATTATTATACCAATGGTACGAACAGACACTATACACGATACACTCAGACATTGAGTGTCACTGTACGTACGGGTGTCTTTCATTGCAAAACTTATTGTGACACTATAATTAGTGTCCCATCAGCCACTGTCAGAATTTCTGACATAGTCTATTTAGTATTCGTACAATTAGACATTGACCATATAGATACGATTTATATATCTTTAAATATTCTACATAAATGTATATTATGTAACAATAGCAGGCAATTTAAGATATTGTGCATTTCGTGGTGAGGCTACTTAGAAAATAGTGAAGTAAGTGTTAAAGTACTCATTCATAGATTGAAAGATTATGTTTTTTAGATTCTTCTCTCTTAAGGAAAAAGATGAGAAAACAAAAAGTTGATTTAGTCTTATTCCAACTTTAAGACTTTTTGTGGCACATTGGAACAATCTTTGACTGTCAACCCGATTCAAATCCCTCTTTAAAGAAATGGTTTTATTTCCCCAACAGACCAGGTGCCCAATACGTAAATTACAGAAAGTGGAGAACACAGTATCTCAACCCTAGGTTCCCTCTGCCTACTCTGCTGCTAATCTAAAAACAAACAAGATAAACAAGATTGATGATGATTCACAAAACACATACAAACGTATTCAATATATATTTCGGGGGTGATTCAATTTTTCAATATCGCCCCGCATTCAAGTCAAAGTAATAAATGGATGTGGATAATTAACATTCCTCGAATGAACTTTTAAGCTATCAACGGATCTGATATACGCTACGGCATTTTACATTTTCACATTTTATTTTCATCTATTATACGTATAATTTAATGTATGGTAGGAAATCGTGTTATTTGTTGAGTTGGTTTTTTGGGGGACTATTTTTTAACGTACTGTTTTGTTATTGGACTGCTGATTGTAAAAGCAGTCGTTGTTGGTTCGATTCCGTTTCAGGGTGAGATTTAATCTCTGATATAATAAAGTGAAGTTGAATTCCCCGTCTCCCAACATCTATTGATTCAAATTTGGACGAAAGGCGAACCCCTTACAAACTCTAATCTCTCTGAAAATCTACAACTCTATTTTTTGACATTGTCTGAAAACAAATAACTAAGTAATCAACAGAAAACTAAGCAAAATACTAATCATTGAACCACAGATTAATAAAAACAATCAAGTTTCCCCACTCAAAAAAAAAAAACGAATTCCTATAATTTTATATTTCTTTCTCTATCTACCCTCACTTAAAGGCTTAACATATTAAGTTCAGATAGGAGGCCAAGTCTAGAGTACATCATAGTGAATAGCAAAACGGATTTCCGCACCAAGATTACTTGCTAACTCCGTCCCACGCCTTGACTTGGCTATCTCTCTATACACTTCTGGCATAGCAGTGTATTGTAAATTAATCTACTAGTACTATACGAGTATAGAGTCAGTGGTGCTGGCAATTGTTATTAAGCAACTGTTAAGCTTTCGAATAAGGATTTATGGTTATATGGGTAGTACCAATATGGAGGTTATATTTTCAGTTTTTTTTCCACTCATCGCCCATGTAGCAAGGTAGGCAGAGAATCTAGTGTTGATACATTCCGCTTCCCTTACCATCGAATAATGAAGGCATTGCGTGTTGAGTGGAATTCAACGCTTTGCTTCGACACCAGGTTGAAGAATGGGAATTGAACCCACAACCTTGGTGACGAAAATGTCTTAATTTGAACGTAGTGTCTTAAGGCTAGCTTGCTATAGCCTAAGTCTCTATAAAATAATAATATAAACCAAGATACTGTACTGCACTGTACTAAAACAGTAAATTACTGCGTATATATATACAGTGCTAAAACATTAATCTACGGCTGTTAATTGAATGAGAAATACAAATATTTCCATTTTAATGTATATTGAAGACGATTTGTATACAAAATACGTTTATACTTAACTATCATTTCTTTCAGACTTCTACTGAATATAGTAAAGTACGACCTTATTAAGCCTTATAGTGTGACGTTGGTGGTTTCCATTGCCACTCGGGGAATTGATTTCCTCACCGGTTATGAGAGTTCAATTCCACCAGTCAACACTTAAAACCTCCAGAATTCGGCGGAAAGTGAGGAGTGGAGTGTTTTAACACTGCGCTCACCCTGCCTAACCCGCTACCTGCAGGTTACAGCGTAATCTCAAAAAAAAGATATGACCCACGTTCAACAGTTTTGATCTGACAACCCCTATATAATTATACAACCTATAAGAGATCGATTGATGTGAATGGCTAGAATATACGATGACTATAAGATGACATCGTAAAAGAACGGTACTGGTGTGAGTGACACCAGATGTCGATAATGACGGGTTTGGGAGCAAATATTAAGTGACGTTTGTCATTAATGTCCCCCACTTTGTCACGAGTGCGATGAGTTAATGAGATAGCGTGAGACGTACTAACGTGCTAAGTGTTGTTTTGAGAAATGTTGAAATTGGAGAATATGCTATACTCGTATGTATATTATATCTTATTGACTTGAGTTTGATTTCATGGGATATTTACATATACATACTCGTACATATATAAATGATACATATGTACATTAGGTACTCGTACGAGGCCAATTTTAACTCAAAGCGTAACCAGAGCGATGAAAGTGTGAAGTATTTCATATTTACAACACTCTGGCAACGAGGCGAAGCGTAGCGTTAAGTTCCTCCACTCAATACGCAATTCCAGAATACGGCGGAAAGTCAAGAATGGAACGGAATGTCTTATCATTAGGTTTCCAGGTTCCTTGGCCTACCCTAATGTGTGCATGATACAGTTGACGCTAAAACGCGTAAATTCAAATGTAATAATTTATTTTTCATTACACAAAAATGTGCATATACTATATGTGGTTGTAATTGGGTTAATGTTTCAAATGTGTTTTGTATGATTGAAGCAGTCGTGGTGCATTTAGATATTGCCTGGTTGATATGATAGCTATGACTTTGATTAATACTGACTTTTTTCATTAATGTGATAAAATTAAGAGAATGAAGTATCAGAGGCGTAACTTAACGCCGTACTTTGTGTTGTTACTAGAGTGAGGAAAAGAAAATAGTTCAACCCCCAAAAGGGAATTGAGTCCAAAACCGACTACGAAGCCCTCAATGTTTACTGTCTGTTAATGATGCGGATTTCAAAAAATACTTTAAAAATAAAATAACTTATTCATATAATTAATGGTGTTTATAACGATATATAGAAATATATAAATATAAAATACTAATAAATTCTTTGCCCCGATAGAAATGGGGGTAAAGAATTTTATTCCTTTTTTAGTAGCTTTTTTATGTCTTTTGTATTTAAGAATTAATTTTATTACTACGTAACATAAAAATATTATGACAGAGAAATACTGTTTTATAAAAGCTGAGTGCAGCTCATAATGCATTTTTAGTGTTTAAGTACAATTTATATGGAATAATGAAATCATAGATTAAATTTCAAAAACCGTGTATTATGTGCAGTAAAAATTAGATTAAAAATATAACTTTTATGGAAGCTTTAACGTATATTGATGGAAATATGTTGGTCGTAACGTTGTAGTTTAGATCATTTTTATTGTTTAACTGTGAAATGTCTTGTATTGCTTTTTTATAAAGAATTATGGAATTTTCATATTAAATTCTAATTGTTGATTTACGTAGAGGTATTTTGTTGGTTTATATATTATAGAAAACTGTTGTTAAACTAATTTACATTGTAAATAATAAATATTCATGAGGCCAGTCGTGGCGGAGGAGAAGGTGCAACTCCAAATGTGACAGGTTATGGATTCTAGTATTCTATCCTTGCTCTGGTAACGAGGCAAAGGGCAGCGTTGAGTCCCGCCACTCAACACCATTATCTCCAGGCCTCGGCGCCTATTGGAGAACGGAGATCCCAAGACATTATACCTTAACATAATATATTATTATATTAACATCACCTTATATCTATGATTTAATACACAATACCTTAATTATAATCTCGAACATTATCTAACGAAATCAAAGATCATTAATGATTACGCAATAATCTCATTATAATGATATAGACTAATTAGCGCTAGTCTCTCGCGCATCAAACGTCACATTCGGTGTACGAGTGCGAATATCGTGACGAATACATTTACATGTTAAAATTATTATATTATTATCATTGTGTCTGTTACGTTGTCAATTTTAATTAATGAATATGTTTTAATATACAAATTTGGAGGCCATCGTGGTACAGTGGCACAAGCGTGGGTTTGGGTTCGTTTCCTCGGGAAATTGAGTTATCAATATTTTCATTTTTTCGTTGTGTTCCGCCACTCAATGCAGTGCCTCAAAAATTCCATGGAAAGTGGGTAACGGAGTGTCTACTTACTAGGTTCCCTTTACATACCCTGCTATATGCGAGATACAGCGTGAAACTGAAAAAGAAAATACTGATTTTACTACGGTAAAGGCCATTCGTTCTCTTTAAGATACGACGAAATTCGATAGTTGAGAAAATATAAATTAAGAACTACATAATTGAGTCTAGACTCTAGAGGCCGAGAGGATTTCTCGAAATAGAATTTATATCACTTATTAAAATTTAAAATACATAATGTGACCATGGATTTCTTTAACGCATATTACGAAATTAAATTTTATAAAATTTTATATTTCTAAAATTATAATTTAAATTTTTTTTCAAAAAATTATACAATTATTCATATCACTAGCCCCCGTTGACGTATAACTTCTAACTTTTTCCTTTATACTTCTCTTTTCGGGCTTGTTTAGGCTTAATTGTAGAAAATAAATTTTCATTCAGCAAAAGTTTTCTCATATAGCGACTGTCTGTGTCATTAATGACCTATCCGTAGCGAGTCGGAGTCACTAAATTAAATGGTGCGGTTCTATGTGAATGGTATTAATATTAGATGTACTTTATATAGGAAAAAACTGAACAAGTGCGAATTGGACGCACCTACAGAGGATTCCGTACAAATTTCATTGTTTATTAAGTAATAACATGAATTACAACTTGTAAAAAATGGCAAACATAAATTTACAGGCGCAAATCTTGTAAAATACAAGTATGTTATGGTTTATTTATGACGTAAATAAAGCATAACAAAATGAAATCAGCAAAAAGTGGGGATTTGAGTGTCTTATTGGAAACTAGATTTCCAATTTTTTTCTGCCTATTCAGCGTGAAGAAAAAAAAACAGATATAAAATAAAAAAAAAACTACTCAAAATGCAATGTCTACACTAAAAAAATGCAATAGCATTTGGCGTATTCTGACTGAATGGAAAGTTACTATTTTTTTATTAAAGAAAATACTGTTTCCTCAGTACATGCTCTCGCCAGCCCTACGCTTAATCTATTTCCGGTGGTATTAGATTACAGCGCACACACGGACGGCCGGCTCACTAATAGACTTTGTAAACCTTTGAGTGCGGATCCCTAAAACGCTTTGACACCCAACTAAATGGCTGAAACCTAATAATATGTGCTTTTACCTATTATTTTCATACGTGGCATACGTGGCATTTTCATAAGCAGAAGGAACTTGATAGCACACAGTTTTCCAATTCATAGAATTGTTGAGTGGCGGAACTCAACACCGCACCTTGTTAGAGACATTGCCTTTATAAGTTTAACAATTGTTTACGTTTGAATGATTTATCTCATATAGTCCACTAAACATTTCATGGTTATAAATTATTACTAAATATGTATATTGACAATAATCTAAAGCTTAATTTAATTGAATCTAATTGTGTTTGCCTGGAAAATTAAATTTCAAATATATTTCAATACTGTATTTTATTTTTAAATGTTGACAATATTGACTAGCTTTATATTTTAAGCCAGTGGTAATTGTTGAAGCCATTATAGCTCAGTAGAATAACTTGTGACTGCACGCCGGTTGGTTAAAAATTCGATTTCTACTTAGGGAAAGGTATTAATTTACCGTTCTAGCAAATCATGGTCTTGAGTCTTAATACACAATGTCTTTTGAGACCTTCCCACAGTTTGCTGTGGGAATGTACGAGGAGACCAGCAATGGCTTTTCCCTGGCCACCATTCTATGCGTAATAATTATGAAGAAAAAATTGCGCCCAAAATCAAATTTTAATAGAAAAACAATATTTATTTTGAACTCTTCCGTTGTTTATTGACTGACAGACAACGCACAGACGAAACTACTGTACTTGAAATTTAGCATGTAGCTAGATTAGAATATAAAAAATATATATATACGGGAACGAAAAAATACAAGTGAATCAGGTATTTTTAGTTATTTCTTGAACTATATTATATTGTTTATTATAGTCGTATACATCAGCAATACTTAACATGTTTACACATATAAAGTGTTGGCAACTTTAAATTAAAAATAGATATTCGTTAATAATCTTGAGGTCAATCGCAACAGGTTGTGGGTACGATTCCAACTCGAGGAATGAAATATTCAATATTTTCATTTATTGGCTCTGCCCAGGCAGAGCGCGGCGTTAAGTTTCATTAAACAGCGTACAAATGTTTTTCCATATCCTATTAAACAGGCATGATTTCGTAAAACACTTTAAATCGTGCGGTTACTAATGAATTGAGTGTGTATAAATCTCTTCAATTCATTGGCTCAAAATAATCGACGCGGGATTCAATTTGCTGAGCAGGTTCCGTAGGTATATTTTAAGCTAGCTTTCCACTGTGACCTCAATGGCGTGGCGAAGGAGAATTTTTTGAGGTAATTTTGGAGGTTAATCGAAATTATTAACTTGTATGTGTGTGTGTGTGTTTAAAACATTTAAGAGTCACAGTGAATGGAAATAAATAGTATTTTTTATCACTTTCATGCCTTATCTCGCGGCGGGATAGGCAGGGAGAACCTAGCGTTAAGACACTCCGTTCTCTCCTTTCCGCTTAATTTCCGAGACATTGCACGTTGATTAGCGAAATTCAACACCGCACCATACAAGGGTAAACCAATAAGGGTAAAGAACTTACAATGATCCTTACCGTATGATATCTATCTGTTACAACATTGATAAGCCTACTAGCGTGTGCTGCACGTAACCGGCTCCCATGCGTATTGTTACTCTAACACTCATAGCCTGTAGCTGGATGTAGGATCATTTCCTAAGATCGTGCGAACTTATTTCCCTTGAGAGGAGAATTGAAAACGAGCTTAGGCAGCCTTTTTTATCATCACGTACACTCGTATTTGTCAGTCGAGGCAGGACTCAGTGATAAATCACTATTCTATATTTGAGATGAGGTAAAATGATATATAGGTAACGAACGAATTATTGGTGAGGGAATAAAAATAGGATATGCGGCGGCAGTGTCAACTAAATTCACAGTGGAAAGAGAAACAAAATGGCAGGCATTAGCGAGATTGTTGGTGGAAGTGGACATGAGGAAGAACGTGCTCATTCATGAAGCCAGAGTAAGTGGTAAAAGAGGCAGGAGACCTGAGCCAGATCGGTGGTGGAGGCTTTTCAAGTAAAAAGCACGGGGGCCCTCCCTGAAAAGCATGTATGTGGAAGCTGATGACCTTAGTATAGACTATTACCCCACCTATACAAAATATCGCAAGTTTCATACAAAAAAAATACAAATTTAAATCATCATTGTTTTTGTTTTCCATCAGAAAGTAAGAAACTGAATTCTTCCGGACAAATTGTAACGTAAAAGTAAGAAGGCCAATAGAGATGGTAGATTAATGTGTTTATAAACATTTCCTTCCACTTCCCCTTCCCTTTGCCAAACTGTTGGAGCGTCACCAAAGTGAATCACATAAAATTATGTTAATGCGATAAATTTCCAAATTTATGGAGGGAAATATTCATTTTTGTTATAATATTATTCATTTTCGGTGAGCTGTTCTAACTTGTATTGGACTGCGTGATGTATATTATAATAGTAATGATTTTTTTCAATAAAAGGAGGCTTTCATGGCGCAGTGGACCAGTGCTTCCTTCGGTAAGAACACAAAGCGCGGCGTTGAGTTTCGTCATTTTATACATACATAATGTCTCAAAAATTTGATGAAAAGTGAGAAATAACGTGATTCAGTAGTAGCTTCTTCCCCATGCTACGTAACACATAAAATGTAAAACTAAAAAAACCCCACATCTCCCAACAAATTCCTACAACACTAATACACAAAACAACATATTATTAAATATTATATTTATACGACACTAGCATATAGCACAACTTTGATTAAAAATCTTGGCAGGCCACGAACAAATGGGAGTTAGATATCTTTATTTTTTCATGAATTCGCACCAGATGTTCCCAAACTTGCTTACATTCATTGAAGGGAGATATGAATTTGTTGGACGTGACTCGACTGTGGACTGTGGACTTGGATACAGGCGCAGCTGACATCTGGCCATTGTACTGCTATTGGCTGATAATGTGATAACTATAGTGTTTAAGGGAAATGCTTGTTGCTTTTCTCTCTCTCTCTTTTTCAGCTTTGGAGTGTACCCTGGATGTGGATGTGGGGAGGTAGATAGATATTTAATGTTTTCGTTTCTTGTATCGAGGTTTTTCAATATTGAGGCAAAGCGCGGCGTTAAATTCCGCCACACTACACGTAATGACTCCGAATAATTCGGCAGAAAGTTTTAACACCTCCGTACATGGGGGATCCAGCATTAAAATATTGAATTTCGTTTCTTTTATCTATATTGGAAATATTTTTTGTGGCTGAACCCATTAAAACAATTCATTCCCTCTAGTGGGCATTGAACCTAGAACTACCTTTACATTCACAGCCAAACACTGTAACACTACGCTACGAATGCCATAATTGAATTCAATCAAGATAGAATAATAAAATTGTATTTTATTCTTGGAACTCATTAAAACAAATCCAATACATAATTTAATTTGAACACTAACAAATAATCCTTATTAGTGAACGTATATAACAGAATACGTATAAAATGTACATATATTTTGTGCGGGTTTGAATATTTTATCTTTTTTAATTTTTATTAAATGTTTTTTAGTGTAATTAAAGGTCATCGTGGCGTAGCAGCACAGCGTGGGTAAGCGCTGGGGTTGTGGGTTCGATTTCTAGTCGGGTAAAAAATTATTTCCACTTCATCGCTCTGATAATAATACAAAGCGCCGGGTTTATTTCACTCAACACGTAATGTTTGGGCGATCAGTGGGGAACGGAGTGTCTTAACACTTGGTTCCTTCTGCCTACCCTTCTGTGCGAGAAAAGACGTGAAGCTACAAAAAAATATTTAGAAGCACTTGTATATTATTACAAATACAATATTCAATGAATATTTCAAATGTCAACTATCAAAAACTCGAACGGGCGTATTTTAATTAAATTAAGAGATGTATTTATATAGGGAATACGGCATCGAGAAACTTCCACATTTGGATTTCGACTTGCTAACACAATTTATAGTAATAATTGATATTTTATATCTCTAGGGGATGTAGTATATGACTTCCACTAGTTTGTAGTAAAGGTATATATATATATATCTATAGTTTAAATTAAATAATTCAAAGTAAAATCTAATAATATGTTAGTAAATGTTTGTGTGAGTAATTTTATATATTATTGGTAGAATTTAATCAGGTCATCGTGATTCAGTGGGGCAGTTTATTTAAATTGTAAATGTGGATGTGGGTTGGATCCTCTGGACCAGCAAATAAGAACTGATCGTCATCTGCGTCCGCTTTGGACAGCTCCAGTAAGGGCTTACCCAATAAGCAATGTATACAATCTGGGCGGAAGCCTTAAGCTAAAAATATATATGTTTTTATAAATCACTTAGATAATCATTATCTATAATTTCGAGAATTATACATAATTTAGAAAAAAACTTTTTGGTGCAAATTCAGTATAATATTTACTACATTTTCTTTTATCATTCATATTTCCCTAGCGGGTTAGCCAGAAAGAACGGGGCGCTAAACGCTACAGTCTTTTTACCTCTTTACCTCTTTCGCCTTGTTGGTTGTCATCCACCTCTTCATACATGCCGTCTAAGATATTTTGACCACGTGACCTTCCTCCAGTGCTTACTGTGTTCTCGAAGGTCCACCGAGGTCCCCTCCTTTTTCTCTTACCATACTATGTCTTATTCTTGCACTGTATATTTTATTGACAATTCTCAAGAGCATTTTTTTAACAATTTTAATGTATTATATATGTATACAAATATTTCTTTTATAGTTTAAAATAAATTCATTCATTAATTGAAGTGCACTTCAATCGCCAGACAGACCTTTTATATTCAAATCGGATTTAAAAAAACAAACACTTTTTACTGTCTGCCTATAAGAGGATTTTATAGGCCGTCCCTAAACAATATGTTTTTGTTTTCAGCTTCACGCTGTCCTGCATATAGCAGGATAGTCAGAGGGAGCCTAGTGTTAAGACACTCCACTGCCAACTTTCCGCTGAATTCTGGAGGCATTGCGTGTTGAGAGGCGGAACGAAAAAATAAAAATATTAAAATATTTCATTTCCTCGAATGGGGATCGAACCCACGACCTGTCGTAGTTACAGTCACACTTTTCTAGCTCTGCGCAGCGACTGGCCTGTACATGTATAGACAATGGTTGATCCCGACTTTGTTTTCATGAATAAAGATTTTACATATTACGATGAATGGATATGGTATGTGCACAGATTAGGGAAATTTTAATCATTCAATATACAGGGTGCAGCGTGGAGCATTTCTTTCTATTTAATTTTTGTTTGTTATTTTTCAGAGATAGAAGAGATATATTACACTACTTTTAAACTGTTTGATAAACAAAACATTGTGTAGTCAATCTCAACGCTACTATATTGGTATATACTGGTCAGCTATACAAATTACTCGTGTTACGAAAACGTGGTGAGAAATGAAAATATTAAATATTTCATTCTTTTGGGTAGAAATCGAACCCACAACCTATTTCGTTTACAGTTGCACGCTTATGGCCCCGCGCTACGGATGTTACGGTTTGTCATGAAAAATGGGAAAACAAAAATAAAGCACTCGAACAAGTCATGATCAACATTACTACAATAAGTATGGCAGAAAGTATTAAATTGATGATCACGATAGGTGTCACTTTATAAAATACGGCGTTGTATTCTGTTATAAAATAAGGCCGCCGTGGCACAGCGAAACAATGTATGGCTGTAAACTTGAAGGTTGTAGGTTCAATTTCCCCTCGAGGAAATGAATTATTATCATTTCTTCACTTTCACACCACTTTCGAAAATTCTGCGGAAATTGGGGAGTGTTTTAACACTATCTTACTACCCTGCTTTATACGGGATTCAATAATTAATATAATATATACCTTCCCATTACATAGTAAGTCCAGTTTCCATGTCAAATTTAATTCAGGAAATAGCATGTGCTTAGCATGTTTCCTCCTTAAGTTTGAAAGCTGAACTCTCAAGCTCTTCATATTATAACGTTAAACGTACATATATATTATATATACATTCTTAAAGACTTAGTACCTTGAAATATCCGAACAGTCCTTCAGGGTAGCAGAGTCAGTGCCGGAAAGTGTATTAAAAATAACACACAGCATGGTAGGCAGAGGGAAGTCGTCTTCGATACTCCCCATTTTCCTCCGAATTCTGGAGACATTCCATGTTGAGTGGCGGAACTTAACACTGCGCCTTTGCCTAGACACTAGAGCGAAAATATGAAAATATATATTTAAATTCTTTTCCTCGAGTGGGGATCGAACCAAAAAATCTTCCAAAATTTTAAGTATTTGTAAAAAAAATTCTAACAAGTAAGGCTTATTACACTGTACAAGAATATTTAAAGGATAAACATGTATGGAATTAATGTCTATTGAAAGTAATGCAGGATAGCTGCCAGCTTTTTGTTTATATGTTCATTCGACGATTCAAAAGTGTTTATAACAGTCTATTTGAATAAAGAATATTTTGAATTTGAATTAGAATTTTGAACCCACAACCATTTTGTTCTCCTGCGCCAAGACTGACTTTAAAGGCCACTAATTTTCAATTAAATTGTTACCCTATAATTAATTCTGCCTGGACGCGATCGATGAAAGCTATACTCAAAAAAAATTATTCACTTTGAATAACGTCACTCAATAAACAACGTGTCTGGACAATATGAGTTCATAGAAGAGGGGGCAAGTGGGTTGTGTAAAGTGGTGCATTTTACATTCCTTGTTACACGCATAGTAGATTCATTTTGTTGTTCAGTTATCAAATAGATGAATTAAAAAAAGTAATAGGCTTACATATGAGCTTTGTAAAACGTAAGTTTTATATACATGCAATATAATTCCACTACTGCGTGACTGACAGACAACGCACTGATGATACTACTGAAGTTAGAAGGTTGACGTTTGGTTTATATTATATCACTAAAACGTCGAAGCTCCAGCGCTCCTGTTATTGACCAGTTTATCCTTGGGTCTGGGTTCAAAGCTAAATTAAAATCTTTTAAAGAAAGCTGAACGTCGAGCACATCTGCGGAATAAAGAAAAAAATATTGGCATTGTTCTGGTGATGAAACTGATCGACATGTGACAAAGTCTGTCCATCCCTTCTTGATCTACGAGTATATCGACTAGGCAAAACCGGAAACAGATTATTATTGCAACGACGTTCAACTGAAAAACAAGGAGCTTTTTAGTTAGACTGAGGCCTTAAGTTAAAATGAGAAATGCCTGGTCAAACCTAAGAGCGGCGGAGCTTAGACGTTCAACTATAACATATAAGGCTAAGCAGTGTAGGAATTCCTTAAAATTCCTGCGGGAATATGAAAACAGGATTTTCCATTTTTCTCTTTCATCCTCTCTCTCTTATTGTCTTAAATTCCACGAAAACAATATTACTGATAACGAATAGTTTCTCTGAATAATTTAAAACAAATCTTCAATTATTGAATAACTACTTCCAAAATGTGTATATTTTTAAATATAAACTCCATTAGTAAATCTAGAATATCTATATAGATAGATAATCTGAGTCCATCGAGTGTGAACATGATTCAAGACCACTGAAGGCGCAATCAAGTAAGGCACAGTAAGGCACAGTAAGGCTATTACATATTGCCCTAAGTACCTTTCCAGTTGAACAGACAATGCTTGTGGGAGGCAGAAACTAAGCTGTGATGCTCTCACATGTTGTATTCTTGTTGTGGTTTCTAGTACGTAGTTATGTGTTAATAGTTAAGTAAGATCATCTTATTAAAATTAAATGTATTTTTACATTAGCAGTGTATGTAGAGGAAACCTAGTGTCAAAACACTCTGTTCGCCATTTTCCGCCCAATTTCCGGGACATTGTGTATTGAGTATTGGAACTCAACGCAAAGCTTTAGTATGAGAACAAGGAAAAGAAATTAATTCATTTTTCCAAATAGAATGATTTCGTGAAGCCGTCGTGGTGCAGAGGTGCTTGTGACTGTAAGCGCGACAGGTTGTGGGTTTGATTTCCAGTCGAGAAAATGATATTAATTATTTTCATTGTTTTTGCTCTGGTGCTGAGGCAAAGCAGATCATTTAACTCTGCCACTCAACACACAATGTGCAAAATGTCGCTTCAATGTCTCTAAATTTTCCAGAAAACGAAAAATTAAGTGTCATAATATTAAATTCTTTATTGACTTCACATGCCCCCCCATAATACACAAATTCTATTTATTATATCAAACGACGAAATATGTATAATAACCGATTCAGTGTATTGGAAAAGTGAACACGAATATAAAAAAATCCATTCTTTTTTAAGTTAAAGCGACGCTTCATAAAAGGTTACACTTGAGTAGGAATCGAGGGGAAGATTTATTGGGCGGGAGTTAAATGAAATTTCTAATATATAGATAGATAATTTTATTAGTCTGGTTGGTAATAAAGTGACGCATTTAGTATTATAAATTATTTATTATTTAATGTATCGATCATTACAAGTAAATGACATTTCTATATATAAATAGGTGGGTATTTAAAAGTGTCATCAGGTCGTCCTTGGGGCGCA
The DNA here is from genome assembly GCA_016802625.1 of Heliconius numata. NCBI lineage: Eukaryota > Metazoa > Arthropoda > Insecta > Lepidoptera > Nymphalidae > Heliconius > Heliconius numata. Next base: position 111,702 of record JAEBDU010000087.1, read on the forward strand.
CTGGGAGAGTCATGGACGCGTGGAATGGTTATGGGCCAGATTCTCACTTAAGTAGTGAGTAAAGGAGACTAGTTGTGGCGCAAGTTGTGGGTTCGATTTACAATCGAGGAAATGAAATATTTTATACTTTCATTTCTAACGAGACAAAGCGCGGCGTTGACCTCCGCCACTCAACACGCAACATCTCCATAATTTGGTGGAAAATTACTTAACACTGGGTTCCCTCTGTCTACCCTCCTATGTGCACGATACAGCTTGAAGCTAAAAAACATATACCTATATCCTAAAACTTACCTTTGAGAAACTAAGGTGTTAGTGAACGCAATACTATCAGATATGGCTTTGAACGTGAGTTTCACCTAAATTTGTATGTTCTAAATACTAAATCGATATATTTGAGATACTGCCTCAATAATTGAATATTCGAATTGAACATTTAAGCCGAAAACTTCAAATATATACACTTGTATGTGGATTACTGATATTGACGTACAAATTCAATATTATTTATTTGACTGATACTTCTATCCTATTGGGCGCAGTAGTAAAATATTTAAATGTAAAAGATATAGTTTTGGATACGAACACAATTGAAATTAAAGTCAAAATTTATAAGTGTAATTTTTTTTTTCATTTACGCCGTATCTCGAATATACTCGTATAACCATACTATAGTCCGTTTTCAACTTTTTACCCGAATTTCAGAGTGGTGGAACTCAACGCCGCATCTTGTCTGCCAGTCCGAGGACATGCAAGCTGTCCCACTCCGACACGGCCATCGCCTCAAGCAAATTCTCATGTCATTATATTCCTTACCTGACCTATTATATACAAAAATCTTATCCCAAATTAGAATTTGAACCCACGACCATCCCATCACACAAACATCTAAAGACTAACAAACCAAATAACTATTCAAACCATAAATATTTCCACTAAAACCTGAAAATCTGAAGTAAATGCTTTTCTTTCCCCATTTTAAAGTTCCTTGTCCACTTTGGCACACACCCCAGCTCCACGAATGGATAGCCTGTGGTCAGTGTTATTTAAACGGCGCGACTATGCCAACTTTGCTTTTTCTTTTATAAGCCAACTCTATACTTTAATAGAGGAGGTTTTTTCTGGACAATCACACATGTATATATCATTTTATACATAAACTAGCGGACGCGCGCAGCTTCGCTTGCGTAATTAAGGGTGAATTCTAATAACCCATGAAACATGTGTTCAATGAAATATTTTTAAGAGTCTAAATTTCAAATTTTATAAAAATCGGTGGCGATTTAAAAATTTTTCCATACAAACTTTCAACCCCTTATTTGCACCCTTAGGGGGTGAATTCTAGAAAACCATGAAACATATGTTCAATTAAATATTTTTAAGAGTCTAAATATTAAATTTTATAAAAATCGGTGGCGATTTAAGAATTTTCCCATACAAACTTTCAACCCCTTATTTGCACCCTTAGGGGGTGAATTCTAGAAAACGACGAAATACGTGTTCGATTAAATACTTTTAAAAATCTAAATTTAAAATTTTATAAAAATCGGTGCCGATTTAATTTTTTTTCCATACAAACTTTGAACCCCTATTTCACACCTTTAGGGTTAAAATTTTTCAAAATCCCTTCTTAGTGGATGTCCAGATTACGAAAGTAAACTTTTGTACAAATTTAACGTTTCTACCATCAGCGGTTACGGCTGTGCGTGCGTCTTACCTCAGTCAGTGAGGACAAGTCCTTTTATATATATAGATAATGAGGCTTGAGGCCATTGTAAGGCCGTCATGGCGCAGGGGCCTAGGCTGTAAACGATGATTGTGGGTTCGAATTCCACTCGAGGAAATGCAATGTTTAATATTTATATTGCCTAGGTCTAGTAACGACGAAAAACGTGGCGTTAAGTTCTGGCAATGACTCGCAAATCCTTGAGAATTCGGTGAAAAGTGATTAACGGAAGTGTATTAATAAAAAAGAAGTGTCTTAACACTAGGGTCCTAAGCCTCTGCCTACTCTGCTATATGGGGAATACAGCGTGAAGTTAAAAAATAATACAAAAAATAAAAAATAAACGGTATAATCGGACTATTTCAGGAAAGAAGCTTACCTATAACGTGATACTTAGTTTCAAATGCGCTTAAAACGTTTGAGCAATTTGCGAGCTTTTGCTTTACATGTAGGTACCAGTATATCGTTTTAAATGATTAAATATATATTACTCTGACTTGCTTATAGTGGCTCAGTGGTAGAGTCCGGCCGTATACGCGGAGATCGTGGATTCGATTTACTAACGGCGTAAAATTTGCTATAAACATATTTTTGTTTAGCTGTTTTTGATTATAAATTTTACCACATTTATATTTCTTTTGTTCTTCTCCTATAATATGCAAGTTTTACTGTCATATAACAGAGTGGGTATAAGCCATGTATAACTTGGCTACAGGTACAGCTTCGTAGCTACTACTTTTATTCCCAGCATTATGAAATTTGTTAAAAAGGGACATGACGGTAGGTGCTAATAAACGAAAAATTCCGAAATTTAGTAATGCATGTACCTAAAAAAAAAAAAATCGGTTACAAACGTATATTTATTTTATAATTCGGCTCATACAAGTTGAAGGCAATGCAAAGGATCCAGCAGGATAAGCATACGAGAACTACATTAGCGTGAAGAAATGTTTCCTCTCTAAAAATAATACATTTTAGTACAAAATAAGAAACACTATATTTTTACTCTAACACACTGGCATACTTTTGTGAGATTCTTGCACCTTGCGAGTGTAGAGTAATTAAGAGAGAGAAACTATGAAAATATTTTCATTGGAAAATTGGACATATAATACTAACTCAAAAATAATATTACCAGTAAAGTACTGTGTCTACGTGGACTTAAGAAATGGGTAGTTTGAGTTTTTTCTTTTACTTTCGTCTTTTTCGCCATGTTACCCAGTAGGTTGATAATCCAAATTCTAGACATTAATTGCGCTTTTATGTGACAGAAACAGTCGTCAACCAGGTTTCGTAAAATGCTCCTAAAAATTACTATTTTTTTAATTATTTTTATTATTTTAAATATCAGTCCTCCCTGATCCCGTTAGAAAAACACAGTGATATCAGAGAAATATCATAAAACTAATTTTAAAACACTTCAATTGAAAATTATTTCGTTTCCTTTGAAGTAGAAAAGTCTAAAGTATTTTCACTGTAAAAGAGTCCCAACGAGACTTTATTACTGAGTCCCTACTGTCTGTCCACCTGTCAATACGAATTGTTAGACGGCTAACATATAGCTTTTAGCTGTTTGATAAAATAAACAAATAAAAATAACAAAATTATCTACTTTATATACATCGTTGCCAGCCAAGATAATATACATAAGAGAGAGAGACAAAAAAATCCTACTTTAAAAATATATTTTTTAGCTTCACGCTGATCCCGCACAACGGGATGAGATGGAACCTGGAAATATATTATTAGAACTCTCCGTCCCCATTAAGTTATTTCCACCTACCGCCAAATTCTGGAGGCATTCCGTGTTGATTGTGGAAACTGAAGACACATAATTATTAATAAATATATTGAAAACGTCTGAAGAACGATAATAAAAAAAATCCTCAAGAACAGCATTAATCTGTACTAAAACAAACAAACTATACGATTGCAATAGAGAACTAAGTGTATATATATTACCGAATACTGCGGAAACTATCCCCAAGTCTCTTTGTAGTCTATCCGATTACAATGGCGGTCATTCGGAAACTTCTGAGGGGTGCACTGATATACTCAAATTGAAGGTACGAATGGAAAAGACAATTTTGTAAAGACGGTTGTGGGTTCACTCCTCACTGCGGATGGAAGAAGCGGCGTTGAGTTCCGCCAGTAACACGCAATATAGGACATATGTTCGGCGGAAAGTGGGGGAAAAAAGTTATGTATTACTAGGTTTCCTTTACCTACTATAAGCAGGATACAGCGTCAGCTTAAGAGTCAAGGCTAAACATAAAACATATATAATATACAATTATAGTTTATTTATTATTATATTTATTATAGTATTAGTCTACAAAAATGCGCAGAGTTTATAACAGAATGTATAGGGATGCTAAGCATTGTTATATTAAGAATACTTTATATTATATTTTGTATCGTTATCTGACTGAGGAAATTAGAATAAGCAGACCTTTGATTTTCGCGAGACCAGTCGTGGCGCAGGAGCACCAAGTATGACTGTAAACCCGACTGGTTCAATCCCCACTCGAGGGAGTGAAATATTTATATCAATTATTAATTTCATTTCTTCGCTCTGGTTTCGAGGCAAAGCGTGGCGTTGAGTTCCGCCACACGCAATGTCTTCAGAACAGAGTAGGTATTTTAGCACTAGGTTCCCTCTGCCTACCATGCTGTGAGCAGGATACAGCGTGAAGCTGATATATTTGATTTATTCTCTTAAGCCGAAATAATCTAACAAGTGGGAATCGATCATAGCGTTAACAGTCAAAACCATTGAACGTAATAAATAATCATAGGTACTGTAACATCGTAACATCGTATTAATGTGTTCAACTTAGAAATTTGTAATTCTAAACTCTAAATATACATACATATACCAAAAACTTAGTTAGTTCAAGTGGTCATTTAAACTATGACCAACATGTTATTGGACCAAACTTTGCGTACCGCGGAAATCGAACTTATCATCTACTTCGACTGTTACACAGCCATTCAGACAGTTGACTGCTTACACTCACATTGCTTACTATGCGCCGTAGGGCGCGTGGAACGTGTCTAACACGGGAAAGATCCGAATATCATTTGGTGGGATATATTTAAAATATTTTCGTTTCCATTCTTTGATATGAAATAATGCAATTAATACAACACCTTACACGAAATGTCTTTAGAATAAGCAGATATAGAGAAAGTGAACAATGGAGTATCGAAAATTAGGTTTCTTTGACGTACTCTTCTATGTAAGTATAAATAAATGAAAGAATTTACTATGACACAGTGGACCAGCGTCCATCTATAAACGCGACTGTCGTCAATTTGATTCTCAGCGTGTGGAACGCGGAGAACGAAGTGTCTAAACACAAGGTTCTCCTTGCTTACTCTTGTACGTTATTCAACTCTTCGTGCCAGAGCGAGAAAATGAAAATATGAAATATTTCATTACCCCGAGTGAGATTCAAACTCACGACCTGCCGCGTTTACGGCGCTCAATCTACATATTTATATTTACAACACAATATTGATATGTTCTTAGACTTCTTCAATACCTTTCAACTAACACAATGGACCTAAGTACGAGTAAATTCAGTATCGAGTTCCTTTTATTAGCTTAATAAAGGCAACATTGAATACTATTTACATACATTTCATTTAGCTCGCTCATTTTGTTCCCTTTATCATACTATGTCAAATTTTATGTAAAAGTCAGTCAAAATAATACTACTTATTAATATTAATAAATGTTCTGTTTCAACGTTAGTTTATACGAACGTAAAACGCCGGCGGTCAAGAAACTTTACTATCATCTCTTTGCTTAACAAAGTAACTGGAGTTATACGAGTATGTAGTGCAGTTCGTGTAATGATTATGTTCTGTTTTGTATATTTTAAAGTGAAATTTTATCATTTTATATTGCAATATTATTTTTTTAAAGCTTCTTCTGTATCCCACATATAGAAAGGTAGACGGATACACTTGTTCAAAAAAAACGCGGCGTCGGGTTTCGCCATCAATAAACTATTACAAACCAATAAGAGAACAATTCACTAGTTTTTAAAACAGTAATAAAAAGCGAAAGTAAGAAAGAAAAGGCGAAAATTCACCCATAACCACTAACCATTAAAGTATTTCGATAGATTTAAAAAATAAAAATAAAACGTTCTATTTATAAGAACTACAAGAAATATCCTTTCAATTTTCATTTCCCGGGTCGTAAGCCGCTTACCTAAAGCAGGATTTCCCGCGCACTGTTTTAATATATTGACAATATTTATTGATAGGCGATTTGTGTTATTACATAAAGGATGTTATATTATGAGTGATAAAGTATGTATTTAGGGTTCCGTACCTCGAAAGGAAAAACGGAACGGAAGCAAATTAGATTCAATTATCTGACTGTACAAAACCGCAAAAGTTGTTCGTTCGATCGTCACTCGAGGAAATTGAGGCAAACCGTGGTGTTGAGTGTCGCAACTCACTCGAAAATCATTCAAAAAGTGAGAAACGATATATCCGCCCATACTTTTTATATAATTATACTAGTATTATATAAAAAATGTAAAGGTAAAGAAATATTTATTTAATTTACTTCAAATCAACTGGTATAAATTAAAAATTAACTTAAAACAAATTCTCAAATTTGTAACAAATTTCATGTTAATTTGGCCATTTTCCAAGCAAGCATTATGCAAATTACAGACAGTCGAGTGCACTTCGTCACTGACACTGCAGAGAAACTTGCCAGTTCCTCGAGATATATTAGTAATATGGACGAATTATTATAAGTAAATATTACTTGTGTTTTAATTTTTTTTTTTAAGGTTCCACATTTTTTTCAGTATGGAAGGGCTAATAGAGGAAATGTAGTGTTAAGTCACTCGTTGTCCGTTTTCCGCCCGCCTTCGAGATATTGTATGTCGAATAACCACATTGCAATGGCCGAATTGGTTTATTAATATCATTTTAATATTTTTTATCAGCTTTCAGCTAAGTGTAGGTAGGCCCATCATCATCATGAAGGTCAGCGGTTCAAATTTTATGTCAATGACGTTTTTGTATAAAAAGAACGAGACGAAAAAATACCCGCGACGGTTGTGGGTTTATTTCCTGAAGAGGAATTAATTATTTTAATAATCCTCACTCTGGTAATAAGACAAAAGGCAACGTCGACTTCCGCCACTCCATATCTGCTGATATTGTGTGTAGACTTGCGAATTGAAATTGATGATTAATGGAAATTGACCAAAAACTCCCTTAACTCATTCACTCTGCCTATCCTGCATGTTACAGCGAGAAGCTTAAAAAAATAACATGGAGAAAATTGTCACTTAAAACCAGTCAAAGGTCATTTGCAATTCAGATTATCATATTCCTCAAAAGACAGTCGATTTAGTAATACGGTTATATTATATTAACTAACTTAGTTCTTAATTCTAATAGTCCAATGGTCTTGAATAATTGCAGCTTCGATTCAGAAAGTTAGTTTAATTTGGTTAATAAATCAAAGTAATAGTAGTTTATTATCTTGTGAGAGGGTCTCTATAGACGCCTGGGATAGATGCGCCAGATTTAGGTTCGATTCCCACCAAGGGGATGATTACATATTAAATATTATAAATGGTGATAATAACAGAAATTATTTTCCCAGAATGGTTAGACAAAGCGAGTTAAGGAAGAGATATAAAAAGAATTATTGTACAATTTTACATGTCGCATCGAGAAATGCATAGATCTATATCTCAAGAATTACTGAACCGTTTCTAAGGAAATTTAAATTGTTTTTTACATTAGGTTGAGAGATTCGATATAAAATATATCTATGTGAGTAAAAACAAGACAACACGTATTCTAACCCTATGCTGTTACAGGCCAACCTATCTATGATTTACGAAAATAAGGATAAATTATAATAAAAATGTAAGTAATATCTAGAGGTACGAGATGTAGGTTGACCTTCGAGAGTTCCACTATTCCAGATACTGAAGAAAGGTTACGTAAAAAGCATGTGGTAGTGGATGAGGCGAAGGAGGGATTTAGAGACGATATCAATTGGCGCTCCGTTTCCTCTAATTTTCTTAGCTAGGGATATACTGTGAAAGAAAAATGCTTTAAGATCATTTTCTTTTCCATATTTATATTAAATTTGATACTAAAACAAAATAAAAAAAAATAGACTTATGAAGATCGTCAGCAGACCAGTAATTATATTAAAAGTTTTACAATAGGAGTAAGTTCTGGCGCGAGCGATACCGTGCCCTCTAGCGATGTTTATAATTTAATGGACTTTGGCAATAAATTTACTTAATCCTTTGACGTTTGTGTGGAAAATGCGGTGATCTGAGGTTCGATTACTGCTAACCAATTACTAGCAAGATATGATCCCGCTCTATATATGATATTTAGAAATTAAACGATAATTAAGGAACGAAGTGTTTGAACAATAGGTTCTCTATGCCTAGCTAGCTATATTTTGGATAGTGCTTGAAGCTGAAAATATAATTCGTTTCAAAATGCCTCATTAGGATCTGCCGCTAAAGGCATTTTTTTAGCTTCACGTTGTATCCCGCGCATGGCAGGGTAGGTAGAGGTCCGCTTCGTTCCCGAAGATACTTATGATCTCCAGTATACGCTGAATTCTGAAAGCATTGCGTGTTGAGTGGCGCAACTCAACGCTGCGCTACCAGTTGCCTCGTTATCAGAGATGAAATGAATGGAATCTTCTGACACAATCATGACTTTATCGAGGCGTGTCTTCTGTTCTTTGACTGACTGAGTAAGTGAGTGACTTTTTATTCTAATTTTTTTAATATTACAAACCCAAACCTCTTGAGGTCAGGCGTAGTGCAAGTTGTAAACACAGCGTTATGAGTTCAATCTCAAGACATACTTAACACGCTATCTCATAATTTGTCCGTAATGTTGTAAACGGAATATTTCAGTTAAGACATAGGCTGCCCCCTGCTACATGCGGGTTGCACCGTGAAGCGTGAAAAAAAGAACTTAATTTAATCTTTACTTGCAACTATAAATCCTTCCATATACATACGTATGGACACACCTAGCGAGACTAATTAAAAACATATTGCATTTATAAAACCAACTTCACACGAGCATACATACATAAGTTAAGTATCTGTATATTAGTTTGCTGAACCTTTTCGGTCAACATTTGTGTTAGGGTAATCTCGTTGTTACAAATTAGGGTGGCTTGTAATTTGGCTTACCTTAATATCGGAGGTAAACAACGTGAAGTGTTACCTCCCTAAACTGCGGGATACCTCTAGGACCTTCGAACGTCCGAAAAGGTGAACTTCAAATAGTTTAAGTGTTACGATCATTGATTTTGATTTCGATTTTTTAAATTAGTGATAGAAAAGATTTTTTAAATAGTTTTTATTTTAGTTCTTGACACAAAACTGGTTTACAGGCGAAAATCCAAGACCAAAAAAAACTAAGTTTTTGATAATAATTAGAATATTTCCCTGGAGAAGCATTAATTCAGCGATTATTCTGTAGTAGGGGACAGAAGTGACTTAATGGGAACAAGGAACAGAGTATCTTAATACTAGGTTCTTAGGTCCTTCTGCTTAACCTGTTATGTGCGGGATAGAGGGTAAAGCTAAAGAAAAAAAGGCACTTGTATACATTTAGGTACACCCTCAGCGCTATGATATCGTTGATATTGTCAAAAGTTAGTTATCTTAACCTGATTGATGACAGCTTAAGCCAGTAGTTACGAAAACCAAAGTAAAATTTGAAAGATATCTGAGAATGTCAACCGAAACGGAAATCAAAAAATAAATGATTGTAATTTACTCCTAAGTTAGATAAAATACTTCTTAATCTGTATTTTTAAATAAATGCACGTAAAGATTTCAGAAAGTGAACCTTAAAACTTATTTTATAAGAATACCTGTTACGACACTTGTTCTTTACTCTATTTGCTTGTGGTGTGGAGGAAGCTCGTCTTATTACGAGCGTGAAGAGATGAAAAAAAAATATTTCTCCAAATAAGAATCGAACCCACAAATCTCGTATTTACAGTCAAATCCTGTGCCGCTGCGATACGACGATCTCCATATATCGATCTTATATTGAAAATAGATGAAATTGAATAACATGAGAGTAGTTTTCCTTTATTGAAACCTAAGAAAGACGTAAGTCATGTGCATTTCACATTTAACCCTACAAAATCCTCCCTTAAATAATCACAATGTAATAATCATTTAATTTACAACCCTAGTAAAACTGTCATTTGACCGAAGAGAGGATGAAATAACAAATATTTATACGTTGACCTTTGGAACCTAGTTTATTCTAAACTAAGCTTTATATGTAAACACTTAAGAACTCTTAACTTAAGTGGTTGAAATAAAGTCAAGTTTAACGTGAATCGCAGGGCTTGAAGAAGTTTAATTAAGAGGCCTCCATGAGATTTCGTAGATGATTCGGCTTAGTCCGGGTTAGGAACAGTTTTTTGTTTTACAAATTGTATATACCTAATTAATGTAAGTTTTTAAGTATGTATAACGTATTCAATATTAAAATATTCATTTTTTTATAGAATCTTTTTTGTAAGTGGAAATTGAATCTACAACAATCACGCTTACATTATGGCGCAGCACCGAAGCTTCATACACATCCTTGTTGTTTGTGTTAATAAATGCAATTTTAATAAAAAAAAAAGATTATTATTGTTAGGAAGTACTTAAATAAATAGTGAAATGATTCATTCTCAATATAAAAATGTTCCGTTTTTGTCGGAATAACTTACTGGCTTTACTAGTAGCTGTAGCCGGTTCTACACGGCGTAGAGCGGTAAGACACTCCGTTTCCCACTTTCCACCAAATTCAGGAGGCATTGCGTGCTGAATGGCGGAACTCAAGTAGCGCTTTGCCTCGATACCAGAGCAAAGAAATGGAAATATAAATTTTAATAAATATTCAATTTCCTCGAGTGAGGATCGAACCCACAACCAGTCTCGTTTACAGTCACATTTTGGTGCCCCTGCGCCACGACTGGCCTCGATGGGAATGCCCTCTCAGGCCCTCTGCCTACCCTGCCATGAGCGAAATGCAGCGTGAAGATCATAAATCTACCTACTATCTTTATTGTATATTAATTATTATGCTAATACATCAAGGAATGCAAGCTGCAAGCAAGCTAGTGTGTAGTAACGTAACCTGAGATATTTGTTTTTTACGGTAGAATTCGCGGAAGGCGCGTTGCGTTCTCAGCGATATGGAATAAAGACAATAACAAATCGTTGTCAGCATGTCCTTTTGTTGACACGTTCTTAGTAATAGCTTTAGTTTTTGTTTAATAACATTTATTTTAATTAAAATATTAAAATAAATTTACTTGGAGAGGCCGTCGTGGCGCAGCGGTACAAGGATGTGACTGTAACGTGACGGATGTGGGTTCGATCCCCACTCGAGGAAGTGAAATATTTATTTACATCTATATTTCCATTTTTTCGCTCTGGTGTCGAGGCAGAGGCCTCCAGAATTCGGCAGAAAGTCTGGATCGGAGTGTAATACACACTATGTAACACTAACTTCCCTCTGCCTACCCTGCTGTGTGCGGGATACAGCGTGAAGCTGATTTAATTTTTTTAAAATTTAGAAGTCGTAGTTAACATACATTTGTTAACACGCATTTAGATATATGTTATAAAGTATTATTTTATTTATTTTTTTAAAATAAAGTACTTCATTTATAAGTAAACTAGCGGACGCGCGCAGCTTCGCTTGCGTATTTAAGGGTGAATTCTAATAACCCATGAAACATGTGTTCAATGAAATATTTTTAAGAGTCTAAATTTCAAATTTTATAAAAATCGGTGGCGATTTAAATTTTTTTCCATACAAACTTTGAACCCCTATTTCACCCCTTTAGGGTTAAAATTTTTCAAAATCCCTTCTTAGTGGATGTCCAGATTACGAAAGTAAACTTTTGTCCAAATTTAACGTTTCTACCATCATCGGTCACGGCTGTGCGTGCGTCTTACCTCAGTCAGTGAGGACAAGTCCTTTTATATATATAGATAGTGTTTATTACAACAAAAGGCTCCCAAACTTGACTAGGGTGTTGTATACATATTTGATCAACACAAACAAGTAAGTTGAAAAGCAAACATAAAAAGTTCAAAATTATAAATTTGGAAAACGTTAGTGTGTATTTGGAGTTTTTTCTATATTAATAATCAGAATAATTGAAGCCTACATGCATAAGTGTGCAAATAAACCCTGCCCTGGTAACGAGGCAAAGCGTTGCGAAATGTCCTTCCACTCAACACGCAATGCCTCCAGAATTCGGAGGAAAGTGAAAACGGAAGTGTTTACGGAAATCCTAATAGTATGTTTCTAGGTTACCTCTGCCTACCCTGCTATGTGTGGGATAGAGCGTGAAGCTAAAACATTTCTATCGTTGCCCGCAACTCTATTTTCCGTACCAGTTGGGAATTTCGAGAAATCTTCACTAACGTTTTACTTCATTATCACTACCGTTTTGAAGTCCAATAGTTTCGTCTGCGCCTTTTCTGTCAGTCACTCAGTTTTATTTATACAGATGAAACTGACGTCCATATTAGATAATCTATTTTTGAGAAAATGAAGAGAACCCAGTGTCATGACATTTTTCTTTCAGTTTAAATTAGAAACATTTGATGTGACAGAAAGTGACAGAGATTAAGAGATCTTTTGTTAAGAGAGCGGGGGAAAGAAAATTAAATGCAACGCGCGAAAATCGAACGCATACCCATTGCGTTAAAGACAAAAGAAATCAATACAGAATCCGTTGTTATTTGTTTAAATAAAACTTGAGTTTGAACCTACAACCACTTCGACCTAACAAAAACCCTATCCACAATATTCTCATTTCACGCGTAAAGGGACTAAAGTAAACTTGTATAATGGGACCTACTTATAATGGGGGTCCCTTGCTGAAGACAGGTTCTTTGTCGGAATTTCTTTTAACAAATGATTATAAAAATCTTTACTTTATATTAACGCACGTATTTTTTACTTTGTAACAGCTGCTCAAGTTAAGTTTTGTGGTCTAAATAATAATATCATATGATTTTTTTATGTGTAGAGGTAGAGGCCATACGAGTATTATTTGTTTAAAAGATACTGGCTTGTTTACTTTAAATGATAATTAATAGAGTTTATATTTAATAAGAAAACGGGTTACAGTATAAAAACTAAAAAAAACTTCTAACCACTAATTTTTCAAAAAGAAAACTATACGAAAAGAAAAACAAATACAATAATGTTAGAATGATATAATTTTTTGCAGATTCACGCTATAGCAAATGAGATAAAGTACTCGTAGTGTGACACTTCATTCCTTAAGCGCAGCTCGATGGGTTGCAAAAAGCATAAAAATGAAAAGAACTTATTTATGAACGCTGCGTTTACAGTCGCACCACTTATAATAGGGTAGGTAGAAGGAACCTAGTGTTAATTCACTTCCAATTACCACTTTTCGATGAATTCTTGAGGCATTTTGTGTTAAGTTAAAGCGCTTTGCATCGTTGCCAGAGCGAGGGATTTTTTTTTTTATTCAACGAATGGAAATCGAAACCACAACCACGTTAAAAGCCACATTATTGTGCTTCTGCGCCGCTATTACCTCTCCAATTATATTTAATACAAATTTAAATTAATTTTTATACTTAAAAAGCTTAAAATTTACAAGAGATTTGTTATTTATAAAATTGTCGGTAAAAAAAACTCCCAGCTTCCAGTACAGGTGGACATTTACTCTTTGAAGATTTCTATACAATTTGAAATATAATTAACAAATAAGTAGGCATCATTTTCTGTTAGTTATATTATGTTTTAGAGTTCCAGGAGATGAAATAAAATCTGTATAAATTAATTATTTTTTTAAATTAAATTAAATATTGGTTATACTTGAAATAATTAATTGAAAATGAAAATGAATTATTACATATATTTTTAGAGCACCCTCGCTCTGGTAACAAAACAAAACACAGCGTTCAATGCTGCCGCTCAACACACAATGCCTCAAGAATTTGGCGGGAAGGGACGAACGGAAATGTTTTAACACTAGGTTCCTAGGTCCCTTCTGTCTATCCTATTAGGTGAGGGAAACAGCGTAAACCTGAAAAAACAATAAAACAAAAATAATAATGATCACTATAATTAATATTAGGTACCAAAAAAAAACAATCCCAAAAAAGCTTTAAAAATAACGTATTACAAAAATACTTATGATATTTACACACGAGTAAGTTATTTAAATAAAAAAATCATTAAACCATTTTAAAAAATCATATTATGTTAAGTTAAAATCATGAAACTGAAAATTTTAAAAAGTTTTATAACGGTAGAAAGTTTCGCCTTTGCCATTGTCAATATAAAAAGAAATATTAACAAAAATGGGTTTTTTTAGTCTCCAATTGTTTTGTTTTATAAAAATCAAGCATAACGCATTTTTATACTACTCGAAAAGAAAAGAAAATGTATATTATTTAATTTATTTCAGTACGTATAAACATTTTCGATACTGACCACCCTAAGACGCCTGATCAATAAATCCGCGCATTTGTCTGAAAGCTGCCGCCTTTCCATACTGTGCATTTTTGTGAAATTCCAACAAAAACACAAATAATAGTGCTTGGTAAGCGATAAACTACTTATTTTTGCGAATAATATAGAAAATACTATCATAATTGTATAAAAACATTTCTTTTTAGGTAATCCAGTATTGGCCAGGTAATATACCTGAGCTTTCCCATTACCTATATATAGCAGTACAGACAACATTTCTATAGAAGTCATACGTAATATAATAAAAGTAGTTAAAAATCAGTGAGAATAGTGCTTATAGTGATTTTGGATAGTTTTTATTTTAGTTTTTCTAGTGTTAGTGCTAATATGACACTTGTGTAAGTCTCTGTACTTCACTCTGTACAGTCTTTTTTCTTAGTCCATTTATTTAAATGTACAATTCATACAGATTGGAACTTAAAATTATAGGAAAAGGGAAATTAAGGTAAAATTATTTGTATTAAGAACAAAGATTTTTGTTATTTCGGCAATATACTATATCACTGTCGCCATTTTGATTGAATTTGAATGATTTCCAATAATGTCAATATTTAATAAATGCTATAATATAATTAATTACATTTTTTTATAATATTTTATTTTAAAAATATAAAACAAATTAAATCTAGTTTTTTTTTTCAATTTATTATCTTTTTATAATTATGTTATATCTATATGTTAAAATAAGCCAAAGAAGTTAACATAATCATTTATATGTTATTAAATTTCGATCAACCAACAAATGCATAGAAATGGACTAGGATAAAGGACCTTATTAGTTTCCCTAGAAGAGTGTATCGCTTTAGATACTTAAAATATTTGTGTATACTATAATATATCTTTGGTAGTAATTCATTATAATTTAACGGGCCATTAAATGTTTAAATTTAGATATAATGGACCAAAAAATCCATTTAAATCTTTTCTAGAGGAATGAACGAATAGAAAATCAAATATCTTCTAAAAATGTCATCTTGTAATACTATTTGTACAATTCCATTCTTGATATAGAGAAGGAGTAAAGGTACATCGAGAAAAAACTTTACTGAAAGAAAAATTTAATATATGAAAGCTCATTCCACTAGAAAAAGATATTCTTAGGACTTATTTTAGATCAATTTGCTAAAAAATATAGCTGAGCGCTAAAACATACAAAACATTGTTATTATTAATAGCAGAACACGCGAATGCGAATTTTCATCATAAAATAAAATTAACCATTGCATATAAATACAGCAAGCAACTTAATGCCATTTTATTTTTACTTTCTAGAAACATTTCAAGTAATAACCTTGAAAATTAAGGTGTTTGCTGTATTTTGCTGTAATTTTTCATTACTTAGCAGAATATATTGTGATATACTTAGCTAAAGATGCACTGTTACTTTAATAGTTTTATTATAAACACAAAAAAAGCTCATCAGTATTATAAAAAGTAGAGCTTTGAAGGAGCTTTTGGATTTTCATCAATTTAAGCTCTCATCATTATTACATGCAAATTGATCAATCATAGTGTATCTATTATTACGATACTAATACATGTAAGTTTAGTTGTTTAGTTTTATTTGTAAATATTGTAAATTATCTGTGCTATTCCTAGTTATTTTATCTTAATTCAACATTTTAACCTCCTGGGAAAACTTTACACATACTTTGCAAGTTTCATAGAATTTTTTCAACCTCTTTAAAATATTATTTCAAGCTATTACAAAAGCAAAATTTTTTTTTTAGAAAACATAAAAAGTATTTTTATGTTTTGGGTTTGGTAGGATGAAAATTGTATCCCATTTTATGAAAATTGCAATATATTGGCAATTTTTTCTCAGGTTTCATTTAGGTTCAAAGCTTTACATCATTACGTGCGATGCGAGTGTATACAAATAAGCTGAGCTATTGGTAGTGCTATTATTGAACAAATAAAAGTAGAAAGTGGCTTTATAAAGGACTGAACATTCCACCATACCTGATCTCCATCTACTGCGGCATCACATCCTCAATAATCATTGGACCTGTACTACATCTATTGCTGCTACGTGTTCCCTACAATTTGTATAGAGAAGATAGAAAACTTTGTCATTTTTGTCGTATACATATTGAATTATGTATATTATTTCTTTAAAATACTTGTAATTGTACTTTTACTTTTTCTGGATAGGTACATAAGTCAAAATATTTCATAACAAAATATTTTTTACCCTGTTTCTGTAAAAGAAAACCACGGCCAATTATTTAGATATATATTTCAGATTTCTTTATCAATTAAATTTTTCAGCTTATTACGTTTGTTCATATTATATTCTGACACTTATAGCTTACAATATCATTCCCTACCCCGTTTTAGAGTTTTCGCGAGATTTTTGGGCGAATACTGTCAACAGTCCTATTTATTTTTATCGTAAAATGTCACGATATGCGAAAAGGAATCTTCGTAAGCGTTCTAGAGCGTCTAGACGTAATTCAAATCAACAAAATAGAGAGGCCAGACGAGAGAACAGGGAAGAGAATAGTGGAGAAAATATGGAGCTAAGAGCTGCTTTAAGCGTCCCTGAAGAACCTGAGCAAGAAGTGCCTGGCCACGTCTGCGATACGCCTACTACGTATTCTTCTTTTGTAACTTTCAACAATATGAGCTATGAAGCTGTAAGTAAGCTTAGAAATGATATTGAGAAATTGAAGGAACATCTGTCTGCAGCTCACGCTGAACTGGCAGATCTAAGCGTTGAAAATATTAGTTTTAAAAAAACGATTTCCAAATATAAAAAGAAAGTGGAGTTCATTGATAAAATTGCTTTGGGGGGACCAAGTGAATTCACATCCGAGCCCGGCACTTCTACGATAAATCAATTTAATGAAGATAAACCATGTACATCAGGAACAAAGCCTTACCCAAAAGCCACTTGTACAGTCACTGTGCCAGACGAGGAAAATAAAGACGATGATGACAGTGACTATGATGATGATGAGCAAAAAGTGACGTAAATGCTGTCTTCGAAAGACATAATTTTTATTTTATTTGGTAAAAGCCAGGCGTAACTTTTAGACAATCTTTGGATGGATGTTTCTACAGAATAGAAGGTTATTTAACTGTTACAAAATAATATATAACTCCTTCTCATGTTTTTCTCATTCTGATATGAATTACACATACGACTTGTGTCATCCTATTTTTAAAAGGTAGCAAAAGCTATTTTTAAAACTAATGAATAAGTAATGTAAGTAAATTCTATAATCAATTATTTGAATTATCTTCTCTTAATATTTTTGAGAGAGTCTACTTTGCGACAATATTTTGATGAAAGAAAAGCTTTATATATCTGAGTAACTTTTAAAAGAAAAGTAGATATTTGCATCAAATGGTAAAAATTAAATATATACGAATTTCCTTCTAAACGGGCGCAGCCCATTAGCCTAAGCTATACAATTTTCACTTGTTAATGTTCTATTGACATTGTATTTTCCTGTATTAGATTTAAAATTTGGAATAAGGCCTAAGCCGAAACAGTATTTTGTTGTAGAAGAATATTTTGGATTATTGTATTTCTAAACTATTTTATCTATGTTTAGCAATAAGTGATATACAAGACTATAAGAAAAGAGATTTAAAAAAAATTGCCGGCAGTCAAGACTGCCAAAAGGGAACTGATTTTTGGGTGATAAGCAGTCATTGTAAAGCAAGGACTGATTAAAGCGAGGTAGGCATGTATATTGAAACTTGCCAAATGCTAGTCATGTGACACGTTATTGCCAAATGTTAAATTATTGGAAATTGTAGATATTTCTGTCTGGTTTTATGGGAATTTCATTGTTATGCCCCAGTCCTAATAGCACAATTAACAATATAAGAAAATAATTAAAACTATGTGTGTCTCTTTGTTAAGCCTATTTAATGAAAATAAAGCTGCATTTAATAATAATGTAGAGAAATAAAACTCTCCTACAAGAAAAGGTTGTAATGCTATATGGACTGAGTATATTAACTATGGAGACTAATATAGTAGTAGACGGTGTTACAGGTACACGTTTTCTCTCAGAGTTTAAGTAATAGGAGAAAAACATCTCTCATATGTGTATATGATCCTCAATAACTATTAATAAAAATATTCTTCTATTAAAATTGATATTGCAAATGGCCACAATGGTTATGCGTAAATAAAAAATAAGCATTTAATTACTTTTTACTGCACTTTTATGTTTACAAAAATACATATAATTCTTTAAAGGTTGTACTATTCTATAGGTGCGGTTTAAATTTGTTTTTTTACTATTAAAATACACAATATTTTTTGTACCTATCCAGTTAATACTCTAAATACAAAAACTCTTTTGTGTCATAGGGCAATATTTGTATGATTAAAAAAACTTTATAAAAGTTGTTCATAACATTCTTCAATTATATTGAGCTATAAAAAATGGTATTGTACCTAACCAAATAATCGTGTAGTAAATAAATCAATGTGATTTAAATGTGGTATTTTATTTTCCTCTTGTTAATAATTGAAATTTATCATAAAGACAGATAGTAGTAAATGGTAAAAGTCCTCAAAAATAATAATATTTTCATTAATTCCCTCCGGTACCAAGGCAAAGCCTCCACTCACACTCAATGCCTCTAAATTTCGAAAGAAAATGAGGAATGGAGTGGCTTATTACTCGAAATATATTTTAGACACCTAAAAACATGGTTCACTCATACTATTTGTACACTAATACCTATTAAACTATATTGAAGAAAGAAAATCCATTAAGGAGTCATTAAGGGATAATTAAGAGCCAATAAGCTGCTATAGTACTAGGGCATAACAGAGTACGATGCGCGAGCTGTGCCATAATAACCAAATTAGTTTATATTCAATTCACGTCTATAATAATAACATCATTAATAGCCAATAAACGGACTTAATTGTAATGAAAATATATACGTGGTTAGTGACGTTATTGCGCAAGTGGTTATAAGTTCTTCAATCAGTGAAAAGTGTCATTTTGAAACATACCGCAGAGTGATAGGAATAAAGGAGCTTCACGCTTTTTCCCGCATGGCCACACTGTTGAACATAAGCCTCCCGAAAGAATCTCCACGCCGAACGGACGGAACCTCTACCAGGTGAAGTGTATCTGCCCACCGAGCGTCATTCGGTTTGCGGCCGCCATTCGAAAGCTTTACCTAGTAGGAGAGAACCTAGTGTCAAGACACTTCGCTCTTCATTAACCAAACAAAAAGCAAATTTTCTTATAAACACAACATTCTTTATGTGTTAGTCCGTTCGATTATTTTCTTATTATTATTTTAAAAATAATATATTTTTTAAAAAACTTTAAAAATGTGTTGTGCTCGAAGCTATAAATTGTATGAGCCTATACTCGAATAGTTGAGTAACCTCTGAAGAGTGAGAGAAGAGTGTATTCATCATCACACCAGCTCGTTAATACCATGACGTTGCATTGTCACCTAAACTACGTATAACTGCCCAGTTTCATGGAGATACAATTATAAGAATTTGAACCACTTTTAACAAAAGTGGTTCAAATTCTTAGTTATAATTTCTTAGTTCAAACATCATGGCTTGTTATGTGTTCGATTCCCATTGGGAAAATAAATATATTAATTTCGTCATTCTGGTAACAAGTCAAAGCGCGGCGTTGAGCTTTACCACTCAATGGTAGGGTACGATTGTCTTAACACTAGGTTCCCTTTACCTACCCCACTATGAGAAAAAGCGTGAACCTGTTTTATTTTTTCTTTTGTTGCGTTATAATGAGGCTATTCAACCTCATACTCCACAGTTACACCGCCAAAGAAATGCAATTATCTTCTATCTATATATATAAAATCGAAAGATCACTCACTCATCACGAAATCTCAGAAACTACATGTGCTAGGAATCTCAAATTTTGTATAGGAGTTATTTATAGGACGTAGGTGCTCGCTAAGACGGGAATTTGCAATATTCGACTCGTAAAGGGTTTTGGGGGTTAAAAGTTTGTATGAAACTTCGTTACTACAAATGCTAGGAGTCCAAGTTTTGCATGGACGTCACTTATAGGACGTAGGTACTCATGGAGACAGAAATTAATAATAACGTAGTTCACTCGGGCGAAGCCGCGGGCGGGCCGCTAGTAATATTATATTACAGACAGTCTAACGTGCTCATCGTGAATTTATTCAACAGACTGTGAAAAGTACATTTAAATATCAATTACTAGAAGTGTGTGTATGGAGCTTGAAAATTTATTATTTATATTATAAAGTTTATTATTATTGAGACCGTAGTGGCGCAGCGGCACAAGGGTGTGACTGTAACGCGACGGTTGTGGGTTCGATCCTCACTCGAGAAAGTGAAAAATTTATTTACGTTTATATTTCCATTTCTTCACTCTGGTGTCGAGGCGCGGCATTGAACTCTGCCAATGCCTCCAGTATGTCAATGTTTAAATTGGCCCCTTGATCAATAAGGTTGCTCACCCCAGCTAGATCATCATTCACCTCAAAGTGATCTTAACATACAAGTGTTATCTAGAAGACCACTCTATATGATAACAAGATCTCCTCGAATCCTCAATAGCATTCCAAGTTAATACGCATATGGTACTGGTAATTAAATCTATTAGAACAAACACATGAGGTATTCTCCAAATTACGGCAACGTCAGTCAGAATTGACATTTATGGTAGAGCTAGGAGGAGACTAGCTAGTAGTGAGTTCGAATATCTCTCAATTACATGAATAATATTTATATGGAGCACTGATATATAGATACAAACATCAAAATCGGTCAGTACGTATCTACGTAGAATGCTAAACACATTACGCTTCTCCGTGTCGCGCAGTTGGAGAAAAAAAACAAAAAAAGGAAATTACAAAGCTTTATATTTCATAAACATTACCAAATTTAAGCTTCATTATTAAACACATTGAACCAATTTTGACCAATTTTCTTTATCACGTTTTATCTTTTGACGACAGCCCACGGTGTTCTCTAAAAAGGCTGGTCCCTAAAATTTTCGGCCTAGACCTTTGTTACCTTTTATGAAAATCTTTTAGATACCAGCTCTTTTACACGGACACAAGGTGCGCTCAAAAGAAAATATGCATAGTTTAACCGCAGGAATTGCGTAAAATAGGGCAGTCTCGTATAGTAGATAGGCAGTCAAAATTATGATAAACAATTTATAGGCCGTGATGCAAGGGAGACGAGATAAAACACGTCATTGAGTTCCACCACATACCACGCAATGCCTCTTGACTTCGGAAAGTGGATTACCCCACTTTCAAACCTTGGAAGTGTGTAAATGGGGACGGAGTGTCTTAACACTAAGTTCCCAGGTTCCAGCGTGAAGCTTTTAAATTAACTTCATATACATACCAAAGCGGGAAATGAAAATTATCATTCCCCGGAGTCGGAATCAAACCCATAATCACCTCAAAAAAGTAAGACATACCTGTGTGATAAAAAATATATTATTTCAAGCGTACGATCTAATAAAAATTCTAATAGCCATCACAGTCTACTACCAAAACTCTTTTAATATCTCAAGCAAACGAACTGATTTTACAAAATTATTGAAAAACTTGCCCCATTTAAAATTAAAATATTCAACGCCTAACTTTTTACGTTATAAGTTTATTTTTGAAATAAAATTGTATAATTAACAGCTACCAGTACCAGAGTACAATAAGAACCGGGGTTTAGATTATACATATATTTTTAACTATTACATAAAAGAAAATAGTAGAAAAGGGCACGGACGACCAATGTCGGTGTGGTGTGTTTTATTTAATAAAAAAGAATAAAATAAAGAAACGAGTTAGAATCGAACCCACTACGAACAAATATGATTCTCATAATATAACACTGAATTCTTTGATTTTTGTAAGCTATTAGAGCTTACAAAAAAAGCTCAGGAACTATTGATTCGTATAAGTAAATTATTATGTTCTTCTGTATTGAATAGTCCACTTATCGAAGAAAGCTTATATACTATGATATATCACGTTAATCGTTTCGATATGTTATGGCTCATACACATAGTAAAACCTAGTAATAGATATATGCCAAAAGTGAAGCATGAACTCGCAGTCATCCCAATAATTGAGATATGTTCCACTGTGCTATGTTGGTGTTCTAGAGTAAATATGTATGTAAATAAAAAAAATTCAATACAACTTGGTTATCGAATATCCATCAAAAAGAATGAAGTCTTGATCCTAAAAATTTCCATAGAAAAATAGGGTTTCATCGCAATATACTACAGCTTAAGTAATACAGTACAGCACTTTGTATATCCGTTGGCGTGTTACGTAAATATACGTACAGTACAGTATTTGTATTCCATATGAAATACTAGAGATATTTATTTATGATATTTTTTTATCTTCACGCTGTATCCCGCATGTATCAGGGAAGGAAGAGGGAACCTAGTGATACTATGTTCCCCATTTTCCGATTAATTTTCAGGACATTCCATATTGAGTATCAGAACTTACTAGAGCGGGGAAATTAAAATAAATCTTTCTCTCAAGTTGGAATCGAATCTAGAATCGTTGCGTTTTCAATCTGACGCTTTGCCACTGCGCTACGAAGGTCTCTTGCCCTTCCTCTAGCTCCTAGCTCTTGGATAATACAAATTTATTGGCATCAAAATAAATTTATGAACTTATCTCTAATGGACGAATAGACTACGACACCATACACGATACACATCGAGTGTCTCTGTATGAACACCAGTGTATCTAATTGTGACACGATAATTAGTGTCGCAGTGTCCAAGTGTCCAGTGTACTTGAAAAGTTTCCGAATAGGTTTGACATCAACATTATGTGATGAGTGAACAGCTCGGACTTACAAACAGACAGACACTCATAGACAAATAATCAGTATAAGTCTAAACAAAGCATACATAATTTTTTACCATTTATGTTAGACTTTCTGTCAGACTCTATTCGTACCATTACATTTATCTAGACGGCCCGAGAAATAAAAATATTTAAGCCGGACATTCAGTCATCGACAGTACACGCGATGGTTGTGGGTTCGATTCCCACTATTTAAATGCTTTTATTTCTCCGCTGTAATTGATCAAGAATAGTGCTCGTTAAGTTCTATCATTCATCATACAATTGCTCAAAAGTTGAGTAAAAGAGAATAAAAAAAAGATGCACCAAATAAATATTTTCCTAATCAAGAATCGAACCTACGACAATACAATGAAACACTTACCGTAAACCTTAAGCGTAGATCCTTATGCAGAAGTTATATAATAATACTTCAATATATTACAAAACAATCATTTAAGTAACTGATAACATTATCATTTATCTGATAATATTTCACGATTCAACAATAGCCAGCCATTATGGGAATTGAATTCGATATGTTCGCATATTATTTAGCATTCAGTACTCACATTATTGGTTTTAGCATACCTAAAATGAAAGCTAGGTTAGGCATAGTACACTCGACGAGTTGTGGCCCTGAAGTTATCCGTAGCTGGTTGCTGAGTTTTATATTGGGATTTTTTTTTACTTTTTATATTTTCTTCTCGTGTGAACATTGTGCAAGAGTTCAGAAAGCCTTACTTCACATCGGCCACGATATGTCGGCCGTACTATACTAATTATGGATCGTTTAATTTGATAGCTTGTTAGCTGATGAGTGTATTAGAATAATTTTGCTGGGTTACTTGCTAAAACGTATGTATTTGAGGACATTCTGATGCAAAGGGACAGTGTGATTGTAAACTAGATGGTTGTGAGTTCGATCTCCCATCGGGGGAATGATTTTATGTATTTTTTCTTTTTCCTGCTTTGGTAAACTAGGCGCGTAAGGCATTGAGTTTCATCACTTAACAGGCAACGTCTCGAAAATTGAAATTAACGTGAGAAAGTTTTATCACTGGCTTTGCCTACTCTGCTTTACGTTAAAACCATGAAAATATTTCTAATTTTTTGATAGTCTGAGATAGCCCCTGTCCACGATTCAATCCATAACGAAATAACAATATAAAATATAATTATATTTTTGCACAATAACATGTTATGAGACGAGGAAGGTAACTTTAAAAGTATTCTAACATTATTTTTTTGGGTTTAATTATCTCTTATATAGATCCCAAAATTCGGCGGTGCGAGTTTGAACACGGTTCCCTCATTTTATCTGGCTATATGGGGGATACAGCGTGAAGCTGCTTTAAATCTTTAAGCATTTCTAATATAACAAGTGTATGACTGTAAACGCTCTAGAGTATGAGTTCGACTTCCTCTCGAGGAAATTAAATAATAAATATTTTTATTTTCTCGTTCTGGTAACAAGACAAAGCGAGCCGTTGAGTTCCGCCATTCAACAAGCAAGGCCTCCAGAATTCAGGGGAAAGTGAACGGAAAGGTCTTAATGAAAACAGAATGTCTTAACACTAGGTTCCGAGGTTCCAGAATGGCAGAGGCCTACCCTATTATATGCGGGTTACATTTCGAAACTAAAAAAACACAATTTCCTTTTTTAACTCGTAACTTCCTTAGTTTATGTAAGAACATAATACCATTACAAACTTTTAATTAAACACACTTTAGTGGAGAAATTAAAGTTTTGAAAAATAGAACTTTCTACAACTTTTTTATTTGTTAATTATTAAATATAAGTAGTAACAGTTGATAGAGTATTAAACATGGACATCCGGTTGTACGTGTAGGTGGTCGTGGGTTCGATTCCGACTGAAGAGAAATGTTATATCTATTTAATAATAGTATTCCCAGTCTTATGTCAAGAGCCTTTATCTCAGGAACACTTGGGGATATCGAGTTGAAATTGAAACCATATAGTCAGACCAACGGTTCCGTGATTTCCTGAGAAAATCGTATTTTTATATTTACTTTCAAAAACGATGTAGCCGTTTATATCGCAAAAAACACATATTTCGACATTATGAAAAAAATCATTAATAGGGAACTTCCAGTTCACGTAGAATTATTAAATTTGGCAGCTCGCATCTGCACTTAGTAGTAGTTCAGCGAAAAATCTGAAAATTATACATTTGTGGTTGTCCTAAATAATAGTAGCCTAAAAAGGAGGACAGAATTTGGTGTTAAAGCCGCTAGTTCAAGTGAGGTACAGATGAAAGGGCTCTGGCAAACTTTTTCTGAAATTCAAACTTAAGCTAAGCTCCAATTTTTGTACGGAACCCTCGGTGGGCGAGCTCACTTTCGTAGGCACTGCCTTCCAAGCCGGTGATACGTTTATTTAATGCGACAATTAAAAACTACTTACAAGAGTCTAAAAATTATGAATATTTTGAATTTGAATTTTGAATAAAATAAATAATTATACTCTAAGGAACATCCAAGATACCGCTGTAATACATTTATAATGAAGACAGTTTTAAATACAACTTCTTGAGTTAACAATCTTAGCAAGAATCGGGAACGAAGTATCGCAAACTTCTCTGAAATAACCAGGCCAGGTTAGTTTTAAACAGTTAAAATGGATGTTATAAATGAATTGTAACTGGAATGAGTTATTAAAGCTATTACCGCGCTCTACTCGCTTATACTCTCGAGGGACAAGCCGCAGCGTTTAATTCCGCCACTCAACTAGCGGTGTCTTGAAATTGGGCGGATTCCTTCTACCTACCTTAATGTTTCACATACCAAAGCAAAAGGGTGGAGCTGTAAAAAATATATATCTCCACCAATTTAAATATTCCATGTTATTCAAGGCGTAACCTAACATCGCAATTTTACAGGCAAACATCCGAATATTTGAGTAATATCTTTGATAAATAGCTTCAAATCCACTTCCAAAGCTAACAACTATTTAAAAAAAACGATGCAATGTCAAACCGTCAAGCACACAACACGGACACGTGGATATCAAAGGAGTGTGTTTTAAAACTGTTCGAAATAACATGTTCTAAAACAATCGATGGTTTTTGAAATCAGTTTAAAGCTACCATTTTTATGGAATGAAAATAGGTTTTTTTTTTTATTGAAGATGGGTAAGCATTCACTCACAGCTCACCTGGTGGTAAGTGACGATGCGAACGATGGTGGAGCATGCTTACCCAGATAATGCATATACACTCTTTCCTTGAAGACGGCCAGGTTGTATTTAACATTTGTATTTAAGATTTTATGTAGATTTATGCCTTTCCCGCAAAGCTGGGTAGGCAAAGGGAACTCTCACTGTTAAGACACTCCGTTAATATGAAAATAAATTAATAATTAACATTGCACTGACATTTCGTGTTGAATATGGATACATTTTGTCTTGTTACCAAAGCGACGAAATGAAAATAAATCATTGCCCAAATGGGAATCGAATCCTCTTCATTTGCGGTGCTCTGTCCAACGAAGTAAGGGAAACTGCTTCTATATTTCTTTCCTTTATTGGAATCGAACCCACAATCACCACGCTTAATCAAATCTCACGGCTTCAATTATATGTAAAAAACGCACTAAATGTCCCGTATAATATAATACATGCAATTTATCACGTAGTTCCTCCTAGTTTGTTTCCTTAACTCGCAAGGCAATTGCGAGTCAACAACGCGTAGCGATGACACAGCATGACGGGACAAGTTGACGGGTATTTATGACGTCACGTCACGCCATGTCACGTCACGTCACGTCATGTTGCATGTCACACGATATTGGTTATCGATGGCCCCTATTATGTGGGTAATGTCTGTTAGATTATTTTGTATAATGTTGAGGAAAATTTGTGATACATTTTGATATATATTTTTTACAGTGAGTTTCAAGCCAGCGGAGATTTTTTTTCATAAATCACGCTGTTTTTCACTTATCGTTTCAATTATGAGCATTGCATGCTACAAGTCACTGATGGAATTAAAAGTTGATTGAAATCCTTTACTATTAATACTCAATTCATTCATTAATAACTCCTCCTTTTTGAAGTCGGCTAACAATAGCATATGAAGAATGCTAACAGTAGTATGTCTTATGTTTCATTTTGTAGGCACGTTCGACTCGCTCTTGGCCGGTTTTTATTTAAAAATAAATAATAAATAAAGCATGCGGCGTTGAGTTACGGCAATAGCAGGTGCGAAAACGACAACCACAGTGTAGAATTCAAATGTGTATGAAAAATATTATCTATCTTGTCCATTAAAATAGGCCATTAGCGATGAAAATGTTGTCATAACTCAACAAACTCTTGAAAAAAATCAAACTTGATACACTTCAAATACGGAGATGATAATAGGAACGGGAATCTCAGCTTCTTTTTCCTCAGAAATTTCCTTCTTATTTTCATTCAACGAATTCAAACAGTCCCTTAATCTTGGAAAGTGTTAAAATCATTTATAAATCTTAGAAAATGATTGGATATTGGGCAGAGTGCTCACTACTACTGAGTGTTAATTAAAATTGCTTTTAGTATTTGATATATCACAAGGTATTTTGTGATTGAATACTATTTTCTCCACTCTCCGTTCCACCAAAGAATTTACGTAATGTGTGATACGGGACCACAGTACGTTTAATAAAACTGAACATATTTTATTTATTATAGACTAGATGGAATGGATGGATTATTTATTATAGTGTTAAATGGAACGGAAGTCGTAGTCGTTCCCACTTTCTGCCAAAAAAAGACACCGGCGGAACTCTGCGCCGCCATTCGCCATTCTACGAGAACGAAGAAAAAAATGTATTCCCCGAGTGGGGATCTTAAGGCTTTAAGACATAAATTTTATTTTTGCCCATTTTTGTCTATTACAAGGTAGCCTTCCGTAGTTAGTCCTTTAGTCCCGCAGTTTTGTCTGTGCGTTGTGCATCAACTTGCGTCACATAGTAAAATAAGATATTTGTTACAAAGTCAGTTATAATTTTTTGTATAGATAATAATCTCAAAATTGAACTCGCACCTGTCGCGTGCATTTTGTTATTGTCTACAAACGTCCCAAATAATTTTAAAGTTTTAAACAATGTTAAAACTTATCCTCTTACGTCAGCCAATTCCAGCTAAAGTAAACAAATACATATATCTAATACTTGTTTTACTTTATGTGTACGTCATGAGACGCTATCCTCACGGGTTTACTACATGACACACTTAACTCAATTGTTATAAGTTCAAATGCTACGCAGAACAATAATGATTCTTTCGTATTTAGTATCACGCTCTATCACTTGCGGGAAAGCTAGTGAAAACGGAGCGTGAAATGCTACGTTTCTATATATGGGAGGTCTCCAGGAGGTCTTCATACGTTTTACGTGACTTTCATCCAGCATCATTAATATTGTGTTCTCGAAGGTCAACCAAGGTATCCTCGACCATTCTTACCACTCACTCTAGTTTTACTCATTCTCTCGACTTATCGAAACCATCTGAACACTTTCTTCTCACATCTTTCTTTCATTCGAATAATTCAATTTACCATACCTATTATAGTATAAGCAGGCCGTCGTCGAGAATAGGAGAGATTTTTTTTGCTGCAATGATAACTTTCTTCAGCTTCACCTTTTTATTTTTTCCGGAGTGGATTTTGAACCCAGAACCATCAAGTTAGCTGTCAGCCGCTGTCACATGATAGCAGGTAAAGAGATGAATCATATTTTAGTAATTTAAATATATATGAACATTAAGTGTACAAGGAAATATGTGAGCCCGTCGTGGCAAAGGGGCACAAGTGTACGACTATCAGCACGAGGGTTGTGGGTTCGATTCCCGCGCGGGAGAATTAAATATTTAATATTTACCTACTTGTCTTCTATTTAATTTAAGGTCAACTCACAATATTTTCAGAATTCGGCAAAAAGTGCAGAATGAATGTGTCTTAGTGGGGGCGGAGTGTCTTAACACTAGATTCCCAAGTTCCCTCTACCTACACTGCTATGTGAATATAGCGTGAAGCTATAAAATAAATAAAATAAATATTGTGTATACCCGTCTTAACGTCGAGTGTTCCATTTCAACGACTATCTGTAATTGAATATTTTTTTCCTATCCTCCAAGAAGACGACATTGCCAATAAAATCTTTTCTTTGATATTTAATTGTATTTACTATGACGTTCATAGCAATAATGATATTTTTTAGGCAATAGCCTAGGCAGAGGAAATCTAGTGTTAATATATTACGTGCTGAGTGGCGGAACTAAACGCTGCGGTTCGTCTTTTTACCAAAGCAAGGAAATGTATATTATTCATACCCCGAAGTGAGAATCTGTTTACAATCAAACCACGACGGACTTTTATACTCGTACATACATTATACTACAAATGTAAATATTACGTACTATTTCTATTGGAAGGAGCACTAGATGAGTCTTTGCTGTGGTCAGAAGCACTCTGCTTATAAATGTATTCACAGAAACTGTTTTCAATATGAATATTTAATATCTAGTTCAAGTTATATTAGGTATATACCTCGTCTGGTATAGCTCGCATATATCGAGCTAAGCCATGGTGGTAGTTGATTCGAATCCAAAAAGGATATAAAATTCTAAAAGAAGTTATATTTGAAATGACTCTTAAGAAAAAAACAGTCTTACTGTAAGCGCGAAGATTATGGGTTCGATTCATCAGGGGAAAAAATATTTACATTTATGTAGGTCAGTAGGAGAGCGCAGTACTGAGTTCCGCTATTCAAAACGCAATGTCTCAATATTTGGGCAGTGAGTGGGAAACGGAGTGCCTTGACACTATCTTTCATGTGCTTACCATGCTATGGCTATTCAGTTTATGTCTAACATTGTCGAAAGTGATTATTATTTGTTCTCTACCTAATAATGAAAATTCAATTGGTTAATGTGAGATTTTCTTGTCAAATTTAATACCTGCACGATATTATATATAAAAATGTATAAAAACGGACATAACGAGATTTGAACCTGCACTCCTTGGAAACCGTCCCAGGGGTCGTCACCAATTACGTCATACGTTCTTATCGATCTAAGTCAAAATTCCTATACTGTTAACGTTACAACTTATTTGTATTGATAGCATCTCTGTAGGGTTTTTTTTTATTTTCTGCTACCCAAAGACTATTCCTAAGAAAAAACACATACATTTTTCCGGGTCATACCCATTATTTCAAATACCTAAATAATAGCATTTTATTAACCTACACTGAAAGATTAATTTAAAAAAAATTGAAACTGACTTGAAGTGATACATACACTTACGAAACCTAACACATTTGCTTAAATGCCTTAAGTTCGTCATAGTCAAATATTAGCTTATTCCAAGTACTTCAATCCTAACTAAAATTAAAAACATAAAACTAAATACTGTACCTCTAGATGGATTCGAAACTAGAACCATTGCGTCTACAGTCAGATACTTCACCACCAAGGCGCGCCTCACACATTTTCAAAGGAAATATTTTAATTAAAACGGTAGGAGCACCGACAAAGCAAAATAAAAACAATGTAAACTTGCAAGGGTTCACAATATTATTTCAATAGAGAGCAATTAAGTTACTTTCAATCACAAAAACAAATTTTCTTGGTAGAAATTTTACAAGAAATCGTAGAAATCGCCTGAAAATCCATTTCTACGCTGTATCCCCCATACAGCAGGGTAGACAGATGGCAGACTAGTGTAAAGACACTCCGTTCCCCACTTTCCGCCGATTTTCAAGGCATTTGTGTATTTAGTGGCGGAACTCGACGCCGAGC
Source organism: Heliconius numata (assembly GCA_016802625.1). Lineage (NCBI taxonomy): Eukaryota > Metazoa > Arthropoda > Insecta > Lepidoptera > Nymphalidae > Heliconius > Heliconius numata. The sequence goes on from JAEBDU010000087.1 coordinate 142,640, forward strand.
TTTTGCCTTGGTGCCAGAGCGACGAAATGAAAATATTTATAAATAATAATTAATTTCCTCGATTGGATATCGAACTCACAACCGCCGCGTTACACACCATTGTGCCTCTGACCATATATTCAATATTTAATTGACACAAACATATGTAACATAAAATTCAATTATTACAATTGGTTGTACCGAATGTATCACTAATTGACTTCTATATGGACATACATTTCAGCTATTGATTGTTTGTGCGTGTGACAGGTTGATAGGTTGCCCGCGACGCCGCGCTCTACCGTATGTGTGCGCCGTAATGACGTTACGTCCGCAACAGCATTCGCAAAATAATTAATTTTAATTATATTTTAGTAAATCCGTTATTCCGCGCCGCTGTTGCTTGTTTATATATATTAACTAGCGGCCCGCCCACGGCTTCGCCTGCGTGAACTACGTTATTATTAATTTCTGCCTCCATGAGTACCTACGTTCTATAAGTGACGTCCATGCAAAATTTGAGACTCCTAGTATTTGTAGTAACGAAGTTTCATACAAACTTTCAGCCCCAAAAACAACCCCTTAGAAGTTGAATATTGCAAATTCCCGTCTTAGCGAGCACCTACGTCCTATAAGTAACTCCTATGCAAAATTTGAGATTCCTAGCACATGTAGTTTCTGAGATTTCGTGATGAGTGAGTGACCTTTCGATTTTATATATATAGATATATTAATTATGGTGGCTGGTAGCCATCATTCTGAATTAATAGGAATGCGGTGTTGCTGCACTCGACGATCAATTATGGAGGGTGGAGAGTCCATACGAAAGAATATTGTATCTAATTATTTCTATCAAATATTGTTGAAATTAAAGTGAAAAATATAATTATTTTAGGCATGAACGTGAAATCCTATCTCATAGATAACGATCTTTATTATTTTTAATGGGTTTCTTCATTCGAACAGCGAATGAGTAAAAATTTCATATTTTTCCACATACGAAAATCTCAAGAGCTTAATAGGTTGAGAGAGAACAAAATATATTTATTTAAGGATCAATTCTTCGTACTTATGCCTTCAATATTTTAAAATATTATTTTTATAGAAATCTTACCGCTTAAACCCATACTCGGGATTCGATTCACGCTGGGAGAAATTAGTTATAATATTCAAATCATTCCAATCGCATTAAGCGGAGTATTGAAATTGGGCAGAAAGTCTCTTGAACCAGACTGAAAGAATGAATGTATTACTTGCAATTCCCCATTCCAGTAACAAGACAAAGCGCGGCGTTGAGTTCTGCCACTCAATACGCAATGTCTTAAAAATGAGCGGAGAGTCGGGAACAAAGTGTCTTAAAACCTATATTTCCTGCAATTTGCTATATGCAAGACAGAGCATAAATGTAATAAAAAGCTGAAATTTTACATTTTCCTATGTACGTGACAAATAGTTGTCTCTTAAAATATATTTTTCAATAGAAGTATTGCATTTCATGCTTCCAAGAGGGCAGAGTGGATAATAACTTCAAGCGAATAAAATAGAATATCGCAACGGTGACATTGTATAACTTACGAAGCGATCCTAGAAATTCTAGGTTATTGTTGAAAATAGTCCACGGAACACTTTCAAGAAATATTTACTGTAGATCAGATTCTGAGTTTAATCATCTTAATATATTACAAATCGGGTTATTTAAAATGAAATATTAATTGAAGTATGTATTTCGATTTCTTCGCTCTGTGGTCGAGGAAAAGCGCGGCGTTGAGTTCTACCATTCAACGCACAATGACTCCAGAATTCGGGAGAATGTGGGGAACGGAATATCCTAACACTAAGTTATTTTTACATACCCTACTATATTATATATATGGAATACAGCGCGAAGCTAAAAGAAAGAATGTGCCTTGACTCTCTTTACCACCAAACCGTTTAAATTAAATGAAACAAGCGAAAGGCATCAGATTTTCTTTTTCTAACCCCTAAACATTTATTTTGGTTAATATAAAAAAATGGTTCAATGCTTTTCAGCATACCAGAGTAATCAGAAGGAACCTAGTTAAAACACTCACCACCGTCCGCCCAATTTTCAATACATTGCGTAACTCAACGCCACGGTTGAGGAATTAAAATTAACTTATCTATGATCACACACCGAAAGTATCGAACCCATGACCGTCCAGTTCACAATCAACCGCAATCCCACCACCACGACGGCCCCCTATATTATTTTTATTATTTTATTTTTTATTTTACGAAAAAATATAGAAATATTTCGTAGTTCGATGATTTTTTTTTGATAGTTCTATTTCCATTCGAATCTGAATTTGTAGGAAAATAACTAACGATGCCAGCGCTCACGTTCCACACTTTTAATGAGATACCCAGCTCTAGCATCTAAATCACTGAAGCGTTCTTATCAGCTACTTTATTAGAAATTTTATCATATTTAAAAATATTTATTGAAATAGGTCATTACTAAAGTTATTATACGTAGAGCTCAACTATCGCTTTTCTCAAATATAAATTATTTTATATTTTAATTATAACAATAATTAAATTTATTATTTAAAATATCTGTTTTCATATAGTCGAGGTTATTTGGTTAATAAAACTAATTGATCAGGTGAAAAAAATTGGTTTACCACCCAAAATTCGACGGAAAGTGGGAAACGGAAGTGTCTTAATGGAAATGTGTATTTTATTATATTTAGTTTTAATGGTGGGCTCCCCGGTTCCCTATGTCTTCCATGCTGGGTGCAGCATAGACGTAAAGCTATGGGAACGGGGTGTCTAAATTCAAAATTCAAATTCAAAATATTCTTTATTCAAATAGACAATTATTATAAGCACTTTTGAATCGTCGAATGAACATATGAACAAAAAGCTACCATCGGTTCGGAAGGCAGTAAGCAGCAGTAGGTTCAGGTGGGTTTCTAAACAGTAGGTTCCCAGATACCGTGCCTTGATGTCTTCCCTGCTATGTGTAGCATATATATATATATATATATACATCTGTACAACCCACAATTCTGACAATTCCACCCTGTATATATATATATATACAGGGTGGAATTGTCAGCGCCACTTTAAATGAAACCACAGTTTTAACTACTCTATAAAAGCCTAATATAATTCGGAAAAAAAATAATTCCCAAAAATGAAAAAGTTATTTTTTCAAACAAAATAAATAATAAAATTATCGATTTAAAATAAAACGCCATTTGTAAAGTATAACATAGGCATGCACACACTTACCTGTCAAATCGGAAACGTCGCACACGTATGTGTGCGTCACACGAAATACAGGTATGGATAAAAATCGTGAAATGAAAAAAAATTCCTACGTCCAAACTGTTGAGGTACCTTGATTAATTTCTTAGGTGTGGGTTTGAAATATATTACCCTATATGCAGTTTCAATAAAAGAAGCGCTGCCTCTTCCACCCTGTATATATAGCTTCTCACTGTATATATCGGGTCAATATCAACATTTATTCGTAACCAATTAATTTTGGGTATAACTGACAATGCTCAAACAACGTTGGCGGTTATTTCGCATCGTTAAATATAATATATAAGTTATGCAATTTTGTCGATTGGTCGTATTAAGTGAACCTTAAATGATCGTTAATACTATATTTGACAAAATATTGTTCCAGCTTCACGCTGTATCCCGCACATAGCGGGGTAGGTAGAGGAAACCTTGTCAACTCTGTTCCCGTTGAGACACTTCACTTTTCCCACTTTCCGCTGAATTCTTAAGGCATTGTGTGTTGAGTGGTGGAATTCAACGCCGCGCTTTATCTCGTTAACAGAGAAAACAAATGAAAATATACCTACACCCATTACACACATATGCTACGGTATTCAGTTTATTTTCTACGTAAGTTTTGATACAGCGTTTTAACAGTGCACTATAGAGAGTTTACTAGAATTTAAAAGGTATTCCCGTAATTCCCGTTCCCGTTACCGTCATTCCCGTTCCCGTTTTTTTTAAACAAAATACTATAAATGATAATATAATTAATTATTACAATTAAAACATAACCCTCTTGTATTTATACGTAGTTGGATAAAATAAATGATAACAACATGAGGTTTCATTTTACAAAGCACCTAAACTGCAAGACAATGTAAACTTGAGTTGATATTTGTAATACAATATTTTATTAAACAAAATTGAATGTGTTTATTTTGTATAACGAATACAAAATATATAATTTGAACAAATTAAATTTTGTAATTAATTAGGTAATTGAAATATTATTAGAAAATTCACTAAAAATGACATCTTACGACTAAAGTTCAAATATGGCATAAAACAATTGAGATGAGTTAAACCTGAAAACCATTACCAGATCCTTTAAGAAACTCCAACATTTCGATATATTTTTTTATTTTTTCGAAATTCGGCCGTAACAGACTATGAATATAATTAAACGTTACTTATCTAAGCTGTTCTGGTAGCCATGGTCTGGCCCTATGGGTGGACATTGCATACCAAATGGGCAAATCGCTTCCAGGAATAACTATCATTATGTTTGAATAGATATTTATTTGACTCTTTGCGCTACGCATTCTCACTTCTCGCTGTCATCACATTGCTCGCATCTTGTAATCCATACGCTCGAGCAACTTACTGTGTCTATGAGAACACAAAGCAAGCAAAAACAAATCGCAGCGGCACAAGGGTGTGACTGTAAGGCGACGGTTGTGGGTTCGATCCCCGCTCGAGGAAATTAAATATTTATTTACATTTATATTTTCATTTCTTCGCACTCGTGTCGAAGCAAAGAGCGGCGTTGAGTTCCGTTCAATACGCAATGCCACCAGAATTCGGCGGAAAATGGGTTACGGAGTGTCTTCACTAGATTCCCTCTGCCTACCCTGTTGTGTGCGGGGTACAGAAGCCGATTTATTTTTTAGATTTTATATATTTAACGCGTGTATTAAGCTCGCTCACAAAAATCAATTGCCTAATTCGTCTAGGTAACACACTATCACTAGCGATTTTCGAAAAAGTGAAAGTTAAAGGTTGGTGGTGGTGGTCGGTGAATATTACCAAAATTTTGCTTTTCTACAATAATTATATATCTAATATATTTATAAACACAACTGAGAGTTCACATACATACGTGGAATGCTTTTGCTGAATAGACGATCGTTTCTTGAAAAAATAACCCAACGGCGCCCACGTGTTCCTACCTGCTGCTCGATGTTATCATCAGTGCCGGGGGGTGTCAGATTTCGCATATGACAAACTTACTGCGTCTTGCAACATTGTTTTACATTGAATAAATTCTGGATTTGACTTTTTAGATTATTTTAAATACCTATTTAATTCAATTTGACTGTCTACGGCGTTCGGTAAATGTAACTTATAAAAATGTACCATACCTGAAAACCTTCTAAGCTGATCGACAGTTTCCGGCCCTGGGAAAGCTCCAATAGCATCAATTTTCTCGTTTAGGGGTCTTATACCTTCACAATTTTAAAATGACCAAATTAACATTTATTCAAGTTAATACTAAAACAGAATTCACGTAATCGTTCAAACCTTAAAACTTAAACCCTCAAGGACCGTATGGTTCATGAACCGTTGAAAATTTTGGGCCGCATCGCGTAACCCAAACGTCATACGGGGGAACTCAAATAACCCGCACATAGCAGGATAGGCACTAGGGAACCTAAAACCTAGAACCTGGGAACCTAGTGTTAAAACACTCCGTTCCATTAAGACAATTCCGTTCCCCACCTTCCTGTGAATTCTCGGTGGAACTTAACGTCGGTTTACCTTGTTACAAGAGTGAGAAAATGAAAATATAAAAAAATATTTCATTCCCCCGAGTGGGTTGAACCCACAACCGCTGCATTTACAGTCCCACGCTCGTACCCCTGCACAGTACAGTCTCATTCTACCAGTTATATTTATCTTTAACATACATTGTCTCGAAAATAAAACGAAAGTGAGAACGAAGTGTCTTAACGCTATGTTCTTTATACCTATTCTGCTGTGCGGGAAAAAGCCTGAAGCTACAAAAAAACCGAAAATGGTTGAAATTTGAAATATACTATAAGCAATTGTCTATAATGGAAACCCACACCCATTTCTACAGAATTCACCTCAACAGTGCACTGGAGGTGAATTTCAAACTTTTATTTTATTTTACTTGAAAACCATTAAAGTGTGTCAACTCGGCCCAAAAAAATGCAAGCGCCGAGAACATTTTTTATTAAGCACTGTCGGCTTTGTGCATTTTTATAGTATTTTAAAAGTATATATATTTTAAATGTTTTACCAGATTTATTTAAGAGATTTTGGTGAATTTATATTGTTTGAGTAAGTATCTACGGAAGAGGAAGTTTTCTTTCGTTTTTTTGGGATAATTCACATTATAGGCCAGTGTTACTATACTGTACGCTATGTTTTAATAAAGCAGGGGAGACAAAGGGAAACTGGGAACCTAGTGTTAAGACGCTGCTTTCAAATTAGGACACTTCTGTTCCCCAATGGACAGTTGAATGGCGGAGATGCAATAATAGTTTGTAAAGTCTTGTCACATATATTGACATATTCTATTTTTTTTACTTGTAATTATGTCATTATTGCACCGTATAAGATGTAACATTCACTATGGCCAAGCCCAAACGTAACTATACAGAATGTATAATCAAATTTATTTATACAAGTTGGAGCTCGAAGTGTCGTTTGCGTGGATTTCAAAACGTAAAATTCCTTTTGTCTATAAATACTAGGAAGTATAAGAAATCAATAAGTATAAGGAAGTATAAGGAACCCATACATGCCAAATTTCAGCCTTCCACTCTGCGTAGATTCCGCAGTGTGTTGTCTGTGAGTCAGTTAGTCAGTTGTATAAATATATGGTTGTCTTATAAGACAAAACATGTCGAAAAATTAAGAATGAAATATCTATCCCGCTGTGCACGAGAGATTACAGGTAGTTTTAAGACTTTCCGTGCCTAAATTATGTTGAGTCGAGTATTTGGACCTTCTCGTAAACTCAATGAAGATTATATTTTTTAAACCTTTATATTTTGTTCCGCATATAATAGGTTATGGCGCTATAAAAAAGTTATAGATACTTTTATTTTTGTATCCTATATCTTATAAAACAAAGTCACTTTTCGTGTCTGTCTGTTGTTTTTAACTCTTCTTCTTCTAAACCACCCGACGGATTTTGTTGCGGTTTTCACCATTAGGTCGAGTATTTTTCGTAGAAGGGTATATATAGTTTATTATTTGTACATTCTTATGTAAATTAACATAAATACGATAAATATGAATAAAGTCCTACCCGTTGAGACACTTTCGCGCATGCGCTGCTTTAATAGTAAGTACTACATGAAAAAAATATACTGGAGTATTATTTCTCTTAATGAGATCTACAAAAAAGTCCGCGACGGCATATTCGTACCTTTTAAGAATAACGTGTAGTGATCATTTTTCTGTCTAAAAATAATAATTTCAATATATTTTTTATTGTGAGGGATATTTTTCCATAATGGTATTAATCCTTATCCTTTAAAATACTTTATTAATTTTCTACGTTAAACGAAGACAAAATTAGCTTTTTACACAATTTCGAAATTGCGAATAGTTTTAGAAAAAAACGCATTTAATTGTTGACACATCACGCCGTTGACATTTAAGCTGTATCGACTCAAGTTTCACTTATCCCTTACTCTCAGTATATAAATAAGTATATTAGTTACGTTGGCCATTTAATGTAGATCAAAACTGTCTTTTACTGTTTTTCATTTTAATAAGTACTTTAGAAGTTGTTACAATATCAAAAAATCCTTGCTGCGAAACGGCTCGCCAGTCGCCATGCGTCCGCCGCGCCCGCCTGCCTTACACGCATCGGTGGTTCAGTGGTAGAATGCTCGCCTGCCACGCGGGCGGCCCGGGTTCGATTCCCGGCCGATGCATTCTATTTAATTTTCCTCACAGGCAGCCACGTAGTGCTTGCTTTTCATCAGGGACAGAATACCCTCTTCAGCATTAACCACAAGCTCGAAAAAAGAAAACCCACCTGCCTCTATAGCAACGAAGATTTAGTTAGATGCGTTTGCACGTATTGGATAATTGGAGTTGAATGTATTATTTCAGGGCGATATATTTGGTTTCATATTTTTTGTAGTAGTTATTAGTAGGTAGGCTTTTGTTTATAATTTCTTCCGTTTAAAAATAGTCATTTAACTATCTAAAAATAGTCATTTAAATATATTTTAATAAGTACTTGAAAAGATTAGTAGCACAGATTTAAAATTACGGTACCTACTAAAAAATCCTGGCTGTGTAAAACTATTGGAAAATCCTTATTGAAACTACGAAAATGCGGGTTGCATTAGGGTTTAATTAATTTTCACATTATCTTAAGTGCTTTGCAAACATACATTATATGAATAATCCAGTAGTAAAAGCAGGCGAAGCCGCAAGGGGGTCGCTAGTTTATGAATAAATTCCGGCAGAGGGTTAACACACTTAACCTCGAGTTAAGAAATAACATATCGATACCCTTGCACCGACCAATTTCGAGACATTTACATATTGAGCGGCGAAATTCAACGGCGCGTTGGGTCTTGTTACCAGAGCGAGGAAATAAAAATGAATCGTTGCCCCCGAGCGAGAATCGAACCCTCAACCGTCACATTTACAATCAAACGCTTTTTGCTACACCACGACGACCCCTTATTTTAGGTTTTAAGGTCTGTATTTTATTATATTACAGTCAGTACTTATATAAACTAGGTGAAACTTTAATTCAACGATAGTAAGCGATTGTCACCAACAGCTGCCTAAAACGAGAATGCTCTGATGGAAGTGGGTCACCACGGTATTGAATTTAGAAGGCAATTGTTATAATTTATTTTAAAAATGGACTTGACACAAATAAAGACGAAGAAGTTATATTTTCATATAAATAAATTTTAAAAAAGAAAGAAATGTAAGATTATTTTTTACAGATAGTTTTCATTGCAGCAGCTATGTTATTATAACATAGCAAGATAGGCCAAGGGAAGGGTACCTACCTACTCTTCACCCAAAACCGGGACGATAAGTCAGAGTTCCGGAGCTCAACGCCGCGCTTTACGAACGCTGCTTAAATGATAACTATTGACGCATGGAATTTTAAATAATTTTATTAATCTCATGATAAGTAAAAGTTTTTTGCACTATATCAAGGTGTAGGTATTTTCATTATATAAAAAAAATAGATAGCACCATCATTAAAGTATATTTGAAATTAATCATGTTTTAAATCTATTTTTTCACATTAAATGTGTTAAAGATCAATAAAATTACAAATTAATATTTTTTTGTTATTCTTACAGCATCACGTTTTTTCCCGCATCACAGGATAGACAGAGGGAACCTAATATTAAGACATTCCGTTCCCCACTTTCCATTTGATCCTCAAGACATTACGTATTGAGTGTCGGAACTCAACGCTGCGCTATGTCTTGTTATTAGAATGAATAAACAAAAATAATTCATGCCCTCGAGTGAGATACGAACCCACAGCCGTCATACCATTGCGACAGAGAGGCTTCTCTAGTATTATAAAGAAGCCATAAAACTAAAATAACTCTGTTATTGTATAATAGCTTCAAATTTCCTCTCAAAATTCTTTTAAAATGGTTTCGAAATTTATCGTTATATTTTCTAAGACGAAGATAATAATTGTAATATACGAGTTAGTAGTTGGCACCGTTCAAGCAAGGACTGGTCCCCCAATGCAGTAATAATGTTACGTAGGTCACAAATAAAGTGATTTATCACTCTCATGTGTTTTTGAAGCCGTTGTAATCCAGCGGCAGTGTAAAAGCGACAGTTGTTAGTTCGATTCTCGCTCGAGGAAAATTTATTTTCATTTGCTCGTTTCTCCTCTCACCACGTAGTGTCTCAAAAAGTCGGAGGATACTCTGGAACGGAGTGCCTTAATACTATATACCCAATGTCTATGATATACTTAACGGCTAGACACACTACGTATTTATTGATAGAACTCAACGCTACTCTTTGTCTACCAGAGCGGGGAAACCCAAAGTCTGGCCATACTTAGGACAAGCAACAGGCCCACAAATTGTAGGTTATACTTACTTATATTATAAAACTGTAGAGCTTGTTTGATAAAAGGCGCTAATCTCTGGAACTACTAGTACTAGTTTCAATTGAAAAATTATTTTTATAGGTTTGATGGTCCATTACAATAAAAACCCACCAGTACCAGCGGGTAGCTACGTTGGGTGGGTGCTAGGTACATGTTAAAGACATTTCTTAGTTATTTCCATTGGATCATAGAAGCAAAGCCGTAGGTAAAAACTACTGAGTTTCACTACTCAACACGGAATGCCTTTCTTTATGGGAACGGAATATCTTAACACTAGGTTCCCAGATTCCCTCTGCCTATCTACCTGCCTACATTTTGGCTTATATTAGGCATAATTATGAGTAATACATATATTTGTATGAAGTTTAATAATACTAACCGATTCAAGATATTGCGTAAGATTTAAATCAGATATTTATGCAGGTTGGTGTATTTAAGGGAGGGGAGCACCTAAAGTAGCTCCGGTTGACAGGAACGATGATCGATGAGCTACAACATCCTTTATAATATCCGAGCCACCCCCACTTCCGGTTGTGGCCAGAAATCTTAAAAATATTTCATTTTCTATTCCCTTTTTCTTGGGGTTTTTTCTACGTTTCATTTTAGTCAATTGTTTATTTAGTAGAAAAATATTTTTGTACAGTTTGAAAAGTAGTAAGTTGTCCATTAACATCAAACGTGCTAAATAAATTGCCGTCTGAAATTAAAAATAAATAAATATCATGATATTGTATCTACTATAGATACCAGTAAAATTAGTATAAAAAGGCCTAGTTCTACATTATTAATGACCATTTGAGTGGGATCATAGGGGTTTTAAAGTATTATTGTCGCTTGTTTTCTTTTTAATTTGCCTAACAGAATTCTATTAAACGCGTTTGTAGGTATTTCATGCTGATTTAAAAATATAGTTTATACTACACTATCTATATATATAAAAGGACTTGTCCTCACTGACTGAGGTAAGACGCACACACAGCCGTAACCGCTATTGGTAGGAACGTGAAATTTGGACAGATGTTTACTTTCGTAATCTGGACATCCACTAAGAAGGAATTTTGAAAAATTTTAACCCTGAAGGGGTGAAATAGGGGTTCAAAGTTTGTATGGAAAAAAATTTAATTGGCACCGATTTTTATAAAATTTGAAATTTAGATTTTTAAAAGTATTTAATTGAACACGTGTTTCATCGTTTTCTAGAATTCTCCCCCTAAGGGTGCAAATAAGGGGTTGAAAGTTTGTATGGAAAAATCTTTAAATCGCCATCGATTTTTATAAAATTTTAAAATTAGACTCTTAAAAATATTTCATTGAACACATGTGTCATGGGTTCACCCTTATTTCACCCTTTTAGAATTCACCCTTAGATACGCAAGCGAAGCTGCGCGCGTCCGCTAGTTATGTATAAATACCAAATGCTCTAGAACTAGATTGATTCTCCATTTTTTTGTAATATAAGACAAATCTGCGGAATTATTGTTTTATTACATCAGTTACATTCATTATTTAACACATGAACCAATATTACCTAGATTAAGAAGAACAATAATTATGACTACCTTTTTATGAATAGTTCTTTATGTTATATTTTTTCCCTAGCCTGTGCTATCCCATTGTTGGGCAAAGGTTAGGTTCCACTTCTTCCATTCTGGTCTATTTCGCGCTATTGAGCACCAGTCAGGCTTACAATGGTCCAGCTCTGGAGCGAGTGTGGTCTTTATATTATTTACGTTATATTATTTATATGAAGTTTATGTGAATGTCTATGGGCGAAAAGTATTATGAAAGCACTAATAAAACAGAAACACTCTTGCAATGTGCTTTAAATTTTAAGACATTGTGTATAATATCCCTCGTGTCTGTCAAAGTTACCCAGATTGATTGTAGTTGTTTTAATGGTGTTTTTATATCTTCACGATTATGGGCATATACAGAGTAAGTCGTTTATGACAGGTAGATATGGCAAAGTGTCTTGGCACTATATTTTCCACCACTCAACACAATGTCTCGGACAGAAAGTGGGAAAACGAAATGCCAAGACTGTTATGAGTGGGGGAACTCAAAATCGTGTTTTTTGTCTAGCAGAACGAGGACAAAAATATATATATAACCACACATCCCGGTGATTATATTTATATTATTTGGAAAAATGCGACGATTGTAGGTTCGATTCCCATTCTGTGAAATAAAATATTTAATAATTTCCATTTGCTCTGGTAACGCGGCAAAGTACAGCGTAAAGTTCCGCCACTCAACTCGCAATGCCACGCAGTGAGAATTCAGTGGAGAGTGGAGAACGGAAGTGTCTTAATGGGAACGGAGTGTAATAACACTAGATTCCCATATTACCTTTGCTTACCCTGCTGCGAGATAAAGAAATAAAGAAAGATTCCCCCAAATAGAGATATAATATACAATTTATATTACAAAAAACTAAATTAATTAATTTTGTTAAAAATAATTTTTACAAAGAATTTATAATTTTGAAGCTTCCTTATTACTCCTTTTCTTACAGAAGTCGGTTAAAAAGTACAACTGATATTGCAAAACTACTTCCACTGGTCTGGTGACAAATGACAGCATAATTAAGGGTATCGAAACCTTTAAGAGTTTTTGCCTATATTTTTTTAGTGTTTACGTACAAACACAACTGTGGTTAAACAAAATAGAAAATATTTTATTTGCCTCCCACATATGATGACTTTGTATCGAAAGTGAAGATCGAAACAGAGAGAGAGCTTAGTGTCAGTGTTATTTTACAATATTTATTTTAATTTTTAGGAACTCTTTTATAGGGACTTACTTAAACAAATAATATCTTATAATATTTTAAATGTAGTCTCGTAATTTAAATTTTTGTAAGCATATTACAATTTATTAAGATTTTAAGTTATTTTCAGGCCGTTTGCGATAAAATGAAATGATCGGGAAACTTGACTTTATTGGGATTATTTTAGTCATTCATCATTTTGCTTTGTACCGATTGACAGAGTGACAGATTTCGTTTAAATCTCCGCTTTCCAGATAAGGTATAGGCTATCCTTATTTTTATAATAAAAAAAAAACAAAAATATATTACACTCCTTTAATAAAATACCTTTAATACTTTTGAAATGAGTCATCTAGTGTCCATTATGACTTAATGACTCTGTTTGTAGATTTTATTTCAAAACAACAATGGGTTTATATTTCAAATGTTTGAAATTTGCTCAGACGAACTGCAGCGTCGGCTATGTAGAATATCTTAAGAGTCTTACTCAAGAAATTCGGGAAGTACAAAATACAGTGCTCCTTGTAAAGAAAACGGAGAGCCTGGTGAAAACTAAAACATATACAAATGCCTAGTCCTTAATTTTATATTAATTTCAAAAAAGGAAATACAAACCAAAACTGTCCCCAATGATCACCACCACCTAGGACCTTACACAATGTAACAGCAATAAAGGAAGTAAGTTCTCAGTAGTAGCTGGCACGTAATTTGCTAAATTATAGAATATTTCATAATTCTACAACATATAATGGTACATGAAATACTCTGTAATCTCATTAAGTCCACGAAAGGTTATATATTTTTTTATTTTCACAATCTACCCCGAATATTATTTGTACCAGAGCGAGGAAATTAGAATGTTAGTTCCCCTGGGTAGGAATCGAACCCAAAGCTGTTATGTTTCAGTCAGGCCCGACGCCACAGGGCCACGACGGCAATTACAATTAACAATTTAAAAAGAATTAAATTTTATTCTAAGATTAACATTCTTAAACTTATAAATATAATGTTTCAAAGACAAAAGCGTATCCGGCGCGCGTTACGCTGTTTATTGCCCAAAACAGGGGAATTTACATAAGTGATTTATGTAAGGAGACCTTTCAGCGACAGCCTATTTTATATGTTAAAGAGACTAGTGAGGATCTTTTTTAATATTGGAGGTTTACTTTTTTACCAACAGCTATTCTACTAAAAATATCGAGGCAGTTCTGGTGCAGAGACACAGCATTCGGTTACATGTTCGACTCCCACTGGAGGAATGAATTATTTCAGTTCTGTTCTGTTTCTTATTTTATGGGTTTTAGGCGTGCCAGCAAAGCTTAGAGTTTATGTGTTAGTGTTACAACACTCAACACGCAATGCCTCGAAAAATCAACGGAACACTGGATTACTTATGCCTATAGTGCTATAGCGGGAAAGCCGCGTGAAGCTGAAAAATAATAATAACATATATGTTAAATAAAACCACTGAGTCTATAGGTATGTTTATATTATCATGCATGCATGTCAGCTCTGGTATACCTACCGCTTTGGCGACTGTCTCCGACTTCATTATATCCCTGACAGGACATATTTCTGGTGGTATGTCAGTCTATCTTTGATACACAATATTGAAATGAGGATGTGGAAGAGGTGACTCAGTCCATGTCCATATTATCGAACACACTTTTTCGAAACCCTAAAGGAATGTAGGGTCTAATATTTTTATTTGAAATTTCACAATAAATATTACTATTTGTGTTGGGCAAAGCCACGCTTTTTAATTGTATTGTGTTATCGTTACTCGCACTCGACTTCAGTAAATTTGCTAACTTCGTGTTCTTTGATTACGCGTGCGCGATTTCTTCGAACTGCATATGACTCGGACATGTTATTGTCTCTATTATTGATAGAGCGTCAGCAACCGGTGCTCCCTTACCGTGTTTATTTAAACCACAGTTTTAACTATCCTATAAAAGCCTAATAATAAAATAATAAACAAAAATAATTCCCAAAATTGAAAAAAGTAATTTTTTCAAACAAAATAAGTAATAAAATTATCGTTTTAAAACAAAACGCCATTTGTAAAGTATAACATAGGCACACACACACTTACCTGTCAAAGCGGCAACGTGGTACATTTATGTGTGCGTCACACGAAATACAGGTATGGATAAAAATCGTGAAATAAACTGTGTGAAAGGTACCTTGATTATTTTTTCTAGTTCTGGGTTTGAAATATTTTACCCTATATGCAGTTTCAGTATAATAGCCGTATCCGCGTCGGTAACTCGTTACCAGTTATCTTTATAAATGCTTAAGTAAGGGGTTTATGGTCCGTGTGCTCTGCTAGGGACCTACCTTCTATGCAGTCCCTAAAGTAAACTATGCCCGCGTAAATTGCTAGTAATTCCTTATCATTGGTACAGATTTTTTTTTGACTATTATTTAATTATTTTGAATTAAAACCGAGAGGTTTCCATGTACTACTTTCCTTTTGTTGAAGGTCCGAACCTATACTGTCAGTCATTAATGCCAATGAACTACATATCATTGGACGAGATAGTGTAGCCGCGTTTTCGTAAATCATTTTTTTAGACCCTTGCAAATAACTATCTAAAACCAGGGGGTTTACGCGCGCCGCGTTCGGAAAGTGATTATGATAAAAATTGATCATACCTACGATCGCACGATCGTTTCAGGTTTTGGATATTTTTCAATAGCCCTGACTTTGTCTTGTAAAAGGCATATACATAGCCTCTACAATATGAAGCACAAGAGAGTTGATTCTCTATGATTGAATGAATGTAATTAATGAAATTGTACTTCAATTTCATAAATAAACGTCGGCTCGAAATTAAAATTCATGACAAGTTATTATTATTACTTATTTTCTCAACCATAAACACTGTAAAGTTACCGTGGTCGTGAAAAGAGTATCCTTTTATGTAAGAAAATCAATTTCTTACTAATATCAATAAGTTTCTAATGCGAACATTTTTTTCTGATACATTAAAAAAATAATCACAAGAACACCATTTATAATCTGTGAATGAAAGTTCGTACCGATGACACACACAGACAGATACATCTGTGTGCCTAATGTCATACGTCTCACGGAAGTCATAAATAGACGGCAGATCGGCATTGAACTTCACTTCACAATAAGTTTTCTTCTTCACCATGAACACTTCTAAGTCACCGCGCTCGTGCGACACATTCGTCGTATTGCCACCGCTAACTAAAAACAATGTTGTTATTTTTGGTAAAAACTC